>JANZLC010000001.1:15770689-15784687 GCA_026413385.1 Erythroxylum gracilipes
TTATTTAAAGTATATTAAACAATATGCAAAGCACAATATATTAATTATTATATAATTTTAAACCATATAAAACATAAGTGAAAATATATCTAACCAAATCTTTTATATAAATTATAACATAAGTAAAACTAATATAAAAAATAAATATTAAAATATATAAAAAACCAAATAATATTATTTAAATATCAAAATAAATATTCAAGTTGAGTAAATAGTTAAATACACAATAAGTTATGCATTTTATTGTAATAGAGCAGATAAGTTTGCAAGATAAATGTGAAGATAAGTTTGTGGGTATTGTGGGAATTATGTGTAAAATATAATGACAAAAGGAACTAAAAATATGCTCATTAATTGATATGAAAAAATCTACCCGAAAAGTCATTTGTGAGGCTTTTTTGAGAAGCTACAAATTTAAGTTTCTTAAAAGACTATATTTTGACTGCCAAAATAGTCATATTTATTAAAGAAGTGCTTTTTTATATTATAGCAAAACACCTATTTTTCTTAAAAAAGACTTATACGGTTAGGCAAGCTTAACGATTAAGAGATTTACTTATGGCAATAGAATCTCATTCCCGCTAGATCCAATGAAGCTATACTTGTGGGCATAGAATCTCATTCCAACTAGATCAATTATACTTGTGGGCACACAATCTCATTCCCCATAGATCCATTGAAGCTATACTTGTAGGCATAGAATCTTATTCCCACTATATTAACTAGACTTTTGGGCATAGAATCTCATTCTCACTAGATCCACTGAAGCTATATTGGCATATCTCTTCGAATTAAAAAAAAATGCACATCAATTTGAGTCCCCTTATATTATTATATGCTTTTTTGGGTTGCTCCAAACTAAATAATGTATTATTTAATTATAATTTATATCCAATAAAAAAAGTAAGTGATGAGAGTTTTCATACCACCTATTCTTGTTACTTTATGCATACTCTGTCCTTTCAATATCTATCCATCCAATCCAATTTTTGTGAGTTAATGAATAAATGCTTATGAAATATATAGAAGCAAGGCGAATCATTTCTCTTTTTTTTCATTTTCGTGTGAAAATATCTTTCTTTCTTGACATAAAAAATGACGGAGAAATCTAGGTCACATAGGTAGCACAGGATATGATTGTGAGAGTCACGACATCTTCACTACACATACACAAAGCACCATAAATATCGACTTCAACACGCCATTGTTTGTGTAACGTATCTCAACTGGGACTGCAAATCCGGATTCCGAAGAATGGGTTTGAAGGTGAGGTCAACTTTCAGTAATCCCTTCTTTTTCCTCACAACTTATTTTTTTGATTCAGCCAGGAAAGCTTTGATAGTATGGAAAAGAATTTTCAAATGCCTTTGCCTTTTACTTCGATTGGTAGTTTGTCTTATAGACCTGTAAGAACAGCCTTCTGGAATTTGATTTGATACGAGTCTGACACTTGCATCTTGACATATCTCCCGAAAGCGATCTGCTGAATAAAAGTGGAAGGAAATTGTAAATAAATATATTGTGGTGTTATGCAGGAGGATTTTGAGGAATGTGCCAAAAAAGCTAAGACCCTGCCAGAAAACACAACAAATGAGAACAAGCTCATGCTCTATGGGCTGTTTAAGCAGGCCACTGTCGGACCAGTGAACACCTGTTTGTTTCTAACTTCATGTTCTTCTTACCATTCTTGATTGTGAAAACTTATTTTGAGAAAGCTTATTCTAATCGCTAATATGATTTGTAGCTCGACCTGGAATGTTCAACTTGAGGGATAGAGCTAAGTGGGATGCCTGGAAGGCTGTTAAGGGTAATCATTTTGCTTTTTTCTTATCAAATATCAGCTCAGTTACCTGTGACCTTGAAGTATATATATATATTTTTCCATATTCAATTATGCTTTAGCACTCAGAGCAAGCTTACCTTTTGCAGAGAAATCCAAGGATGAAGCTATGAACGACTATATTGCTAAGGTTAAACAGTTGCAGAAATAGGCTGCCGCTGCGGCTACCGCTGCCGCCAAGTAATTATTCAAGCGTTAGTAAATCACAGAGCCCATGTAATATGCTCTTACCTATTGAGCTTGGTCCATGTCGTTGAAAAATCCAAAATAACTTCGGTTAAATACTTTGAACTTTTCTTTTTATTTCATATTTTAAATATTTATTATTTAATTATCACACAATTTATTTCATTCACAGTTCAATGTAAATGATAAACTGAAATTTTAATGTTATATTGATTTGAATATAAAAAAAGAAGAAAAATTAATAAAATATAACAAATAGAGTTATAATAATATTGAAATATAAAAATTAAGATAAAAACTAGGTTAATATTATTGAGGGTGCCATTATATTTAATCCCAATTTTTTTTAATGAAATGTTAATTAACATATCTTACAATTTTGTAAACTAAAAAGGTTATGACGTCATAAATATTAAAGATTCCATCAGTCAAATAAATAAATTATTAATAAAAATAACGTTTTGAATTGAACTGTTGAGGTTTTAATTTTTGATCATTCAATCGGAAAATTTTTAAAAAGGACCACTAGATTGAAAAAAATTATAAAAAGTTAAGCACTTTATGATTAATTATCTCTTAATAATACGATAGTTGGATGTAATTTTAAATGTTGCAAGGTTTTAATTAGCTTGAATATATGATTATTGAATAATGTCGAGAGCAATAAATTTTTTACCCTAAATTCTTAATTTTTTTTGTCAAATGCACAAATCTTAGAGATTTTTCATTTTTGAATAAATAATTATGGACAATAACTATTTTATGATACACCATATTTTATTTATATTATTCAAGATAAATAAAATTTTGACTGAACGACTGTTCTAACAAGCCACTTTTGCGAGGTATGTATTTAGATATCACCTTAGATGTCGGGTATGCATTTTGCGAAAAAAAAGGTACTACAAATTAAATATATAAAAATTTTAATTTATTATAAATAGAAGCGTAAACTATAATTAATGTAGGTCACCATATATTTAGGGATGACAATGGGTCAGATCGGACCTGAGAAATGAGACAGCCCAAGCCGAGCTTGAATTCTACTCAGTCTGCCATATATGATTTTTTTATAATTAAAAATAAAAAATAACATTATTTTTCAAAAAATTCGTCGACTTGAGTAGTCCAAGCTTGAAGTTTAATATTTTAGAAAATCTTAATCAATGCTGGACTTGAGGCCTGATCAATCTAGGTCAGCCCATTAACCTTAGTCCGGGTTGGGGCAAGGAGCTAACCTAATTGTCATCCCTAATTATATTTTGAGCAAATACATAATAATAATAAAATAAGAAAGATAAATAAAATATTTTAAACTTCGATTAAATAATTAGAGGAACATCCCTTGTTAATTATTTAATATCTACCATACTCTTTTTTCAAGATTTGTTATTCAATTCAATTATATCACGCTACTGAATACATAAATGGCATTTAGTATATGAGTTTGAATTTAGATTTTTCGTAGATGTTTCAATAATATATTAAATGAAATGATAAGAGGGTATATTGTAACCGGTGGCAATTGATTTTATTGGGATATAAAATAGGAATAAATTATAATATTTGTTATTTTAATAATATAAGAAGTTTAATATTTTAAAATTTAACTAATATTTTTAAAATTTGGAAAACTCAATTAATATTAAACTAGAATTAATATTAAATATTTAAAATGACGGAGATATCTAGGCCACGTAGGTAGCACAGGATATGACTGTGAGCGTCACGACATCTTCACCACACATACACAAAGCACTATAAATGTCGACTTCATCACGCCATTGTTTGTGTAACGTTTCTCAACTGGGACTGCAAATCCGGATTCCGAAGAATGGGTTTGAAGGTGAGGTCAACTTTCAGTAATCCCTTTTCTTTCCTTTTTCAACATGCGTTAAAAGCAACAGTCATTCCGATCTCAATTCTGTTACGCCCTTTTTGGTGGCGATTTGTCTGCGTCTGGCTTGTTTTCGTTTTGGTCTTTGTTTCTTTGGCATGGCTGGGTTTATGATTGAAGTTTCCAGAGACTGATGCTGTTTGGGTTAGATCTGATTATGCTCCTGGGAAATGGGAATCAGTTAAAGTTTGTTTCTTTTAGAGTTTTGGTTGATGGGTGGGTCCCTTTTTGTTGAAACAATTTCTGATGTGTTTTTTTTGCCGACTGATTTTTTCCAGTGCTGTCTGGGATTTGTGTTTTAAGCTGCATCTGATCGTTCCAGTTGCCGGTTTTGAATTTCAGCTGCTTTTTTCTTTGTTTCTTGTTTGACGTCTATGTCACTTGTAGGGAGTTATAGTAGTTTTGTCTTACTTCTAGTAGCAATGCTGACCATGGATGCAGGATGATGCATCTAATCAGCTGTTTCTTGGATTAAAGCTAAACATTAAACTGTAATCGCCAGCAGTAAATTAATACGATGCATAGAATTTCTTGAGTCTGAGAATTGGTTTCTTTTTCCTCACAACTTATTGTTTTGATTCAGCCAGGAAAGCTTTGATAGTATGGTTAAGAATTTTCTCTTTACTGACACTGCCTTTGCCTTTTACTTCAATTGGTAGTTTGTCTTATAGACCTGTAAGAACAGCCTTCTGGAATTTGATTTGATATGAGTCTGACACTTGCATCTTGACAGATCTCCGAAAGCGATCTGCTGAATAAAAGTGGAAGGAAATTGTAAATAACTTTATTGTGGTGTTATGCAGGAGGATTTTGAGGAATATGCCGAGAAAGCTAAGACCCTGCCAGAAAACACAACAAATGAGGACAAGCTCATACTCTATGGGCTGTTTAAGCAGGCCACTGTCGGACCAGTGAACACCTGTTTGTTTCTAACTTCATGTTCTTCTTAGCATTCTTGATTGTGAAAACTTATTTTGAGAAGGCTTATTCTAATTGCTAATATGATTTGTAGCTCGACCTGGAATATTCAACTTGAGGGATAGAGCTAAGTGGGATGCCTGGAAGGCTGTTGAAGGTAATCATTTTGAGTTTTTTCTTATCAAATATCAGCCAGTTACCTGTGAACTTGATTTTTTTTTTTCCATATTCAATTATGCTTTAGCACTCAGGGCAAGTTTACCTTTTGCAGGGAAATCCAAGGATGAAGCAATGAACGACTATATTGCTAAGGTTAAACAGTTGCAGGAAGAGGCTGCCGCTGCCGCTGCCGCCAAGTAATTATTCAAGCGTTTTGTGTTTCCTCTAGTTGGTTGTGTTTGAAGTAGTTGAGAACAGTTCAACAATTTATCTGCACTGATACATGATCATTTATATTTCTGTCGTCTGTTTCGAGTTATGTGTCCTATGTATTTGTCCGTGTTAAAGTGGACTCAAGTGAGGTTGGTGGGACGGTTTCTTGTTAACCGATGCTAGTGTGCTAGCTGATCATTATCTGATCCATCTATTGTCGTTTGAGTGACTTCATTGTTCCAAATTTCGCTATCAAATGGAGGAAAAAGTAAAATGATTTGTTTAATTGAATTCTACTTTTTCAGTAGTGATTTTGCACAGTTCCTGTTGCTTTTCTCAGCCATTAGTGCAAATTGAAATGCAAGCAAGCCTTGGTTGAATGGTAGATTCCTTAGAAGAGACAAAAAGGATAAGCTGTTGTTGGACTTGATTGTCGTACGCTCTTCGCTTTAGGACGAGCTGCTGTACTTGTGTTCGAAGTTTTACGTAGTATAACTTGCATTTGTTCCAAAAAGTCGTGTTTAAGCCAGTCAAGAGTTCTGTCACCAACTCAACCCAATACTTTTCTGATTGGTTCACAAGAAACCTATCTTCACCAACAATGAACAACCTCATCAGGATATGAATTAAGCATATTAACCAGTGATCTCTCTTTCTCAATTATCATTCAGGATGGTGAGAAAACATGAAGAATCAGATCATGTCTACTATCTCAAGAAAGATGACTAATACACGTTAATCCTACCTTAAGCACCGTAAAATGACAAAAGCATTCATCGCATAGCAAGCCAACTAGTCTATTACTACATCAAGGCTTAGATCAGCATATGCTTTATTTACAGAAACCAGCAAATGGAGAGTATCGTTAGATCAGGATCTGATTCTTGACAATAAGCAGGCTCTATTGAACGAAAGGATATCTTGAAATGTAATATTCCCTTGCACGGGAGGCACCATCTCTAGCCAGAATTCCTTCGAGATCTCCAATTATTCTTGCCAGCCATATTTCCAAGTTTCTCTGGACTTCTTTTAAGTTGTTTCTAATTGTGTCAAACGATCGTCTCATGGTGATCTTGGCCTGGTTCCCCACCTCATCTCCATGATAACTATTCCCTACTTCAGTTTGCAATGCCATTAGTTTCTGTCCAGTTTCAGCTGCGCGTTGCTGAAGTCGAAATGCTTCGAGTAAAAAATCTGTCTGTCTTTGTGTTCGGAACTCTGGACTAAGAGTTGGTTCGCAGGGATCACTAACTTGCTGTAAAGACAAGAAAACTCTTTAAACAACAAACACTATAACAGTTTCCGACATTGCTAACGATGTTAATGCTACTAACCACTAGGAGGGAGCACATGATATAAATCTTTGAATGCATTTGTCTATACGTCAAAAAGAAAAACAATAATCTTCTTTTAGCAATGAAAGTTTTTACCACCCATGTACAAAATCAAGAGCACTGTTTTTAGCTAGTTCCAAAAATTCATTGATGGGGAGGGAAGAAGAGTTCGTGATCTACTTCTCTACCAATCTCTATCATCATCTTGATTTCCAACCATAAGCCACATGGAAACGTAGATCTATTTGGTGAAGGTAGGTGGGAATGGGATGAATGTTGAATTTTTAATGCATAATTGATCCATTTTAAAGCAGGCTACCCATCTGAACCACATGCTACCATGTGGTATTGGCACATCAATGAATAGGAAACTACTTGCAAACTATTTCTGGGAACTCACCTTTAGTTTTCAAAAGCATGAGAATCAGTCAAACACAACTAAGCAGCTTGTTTATATTATGGACGAATATATCCGAGCTAGATAATTTCTCAAACCATCCATGACAATAATCATCCACGGAAGTAAACAGAAGAAGATAATTAAACATTTACCATTCTTCTGCACAAATCGTCAATCTTCCCTGCAAGAGTTTGATATCTCTTCGCCTGCTTCCTCATTTGAGATGGAACCTTGACGAAATCAGTTTTGCCAACTTTTTCCAAATTCAGAAGTTCCTGCTCTAGTAATTTCAGTTTGGAGGAAACTCCTGTTGATTCACCATCTACCTTCCATGGTGATGCTCTTCTGAATGGGAAAATACATGCCACCCTTCGTTGGTTAATGCTTATTACATAAATATGGTTCAATAAAGGTACTCTAGAACCAACTGATCTTACCTTGCAACGAAATGCTTCATATGATAGATTGATTCAAGGGATTCATACTGTACATCCTGCAAGAAAAAATCTCTATTAAAAACAGAAAAATCACCTAAAGTCACATGAAAAGGACTCTCCAATAATGCACTCTGTAAAATAATATAACAAGTCAAAAGTCGAACCAATTCTTATAATGAGGTGTCAGAAATCAGCATGCAGCAGAACATATATGCACATACACGAACAAAAAGCAGACTAATCCGTACTCTACAATTTTATAGAGAATTGCATAGAACTGCTTGGAAACAAATTAAGCCACACCTTTCTTATCTGAATGTCTAAATTTCATTATGAAGCAGAAAAACTGTCATTTTGCATCGCCAATGAGCCTAAACAGGCTTGGATAGTGAAATGATTTGATTAAAAAGGGAGAAACCATGCAAAGATAGATGGGCCATATTGTATTCCACAAACTCATTAAGGAGACAAGTGTCTGACAGGGTTAGCGCAATGATGTCTTGTCATGTGCAACAATGGGCATGAACATAAGAAAGGCAGATGACATGTCCCATGCTCAAGGGGAAGTAAAGGAGTTGCTTAACCAGAATCTATAAAGATAATTTGGGCCATAGATTAACTGCATGGTGATCTATGGTTGCCTCTACATTGCATCTCTAATATTGTGATTATTGGCACCCGCTTATGTTGAATAGTCTCCAACTACCAGTTTCCCTTCCTAGCCAAAATTGATAATTAGTACGAAATCATAACCAAATACCCACAAAAGTATAATCCACAGCACCTTGTTAGAGCTATTAAGCAATTTCAGGCTGTTCTTCAGCAGTTAAAAAATGCCTAGGCTTAGCTATGTGATGTGATCATACATAGTTAAAGGACAACATGCCTGTTATCAAGCTTTCCATGATGGAGGTCTATTAAGCCCAATACTATCTCATGCCTATGAGTACTCTTAGGGACTCATAAGGACAAAATAATGGCTAGGAGATGGCACTGGAAATGAAATCTTCTTATCACAATCCCAGAGTATTCTCTATAAAACACTCAAGTATGAATAACAACAATTTCAATTGCATGTTAAGGCAAATGACACCTTCTTAGACTACAATAAGATACTCGAAAATTTCCTTTTCTAGTTAGTTTCTTGATTAGGATTTATTTAGCATTTCCTTCCTTTTCCGCTTCTCCAAATAGATTTCTTTATCATGTATTGAATTGTGCAGTTCTTACCATTCTCCTGCAATGATAGTGAAACTACTTCATTACCAACATCACCTAGAAATCATGTAAAGGATACCAATTTGTTCAATAGCAAAACTACTCAGCATCAAACTTCGAAGGTTGAATTCTTTAAGTCTACTTAGATGGTTTTTGCATAAAAATCCAACTCAACAAGTATTATTCTCTTGATACTTAGATGTCAGGGGAAACAAGTAGCTTACTAGAAACATCACAGGAGATGTTTCTTTTTACAACGCTTACAAAAGTTCAATACCCCATTCTTTTCTTAGATGGAAACCCCAAAAACGCTTGTTCATAAACAAAATCTAGATTGACCAAACCATTGAGCCGAGAGAGGAGGAAAAATAGAAAAGCTCAAATTACTACTACTGAAAAACACAACAAATGAAATTGACACAACTAAATTTTCAAGTTCACACAAAGCACAGAGATCCACAAACAAAAAGCAAAAAACATACAGAGAAGGATAGAACTTTACCTGCCAAAGGTTGGCTCTTTCAGCCCAAAACTTAGAAGCAGAAGCCAAGAACTCTCCACTAAAACCTCCATCACTACCCTCCTCCTGCTGAACAACATAATGATGCTCATACTGCTGTTGCTGCTGTTGATGGCCATAAATAAATTTCAAGCTCTCCTCATTTCCGCCATTGAAACACTCACGATTGACAAACCCATCATCACCACCACCACCTGACACCTCCCCTGCATCTTCCTCGTGTTCCTCCCTAAAACCACTTGCACTCCTCGAAATAAACCCAATCATTTCTTCTCTCACGCCAACCTCCCTCTCCAAATCTTGAACTCTAACACGCCACTCCTCTCTCTCTCTCTCGAAGTCCTCAACTTTAACTCTCAACGCCACCACCTCCTCAGTGGCAGCTTCGATCTGCTCAAGCAACCGCCTTTCCTCCGCCTGCCACGCATTCCGGTGACTGGCAAAGATCTCAACGACTCTGGCATTGGCCTTTGAGTCCTCTTTTCTTCTCGACTTCATTTGCTTTAGTTGTTCTTCTGCTTGTACCAGTCTAAAGGCCAATTCTTTGTTCTGGTTCTGGAGGTTTGGCATCACTGAGAGTGAGTTTGTGGGCAACAATGCCAAGAACAGAGAGAAGCTTAGGCCTATGTATGTGGGTAAAAGCTCGTTTTCTTTCTCTCTGTCTTCTTCGACCTGTGTTTGCTCCTCGGTTTCGGCCATCTACTCGGAAATGGAGCTCTTCGAGTTAGCTGCAGATTAAAGAAGATGTGCTTGGTCTTTTGTTGTTTCTTTCTTATTCTTGAACTTTTCGGCTACTGCAATCAATAAATAATAGAAAAGTTGTGATGGGATAAAGTACTTTGTTTTAAATTTACCAAATTGGAAAAATATGTTCATACTCAACAAAGATCTTTTGTGTAGTAATTGGATTGCTCTAACATCCTCAAGCGTTTAAACTTATAAAAGTGATTGCAGCCATGATTGAAAGGTTAATGACAAAAAGGCGATCTTTTTAGCTACCACTTATGACACATGTTGAAAACTTTATGCAAACAAACTATGTTATACAATATATGGGATTTTCTAGAGATTTAAGGTTTAATTATTACGACAACAAGTAGGAATTTGGCTCATATACAAGACTCGAAGAGGTTTAATAATAATACGTAGCCTTATTTTTAATAGAAAGATTTTATTGAAATTATTTATTTAAAAATTCACCAAAAAATTAATCATAGATTCTTTTCTTTATCAGAACAATAAGATCGTTATACTTATCATTAAATTTGTTGAGATTGTTTTCAAATGATTCACGTTAGAAGAAAAAAATAATACGAGAAGAAAGAAAAAGAAGAAAATTAATAATAATAATAATAACTTATTTAATTATTATGAAAACTTTTAATGTTAAAAATACTAAATTAATCTTATTACTATATTTAAAATTTAATTAGGTTGTTAATTTTTAATATTAATTAATTAGTATTGTGCATAGTTACACCGGAAATACTTAAAAAATAAATCATACAAATTAGAGATAATGTTTGGGTAAAAGAAATAATATAAATGGAAGACGACAAAAATAATATTTAGGGCAGGGAGGAAACAAGGAGACAAAAAAAAAAAAAAAAGTTTCAATGATCCGTTTCCAAGTTGAAAGTTCAAATTGCAATTGGCACACAAAACAAAGGTTAGAACAAAACGAACTCCCTCCTCCTCACTGCAACTCTCTTCTCTCTAAAACCCTTCTTCTCTAAGTAACTGTCTTCAGGTTTTTCTCTCAAATTCATCCATTTCCCTTTGTTTCTATTCGGACATTTAGTTGCTCCTTTTAATGGTTTTCCTTCACCGTCCTAGATTTCTTGTTTTTTTGGAATAATGTAGCTTGTTAAAGCTCGTTCCTTTTATGTTTTGCAGCTTAGGAAATGTACTGAATGTTGAAATCCCCGACGAATTGTGAATGATTTATGAGATCTGAACTTGTAATTTTTCTGGGTCTTTTTCAATTTGAAGTCTTGAGCTGCTTAGTATGTTAGACCGGTGCTTCCCCAATTTTCTAATTTTTTGTCTGGTCAAATTTTACACAGGTGAATTTCCGTCCCAGTGATGTCCCTTCTTAGTAGATTTTTTTATAGAAGGCCTCCAGATGGGTTGCTTGAATTTGTTGATAGAGTATACGGTAATGACATGAATTTTCATTTTGATCTTTGAGAATTGACTTTTCTGCTATCTTTGTATAGCGGTGTGATATAAACTTTTGTATGTTTAATGTATGCAGTTTTTGATTCCTGTTTCTCCACTGAAGTTCTACCCGATGAAATATACCAATTATATCTACATGAAATCGTAATTGAGCTGCATGAAGCATTTCATGATTCATCATTTCTAGCTTTCAACTTCCGTGAGGGTGAGAATCCGAGCCAGTTTGCGCGGGTATTATGCCAATACGATGTAACCGTCATGGACTACCCAAGGCAGTATGAGGGTTGCCCACTTCTACCATTGTCTTTGATTCAACACTTTCTTCGTGTTTGTGAGAGTTGGCTTTACTCGGGGAATCATCAGAACGTCATTCTTCTCCATTGTGAGAGAGGTGGTTGGCCTCTATTGGCCTTTCTTTTAGCTAGTTTCTTGATTTTTAGGAAGTTGCATAGTGGTGAAAGAAGAACTCTTGAGATTGTACATCGGGAAGCTTCCAAAGGGTTTTTGCAGCTCTTGTCTCCTCTTAATCCTTTCCCATCTCAGCTTCGATATCTTCAGTATGTAGCTAGAAGAAATATATCCCCAGAGTGGCCACCTCCTGAACGAGCTCTTTCCTTAGACTGTGTCATTCTTCGTTCAATTCCAAGTTTTGACTCTGAAAATGGATGTCGGCCAATAATCCGCATATTTGGTAGGAATCTCCATTCTAAGGGTGGGCTTTCAACTCAGATGCTCTTTTCTATGTCGAAGAAGAAGAAAGCTGCCATTCGGCATTATCGCCAGGTAAGAGTCCTTGCATCTTTATCGCTTTATCTGGAAGATACATCAGTTTGATATGAACAAAGATGGCATTCTTTTGACAGGAAGATTGTGATGTGATTAAGATTGACATACAGTGTTTTGTGCAAGGGGATGTTGTGCTAGAGTGTGTGCATTTAGATTTGGATCCAGAAAGGGAAATTATGATGTTCCGCGTAATGTTTAATACTGCATTTATACGATCCAACATATTGATGCTTAATTCTGAGAATTTAGACATTCTTTGGGATTCAAAGGAACGATATCCAAAAGGCTTCAGGGCAGAGGTGAACATTTCACTCATTATCTTTCTTTCACTGCTTGTTAGATATAGATTTACAATCCATCAAATAAATTGAAGTTTTAACTTCAGGTGTTATTTGGGGAGCTTGAGAGTGCTTCCCCTCCAAAAGCTCCAACGACAATGTTAAATGGTGAGGAGAAAGGTGGGCTGCCCATGGAAGCCTTCTCTAGGGTTCAGGAGCTTTTCAATGCGGTTGAGTGGGTTGATAATAATGACGATGCAGCTGCCTTGTGGTTACTTAAACAGCTTTCTGTCTTAACTGACACCAAAGAGTGGTCAAGATTGCAAGGAAAAGGGGGCTCATATGTTTCACCTATTGATTCTGAAGAGGAAACATATGCATCTAGCACAGCAGACAGCTCTGATGAAGCATTTGATATTTTTTCAAAGTCTTCAACAGAATCAAAAAAATCACTGAAACCAAGTGTTGTTGATTCGATTCCCTTAGCTACTGAACCTGAAATACCACTTGATACAATTTCTTCAGAACTTCCAGATCAACTATTATTAGAAACTGATCCATCTGCTTTCCATCAACAACTACCAGTTCCAAGCGAAGGAACTCCATCTTCACCATCTCTTCAACTGTTGCCTTCATCATCGCCTGTCGTTCCTATTCCTTCATCCACACATTCACCACCACCTCCTGCTCCATGTCCTTTGTCTAGCAAAAGCCCTTCAACCATTTCTGCACGAGTAGCTCCACCTCCACCTCCACCTCCACCTCCACCTCCTTTCTGTCTCCCAAGTGCGTCCATCCAAGAATTTAATACATCTCAAACCAACGGTATGCCACCACAAACCCCTTCTCCACCACTCCCTCCTAAATTCAGTGGCAAAGATTCATCTTCATCACTTTCGAATAGCATTGAAGGTTCACCTTCATTGCCTCCTCCTCCTCCTCCTCCTCCTCCTCCTCCTCCTCCTTTCCCCAACAAAGATCAGAACCGACCATCTCCAGCTGTGAATAAAGCACCACCTTCACCTCCTCCTCCTCCTCCTCCTCCTTTCCCCAAAAAAGATCAGAACCAACCATCTCCAGCTGTGAGTAAAGCACCACCTTCACCTCCTCCTCCTCCTCCTCCTCTTGCCAGAGTAGCTCCACCACTTTGTCCTACATCCACTTCTAAACAACCACCACGATCACTGACTCCGCCTCCGCCTCCACCACTATCATCTACATCTAGTACAACCAATAATCAGCAGCCGCTGCCACCGCCTCCCCCACCACCACCGGTGCCACAATCTAATTTGAGTTCAACATCTGTTACTAGTTCTTCGCGTGGAGCTCCACCCCCACCTCCTCCACCTCCTTTTGGTCGTAATTCCATGAATGCTCCTAGACCCCCTCCCCCTCCCCCTCTCCCTTCTAATTTGAGTTCAACATCTGTTATTAGTTCTTCAGCTAGAGCTCCACCCCCACCTGCTCCACCTCCCTTTGATCGTAACTCCATGAATGCTCCTAGACCCCCTCCCCCTCTCCCTTCTTCAGGAACTGCAAGGCCAAGTTTGGTCCCCAATCATTGAACCGGGTCATACCTTCAGAATCATTTGGTACTACTATTGGTGTTGAAGAAGCTCAGCAGAAGATTG
>JANZLC010000001.1:15802198-15814538 GCA_026413385.1 Erythroxylum gracilipes
ATAATAATAATTGGTTGTATAAAAATTGGTTGCTGGAGACAGGGACGACTTGTCCCTGTCTTCCCTTTTTGGGAGGGACAGAAATTCTTGTCTCTGTCTGCCGGGGACAGGGAACACAAAAGCAGGGACATGAACCAAACAGTTTCGGGGGCGGAATTTTATTGTCTTGTCTACTGTCCCCACTCATGGGGACAGTAACCAAACGCAAGGTTAACTTCTCCAAGTTAGATGCCATGTGTTACAAATCCTCTATCACTCAACTTGTGCCTCTCATAAATCACCAATCAATCACAAATCGTAGTGGCTCATCGCAATTGTGAAGGTTCAAATTATTTGTTCTCATTACTCTGTTCCTACTCTATTCTATGGGCATATATTGATTCATTTCCTATGAGTCCTATTTATTAGATGAATTGATGCTAAAAAAACATGATAGAAAATAATGAAAATGGGTGATTTGTTCCCCAATTATCAATACTCTACCTATCAATTTTCTCCCAACAGCTCCAACTATCAATTGTTCCTCTTTTTGCTAACGCAATGTTCACAACTGTTTCTACCATCTGGATCGTTGTTGGCACATTTCTATTTTAGCTAGTAACTTTTGTTCCTATCTTGGCGTGGACATCTGCTTAAGCAATTTCTAGCTGCGTATTGTTTATCATATGTCGCTTATTCCAATTTTTAGGTTCAATTGTTCTAGATGGTCTAAACAATAGTTACAAAGGTTTTCCTTCGACATCGAACTTATCCGCAAGATGTGCCTGCTCCTTTGCATGACAATCTTACTTAGGTCCTTCTAAGCAAGATTCAGCCTTCCCATGTGATCATCGACCAACAATCTAGTTCTCAAAATCCTCACGACCCTTGTAGCATTTAACTCTCACACTCGCAAGAAAATTACGGAATCACTAGAATAGTAAAAGCAACAATAAGAACATGAAAGAGATACAACTTAAAAGTCAACCTTTATTACTTCTCTCAAAGTATACAACCGAATACTATCTCAATCGCTATATCTCACAACACTCTCCTCTTAATTATGAGAGCAAGACTCAAATGAGCTATTTATAGGCATTTCTAAATGACTAAGTTACTAGCTAAGATCACAATCTTATCCTATCTTATCCTTATCAGATTACATCAAACTAACTAATAAATGACATCCCCATCCAATTAGGGCTCTATCTAATATGATTAAGCTATATCACAATAACAAGATAAAAGATTACAGTATCTAGGAATGATTATCCATATCTACAAAGTTTCGCTCTATCTTCAGATGATCCTTCTACATGATTTTTATCTCTTAAAGTTGATGTCCATCCACTGTGATCTTATCTGCCACATCATCTAAGATCTCCTCATCTTATCCATTGATGATGAATCATCTAAGCCAATAGCACATTGATCTGTCCAATGCTTACCCATGTTAACTCCATTAACCATGGTCTGTCCACTTGAGCACACACTAAGTCCTTTGTCTCTCAAGAACTTAGCCTTAGTCAAGTCAGCTCGTACAAGGTCCGAAACTCTCTCAAAACTTGCACTATGCTTGATCTACTTGCTAAGTAACCTTGTAACTCTCGCATATTCTTGTCATATGTGTGATCCAGCTAATATTCCACTCGAAGTCCGTCTCAAGCCTTCTTTTGATCTCACATCTGAATCTTGCATGACGTCGAAGATTTCCGCCAATGCGTACCAATGGACGTCAACGCTTGGCATTGCTCCTTTTCCTCCTTGCCTCCTTGCCTCCTTGCAAGTCTTTTCCTTGTTCTCTTATTCTGTGTATCAAACACTGGTCAAGTCTTGCCAATGCCTGCATAATTTTACTATCACGACTTAGGGATCTAACATTTAGCACCTTTCTATTTTAGTTGGTAACTTCTGTTCCTATCTTGGCGAGGGCATCTGCTTAAGCAAGTTCTAGCCCGTATTGTTTATCATATGTCACTTATTCCAAATTTTAGGTTCAATTAAATCGAACTATGTTCTGGATGGTCCATACAATAGTTTTGGGTCCAAATAATAAGTCAACTAAAGAGGTCACCGCATTTGATATAAAATTTATGAATAGTATTAAAATTTAAAATAAGTAAAAATTATTAGACCATCATATGATTCGATGATATCTCTATTACATCTATTCATATTCAATTTGTTGATTATGAATTTATAAAAGATATATAAGAGTTCATCAATTGAATATCAAATAACTAGATTTACATACTATTATCATTTCGAGATTACTCTTCATAATCTAGAACATGAACATAATTTTACTCTTATGAGTGATCATGAAGCACTACTCAAACAAGTTGTTTCTTCTACCTCTACATCAAAGTTTAAATCTTCCTCTGTTACTAATGCTGTCAAAATAGGTTCTCTTTAAATTCTTGTAATACCATGTTTGTCACAACAAGTAATTTTCATTGACTTCATACCTTTGTATATGCAATCATATGACTGTTCATATTAAACTCCTGTATTCACCAACACTTGTCTCTTTTTTTACCGTTAATGCACATTATAAAAAGTACTAAAATAAGTATCACTGATAATAATTATGCATCTATCCCTCAGTTTTAATATTCCTAAAATTTACTATATCTCCAACTTAACCTTCAGTCTTATCTCTATCGGTTAGTTATATGAAACATAACTAAATGTTAACTTTTGTAGTCTAGTTGTCAGGTACACAATTCAAAAATAGGTTAAATTCTTATGATAAGTAGCATGGTGGGACAATTATTTAAGTTTACCTCTCTTCATCTTCCTTTAAAACTTGTGTCCACTAGCTCCTCCATTCACCAGTGGTATCTTATTTGTGGTTATGCTTCAACTAGTAAAATTTAGCCTTTAATTTCTTATGAACTTTTATGTTTTACAAACAACGAATCATTTGAATGTTTAGATTGCCAACTTAAAGAACAACCTACTTTGTCATTAATAATAATGATTTTATTTTTGAATTCCATTTAACTTCATTCATTATGTCATTTACGTTTCTTCCTCTATTTTTTAATCAATAATTCGTTACTTTCTATTAGTTATTAATGATTATTCTTGATTCACTTAGATATACTATTTAGAACATTGTTCAGAGTTACCAAAAATTTATATAACATTTGCTCATATGATTAAAACTCAATTTTTTGAACTATTAAAATTGTTCATGTAGATGATGCTATGAAGTATCAAATTCTTCTCTACTTCATTTTCTTAATCAATAAGGCACTGTTGCTTAACATTCATGTTTTGACGAGTTGAATAAAAACATCATCATATTCTTGATTTTGTTCACGCTCTACTTCTTTCTGCTTTACATCCAAATAAAATTTAGGTAGAAGCAACTCTTAATATCATCTACATTATAAATTGAATTCTAACCTTGGTACTTCATAATTTATCTCCTTATGAAAAGTTGTCTGATAAGCCTCCTACTTATCCAATCATATGTCCCTTTGTTCTTGTATAACCTTATAAAGACACAAAACTAGAACCTCGTGCTTGCCTATGTTGTTTACTTGGTTATCGTTGTTAAAATCCTATCTCCAATAAATTATGTATTTCTCGTCATGTTACCTTATAGGAAAATACCATGTTCTCTTCTATTTCCAAATTTCACCACTTTGTCACTATTTGTTTTTTACTAACTCCTTAATTGAGTTATTTTTATGTTTCGATATAACTAACTTTGATGCACGTGATATTAGCCCTAATCAACATGCTCCTACTAAATCTGCACCAGTTGTTGATCCTGCATATATATCTACACAGGATCATGGCATTTCTCTTTATGGTTACACTTAAATAAGATGAACTCCTCATCATATTACCTATTTCCATTGTTATTATGTTATTGCAACTTTCTATAGACCTTACTCATATCATTAGGTGGATATTGACCCTCTTTGGTAGCAAGGTATGATTGAAGAACTTTTTGCCTTAAAGAAAACACAAATTGGAGATATATGATCTTATAAGAAGACACCTGTTGGCTATAAATGGATTTACATAATTAAAAATCATCACGATGGGCTCTGTTAAATGTTACAAAGCTTGTTTAGTAGTCAAAGGATATATACTCAAAAGTATGGCATACATTATGAAGAAGCTTTTACTTTAGTGGCTAGATTAACCTTTGTTCATAGTCTATTAGCTATTATTATAGTTTGGAAATGACAACTTTTCTAAATGGATGTAAAAGATCCTTTTCCCTATGGTGATTTATCGTAAAAGGTTTATATGCATCCTTCTCTAAGTTATCATTCTTCTTATAAAGATTATAGGGTTTGATGAGCCTTGTAATGCAACAAGCTCTTAGTCCTTAATTTGTAGGAGCATGTTGATTAGGGCTTTACAAATTAAGGACATCATATGCCCTAATCAACATGCACTTACTCAATTTGACTTTATTTCTAGTCATGACACTGTACGTTTGATTCTTGTCTATCAGCTAGCCAAACAATTAATATAATTATCAAAAGGGTTAATTAAAAAAATCTTAAACTTTAATCAATTTTGCAATACTAGCTTGAACTTTAAAGAGCGATGTTAAAATACCTCAACTTTCAAATTATTACAAAAATAACCATATGCTAAATTTCTTGTTAATGTTGTTGATGTGGAAAACCATTTCTGATTTTTTGACATGCCATGTGTCTAACTCGTGTCCTTATTTTTCAACTTATTAATTTTTTAAAAAAAATTAAAACATATTCCCAATTTGTTTGCTTCCCCTTTTACAACTGTCGTCTTTTATTCTTAATAGTACAATAATCTCCTATGATTGGGAGTGTCTTTTATGATTGGGAGAGTTACCATCTCCTGTGATTGGAGAGTTATTATCTCCTGCGATTAGGAGTGTCATTGTCGCACAGTTTTTTAGGTGAGCTAACCCTAGGTTAATGTGTTTGAGATATAATTCAATATTATTGAACTTGGTTGTTTGATCTTTCATTAATCTTCTTGTTCTTCTATGCAATTTCAACCAGCTCTAACTCTTTCCTTTAATCTAGTTTGTTCCTTCATATCAAAGTGTCTATAGTCGAGGTAGAGACATAATCACTTTTCTTTTTTTTCCAGTTCTGGCATCTACTTATAACAATTGAATCACGGTAAATAACTCTTGCAATTTTAGTTAATTCGCTCTTGCAATCATTATGAGCTTGCTTCATCTTTTAACTAAATCCATTTGTAAGTGGTTTTTGTAGTTTTGTACAAACATGATCAAACCAAAGAAAGGAGAAATTCATTTGTTATTTAAGTAAGAAGTTCAATGAATGTGAATCACGATATCTATTCATTGAATGATTTTGTTATGTTCTAGCGTACACTATATGAAGATTGAGGCTTATCCCAAGGATAGATCCATTCTAAAATATATTTTAAAAACCATCATCTTCATAACTCAAAATTAGGTTAAAGGAAGGGTGTTATCAATGATGATTATAAGGCTTTTAAGTTTGAATTCATTATTAAGAATGCATGATGGTGCAACCTCTACCCAACTTCATCCTTATATAACATGGTTTCACAGCCAAAGTTTTTAATATAAGAATTTGATGTTATTGGTCCAATTAATCCACTTACATCAAATGGTTGTACATTCATTTTATTTGCTATTGATTATTTTACCATGAGTATCAACGTAGCTTTACACTCCCAAGTCATGTAAAGAGTTGCCTAATAAGATTACCCTATTTGGTTAGTTGGCAAATTTAGCCTGTAATTATAGTATTGGGTTGTTTTCTAAACCTATCCATTGTTTGTCATAAGCTATTATTTTATTTATATCCTTCCACTAAGTATTGTAGTAGTTATGCATGAATATGTGTTAATCATACTTGACCATTGTGTGTATTACACAAAAAAAAGGATGCAAGTAAAATATTCGTGGCTTTTATTCCAACTACATATACTATAAACTTGACATAGGAAGAGTGTAAACCTGTTGTTAATAGATTCAAAAATGCAATTTATTATTGTTTCAACAATTTAGCAAAAGCTAAAAAGAAATAATTTTAATTTTGCCAAGAGAAGGAATTATGTTCAATGGTAAAATGCGATTAGTAGTTTTTATGGTTATTGTATTTAGTATATAATATGGATATTGTTATCTTGAGTAATTTTTCAGATTTCCTATATTGATTATCCCAATTTTAATAATAAGATGAAGCTACAGATATCAAATGTGTTAAGCTTAATATTGGTCAATATTTTTATCAATGTAACAATACAGATGTGAGTATTGGCCTTATTTTTTTATTAATGCATTATGAATATTTCAATTGTAACTTATATGATATTAATGTTATAGAACTAAACAATGATCATTTAAATTGTAGGAGTCTTGTAAGTATGTAGCCTTGGTAAAAGAGTTGAGGTTTTGTTATTGTAAAAAAATTTATCAGATATCTTCTATACATTTTGTTAAGACCTTTATCCACAATATACATTGTTGATATAAGTTTGATATTGTGTTTTTACTTTTAGTTTATAGGTTCCATGTGACTATATACATGGGCATATGATGCTTTTTAATATGAACCTATAATGTAGCAATATATGAAAGAGTAAAACATAATAGGAAGGAATTACATATGATGGACCCCTATTATGTACATGATTTGTTCTCATTGTATCTGATTATGAGAGATCATTTATTGTTGCTTGACCATGTGATGGTCCTAGTTCTTATATGCTTAGTCTTTTGCCTAAACTCACTGCGAACATAGGAAATTTGTAATAGTTGAAACATGTTGCTTGTGTACATTTAAGTTAGTATTATCAATATTTAAATAGGCTTTGATTTTGGTAGCTATATTTTTTGGTCTACGTCATTCTTTGCTTATTGACGCACTGGTAATGCTAATCTACCAATAAGGAAATCATGGCTTCTAAAAGAAAAAAAAATCTTTTTTAATGAAAAACACAAAAGAGATCTTCATTAAGTTGGACATATAATGTGTGACAACTGAGAGTGTCTAATATTCTTTATGGACAAAACAATCAAACATCTCTATCCATATCCAAATCAATTATCTAAGACAGTCTAACATTTCTATCTATATTCAAATCAATTATCCAATATAGCTAAACATCCATATCAATATCCAAATCACTGAACAAAGTTCAAATACATATTTATATCCATATCACAACACACAGTTCAAATACATATCAAAATCATAACATATAGTTTAAGCATGGCTCATTTTGCTATTGATTCACCATCATCAATTTGAGATTTTGATGGAGTTGATTTTTGGTCTTTACTTTGTATCTCCTCCGGCTTGTAGTTTTTATTTGTGCATTTATATTTTGAGAAGCTTGAGTTGGTTCGAACACTTGAAATTGACTTCCACCCATCTATAAAACATTCAGGTATAGTATTACCAATTAGGAATAAATAAAGCATACTACGACCAATTAGGAATAAATTATAAATAATTAGCCAAAATTTGTAATTTAGTCATAAGTTGTAAAATAAATGTTTCCACTAACTTTTCCAAATGTTACTCCATATCTTTGGATGGTTTGTATACACATAAATGTTTATAATATTTAAAAAAATTGATGGAAAAACAAAACTAAAATTGAATATTCACTCACCACCTCTTCTTCCTTCTTGAGATACACGTTGCAGTGTTGGATCCTATTGGATCCTGTAAATACGAATTGTCTACCTTGTCTTCTTGCATCACTGTCAATGTTAGATGTAAATGTCAAATTTTCGGTGGTCTTCCTCAGTTTTCTCTATATTATACAAGTAGAATTTATAGTGAATGATTGGATATTTAAAGAATATTTATCATAAACACAATTATAAATCAATATAAAATTATCTTAGCAATTTCAGGTTGTCTCAAAGGTTGGTCCTTATTTTTGCGTCCTCTTTTATTGTAACCAACTTCAAAACAATGTTGACATCTCACGAGTACTCCAACTTTGCTCTACTTACTTAGATCCCATGGTTCTTCATCTTATCCCTTTTTTAGCCTTTTTAAGTCTTCCACACATCTTTTTAATCAAAGAAGGTAATATAGATTGCAAGTTTTCAACATTTGGCCAAAATTTTAGACTGTTAATAAGTTCTATGACATACTAATAACTCTTTAAATGACATTCATATTTGTAGTATCGACTCACTTGGTCATTATAGACCTATACCTATTAAATACAAAAGTCTACAATGACATGTTCTTGCTTGTAAATCAACAATGAACTTATTTGCAAAATACATTACTTTGAACTTCAAATTTTCGTTTTTCCTAATGATATAGTGCCCTAATTCTTATTGTGCAGTCTTTATCTTCTTTCTTACCTTCAGACATATATCATTTGTGGATTTGATCATCATATCTCTTTTTTCATAAATTCGACTCATTAAAGCAACTTGAATGCCCTCTAGCATATTAATCAAGCTTTTTGATCATACTTCACAGATGAATACATTAAACGTCTATGATATATAATTATGAACAATTTCACACTTCGGCCTTGTATTAACAAATGCTTTCACAAAAGTCTTAGGATTCCTTACTTTGAAGTGATCGTAATCCTTTTTCGATAGATTCTTTAACTGCTCTATTATTTCATCAAATTTCACTTCTATTGTGCAATTAATTGCTTTCCAAAATAATATAATTTTGACCTCTATGCAAATTAGACCAATTGACATACATATGTCAATCACATTTTCTATGCTTAGCTTCTGGGAAAAATTTCTTCGATGCATCTATTAAACCCTGAGCAAAAAAATGGAAATAAAACATTATAATATAAGTACAATAATTCAAAACGCATTTACTAATAAACAATACCAAGATTATAATTTTGAACTTTTGTTGACAGATGTTTGGATCATCACCAAGAAAACTTAAAAGCCAATGTCAAGACTGGTAATTCTCTCCCTCAACCATAGCCCAATATATAAAATACATCTTATTGTTTCTATCACGCCTAACTGTAGCTAACGAAGCACCTTCAAGAAATGTCTTAAGGAAACATCCATCTAGCCTTACTATTTTTTGACAACCACTAGAGAAACCATACTTCAATGCATCAAAACCCACGTAAAACCTCTTAAACATTAGCTTTCTAAACTTTTCATCAAGTTCAATTTGGATGATAAATTGGCCTTTTTATTGACCACCACAATTCTTGTTCATAAGATCACAATTTTATATAATGCCCTTCTATTGATCCTTATAACATCATAATAGCTTCCCATTTCAATTGCAATATATACTTCGTTTAAAGATCATCTATCATCTTGCTAACTGGTCAATTCATGTTCCTCCTAAGCTTGTGTAAGAATTGATTTGCTATCCACTTTTTACTAGCTTGCTTGCTTTTCTGGACTTTCTTACAAGTATGCTTGTTTTCAAATATCTTCATTGTAAAGGTTTTTTCAATTCCAATCCAACTAGCATAAACCCTAAAAGGATAGTGTGAATCATAAACAACTTATATTCTCACACCAGATCTTGTCGCTAAAACATCATATCCATTTGTAATTGCATAATTTCATATTGCCTCCCTAATCGGAACCTCGCCTTTAAACTTTATGCCAACTTTAAACTGAAAATCTTTTATGTTTTCATATTGCCTCCTTAAACTAAAACTCACCCTTAAACTTCATGCCAACTTCAAACTGGAAATCTTTCATGTCCACTTTTGGATAAAAACAACATATTTCTTCTTCATGTTAAAGGCTTTGCACCCACCATCATCACTATATATTGGTGATTGAACTTCTGCATCATTGTTCTTATACTCACTACACCACCCTTGTGAACTTTCTACTTCTCTTTTTGAATCGTTTGAATAATTTCCATTGCTTCCAACCCTATTTATAACACCATCACGTTTAAATCCACTACGTACCTTCTTCCGATATTTCTTCTCATTAGCTCTTAAAGTAACATATTCTTCATCATTAATTGCATAAATTTCATCATCACTTATATCATTTTCAGATTCAATCATCTCTATAACGCTAAAATCTTCATCATCTTGTCCCACCTGAACTTGGAATAACCACCCTTCATCGTCAACATCAGAATCAATTTCTTCACCACCAATCGTAGGATTATCATAACCATGCTCATAATAGATTTTAGCATTGTAGTTCTTTAATTTCTTCAATGTGTTGAAGCATTGACAACATGTCCTTATCATGATATAAGTTCAACTCTTTCATGCCTCTCATTGACTCTTGTGGAAATTTGTAAAACAAAGGTACAACTTTATGTCTTTTATCTTTTGATTCTCATTTTAGTACTAACATACTAAGTTTCTTAACACCAATATCCTTCTTCCGTTTGATCTTGCCTCTAATATATTTATTGCTTTCATTTCTTTATAATGAAACTTAAAACTTACTAACTTTGGAATTACAAAGAATTTTACTTTTAATTTCCAACAAATAAAAAATGTAAACACCTCATCAAATGAGATCCATAATATGCTCTTTCTAAGGATTTTATTACTATAACTTATTTATAGAACAAGGCCTCAATGTCTAAAACAAAAAGGAAAATAAACTGAAATAAGTTGTAGAATTTGATATAAAAAAGTACCATAATTTAATATAAAGATAACAAAATCTGTAATTTGATAGATACATATTTGAAATCCTTGTCATTTTAACTCTTTAATTAACCAACTATAATTTGCATAGCAACACTTTAGAAGCCACCTTATAGCTAATTGAGGAGATGATGATGAATAACTATCTCCTATCTATCCTTGCTCGCTAGAAAGCATTCACCCTCCTATTCCAATTATTGGAATGAGTGGAGCTTATTAGAAATCAAGTAGGGAAAAGGCACATAAACTTCTCATATCAAATGGAAGCACTAATAAGGAAAATTGAAAGCTTAGTTGGAGTAGTGAGAATAACAAAAGCATTATATTTTTTAAAAAGGAATTAACAACCATCATTGAAAAAAGTCACAAAACATCCTTTAAAAAGGGTAAACCATAAAGTAATAAACAGTGGAAACCATATGTAATGAGAAATTCAATTAAGTACTGAATGTAATCCCACCAATTGACTCACAAGCTAGCATATACAATTTTGCTTACATTGCCTTATATGTAAAGGGTTTAGAGTTGTCTAGAGATGAAAGATAGTCTCTAATAGCTATTAACAGTGAACTGCAACCTTGATTAATTATATAGATAAAAAGTTCCATCCTAGTTTGAGAATATCCTATCGTTACATTCTCTCCATATTCCATAAACCAAATTACAAACGAAGATTTAGAAGATCATTTTATCATCTTTATATGAAAAGTACATTTGAGTGATTTATTCAACAATTTGTAACTAGTCATTAGGGGGAAGAGTTATATTGCAGAGATTTTATGATTCCTTTTCATACATACAAGGAGAGTTATATCGTAGATGTTTAAGAATTAAAAAAAGATATTTTTAGAGAATAGCAAGTACAATAAATCAAGACAATTGAATTTAAGAGCAAAACTTATACAAGAGTGAAACTTAAGTTGAACAGTGATTCAATTTATATAAGTGTCATAATTGAAAAAGAAAAGTGATTTGGAAGGAAACGAAACTAATAACCAATTCAACAACAAAAAATACTATTTATTGGAAAGAATTTGATCTTCCACCTCTACCTTTACAATTGACACTTCAATAGGAAGAAAGCAAGTTATGTTATTAGAAAGAACTATAATTGCTTGAAATTGAATAGAAAAATGAGAAGATCTGCGAAAGATCAAAAAACTAAACTTAACAATACTGAATTATTTCTCAAAGAGATAACTTAAAGGTTATAAGAACTTACCTCCTAAAAATGTGCGACAATGACACTCCCAATCGCAAGAGACAACAACACTCTAAAGTCAGTCCTAATCACAAGAGAGTATTGTACCATCAAGAACGAAAGATAACATTCGTAAATAAGGAAGCAAGCAAACTGGGAGTAGGTTTTTTAAAAAAAATCATGTCTTAAATATTGCATAACAATGGGTCTAGCAGGGTTATGAATACCGTACCGGACTCGTTACCGGATTGGGTTCTGGAACGGAACTGTATCAGTACCGATCAATACCGGGTACCGTTTCGGATAATTTTTTAAATTTATAAAAATAGTCCCTACAATTTTTAAAATTTGCAAAATAGTCCATTAGTATATTGTACTGTTGTACTGTATACTTTACTATTTTACTATTTATATCAACCATGTTTTCAAAAATCTTAATAATAAATAGTAATGACAATTCATATGAAATAACAATAATTTTTAAATATTTCACATATAAATAATAACCACAATTAATATAAACAAAGACAATCATCA
>JANZLC010000001.1:15830927-15841829 GCA_026413385.1 Erythroxylum gracilipes
ATGTATGATTAATGAATGCATGTATTGCTTCCGCATTTCTAATCTTTTGTCAGTCCCGGCGAGTCATCCAGGTGGGTTGGGACTCGGGCCCAATGGATTTCGGTACTATTGTTATGGATAGATGGGCTCCGGAAACGGGGTCCAGCAGATGTACTTTAGATTCTATATGTTTGATGGAAAATTACAAAGTTTATGTCTGAGTCTGGTGGATCATTATAAATGTGTGGAAAAAGGCCTCCCATGCCTGAATCGACATGGACTCTACAACAATTGCATATAGTTGTTTTGCAACCGAATTGGAGTAAAGTCAAAGTTAGAATTTGATTTTTTTTTTGAAAAAGGAAATTGAATAAATAAAGAAAGATTAGAGTACATGGCCAAAAATAATACAAATCAGAAAAAAAAAATCTACTACAAAAGAGAAGGAAGTAAAAGGGGAGCTTAGTAGTAACATGAAGCCTCAACAATCGAATGCTAATAAAGTAAATAGAGAAGTAAACCCACAGCCTGGCAAACAGCAGAGGCCCTCCATATAAACATCAGATCTGTAACGTTGTGCAAAGATTAGAGCTACAAGAGAAGTGGAAGTTTTTGGACCATACAATCTCGCGAATATCAGAGATTAATAAAGAGAGTAAGCTATCTTGAGTCAAAGATTTGAGCTGAAAACGGTGAAGATTTCGTTCTCGCCAAAGCACATAGATACAAACCCCCAAGACAATCGTAAGAATAGGTCGTCTAAACGCTGGTTGAGAAGAAAGGCAAGTTATAATAGCAACCAAATCCGAGGCCGGAGATTCCAAGAACATAGAGCAGTGATATAAGCCCATTTAATGTTGTTGAAGGGACAGGCAAAAATAGATGAGTGCAGGTTTCAATATGCAGAGAACACTTGGGGAAAGATTGATCCATTTGGACATAAGGAAGACGATCCGTTGTGGAAAGCTTGTTTTTAATTGCCAACCAGAAGATGAAGGAAATCCTCGGCGTTAAATTACGGCTCCAAACAGTGGCAGCCCAAAGAACAATGGGTTTAAGGGTACACAAATTATCACAAATGAATTTACTTGTCAGATTGGATATAGAAGTACCTTTCCAGAAGAAGGCATCTGGTTCGTGAGGAGAGGGGGGATAAGCAGGCTGAAGATGGCAAAGACTCCAAGGAAAATGCCAAGAGTTCCCAATAATGAAGGACATCATCCGAGTTTTGAGGGGGAACAAAGGGAAAGCCCGGGAGAGAGACCCCTGGTGGAGTAGAGGGCCACGAGTAGACTAGTTATCATACCAGAGGAATACCCTCCGTCCATCTTTAATTACATAGGAGGTCTCCTGACGGATATCATCCTGAAGCTTTAAAAGCTGATTAAGAAAGAAAGAATGTGAAGCTTGCGATTTGATAGCCCAGATGCTTTTGCCTTTAAGAAAGTAAACATGGAGCCACTTGATCCACAAAGTGTTCTTATCTTCCAAAATCCACCAAAACCTCTTAAGAATCAAAGAACAGTTAGAAGTTTTAATAGAAAGAATATTCAAACTGTTGGACCCCACACCCCACCCGAAGGTGTTTGCAGGTTATACTGCGACGTGTGTTTGCGGGTTATAACGCGGCATCCGACACAAATCAGTATTGTCCTCTTTGGTCATTGGTGGAATCCACGATTCGAACCTATGACCTCAAGGTTTTGTTTTACTTTAAGTGAACGCCTCTCACCATTGAGCCAGTGAAAAAGAGATTAAAGCTCGATATGTGATAAGAGCCTCAGGCTCAGTTGTGAATGTACCCGATATCCACTAAGGGATATAGGACATTATCTGACCCAGCTCGATATACACTAAGGGATATGGGCCAGCTCGATATCCACTAATTGATATAGGCTTGTGAAAAAGGCACTCGGTCACAACAAAGTAACAAATGGAAAGTGAGTCTCATGTGCACTACATATGCATAATATGAATGATTAAGTGTATTGAATGTGAAGTGTGAAATAATGTGAAATGTGAAATAAAGTGAGATGTGTGAATTATGTGTTATGTGACAGGGTGAGCCATCGATGATGGTCACTCATTGAGTTCGCAATACACCCAAAATTTGCAAATATTTTTTAGGATCAGAAGAATACCCCGTTAGGCCAACGGGAGTATACCTACAGCGTTCAAGTGAAGGATAGAGTTCGGGATCAGTTCGCGTCTGCATTTATGTTTTTTCCTATTTTGTATTGAATTGTATATTTCTCATCTTTTTATATAAATTTGTATTCCAAAATGACTAAAGTGCTTTGTAATTGTGAAAGGGGCCCAAATGGCTATTTAAAATTGTGTTGATTGATAATGTTTATGAATGAATATGGACCCCACGTAAGTTTAAAATTCTGCAAAAATATGTTATTGATTTTAAAAAAATTATACTGATTTCAAAATGATTGAGTGCTTTAGCACGTCACCCTCGTGGGGCACGGACTCGGATATCACTTTCGATATCGGGTTCGGGTTATTGCGAGAGTGGGGTGCTACACCTTTTCTAAAATCCAACACTTCAAATTTTTTTTTCTAGTTTTTCTACTCCATTTCATTAAACTAATTTACCATAAATTCGTACTACTCCAAAATATACAAGTTTAATCAAAAATCAACAAAAGCCAAAAATTCATTTTCAACCTATTCATGCTCTCACTTTTTCTGCATTTTTAACTTTTGGTCTCAATCTCCATGTTTCCTCCCAACTTTCATTTAAACACTCATTCCCATCTTAGACCATTATTTTACAACTACTTTTCAACTCAACATTCAGTTTCCCTATCATCTCTAAGGAAAACACTAACTCACATCAACACACACACACACACACACACACACACACACACACACTCACACACACACAGATATATATATATATATATATATATATATATATTCATGCACAGTGAAGAAACCAAAAACAAAGCATGCAACCTTTTCATTCTTTAATTTTCTACACTCATCCTATACACCATTTCATTGCTATTTCTAACTCTAAAATCATTTTTACATCACCTAATCACTAACAATCCAACAAAAACTAAATTAACACTATAATCAAAATTTTCATCCTAACAACATAGTATTCGTGAATATACACGTAAATTGTCATTTTCCATGTAGCTGACAGAATTTCATCAATTTCATTTCATAAATCCAAAACTCTAAAGGATTTTCTCAATACTTGTTGAAAACTCCAAAAGCGTCAACTATCTTCAAGCCCTAACTCCATGCAAAATTACGTATTCACTAAGAAAAATAACCATCTTCTGGTTTTCCTTAGGACAGAATAGATAATAGCAAGGTGGGATTGGTTTAGGAAAAAGGAAAAGTAAAGTAATCCCTTAGAAGGATTTTGATGGAAAAATTTGTGTGTTTGAAGAAAATTTGAAGAAGGTGATAACAAGGAAAGAACATAGGAAATAACAAACCCCTTTTTAACTCTCAGATAACTCAAACTTACTTCTAACAAATTAAAAAAGCAACTTAACTAAGTTACACTTGTCACTTTCCTAATACCTAAGCTCTAACTTAGTTTCTTTTGGAACTAACTCCCTTAAACTCTCATCTTTACAATCCAACTATCTCCAAATCTTCTTTTGATTTCTTTTACCTATTTTCTATAATTTTCTGAAATTTATTCCTAAATTCACCAAAATTCACAAATATAAAAATTCTACTAACCAATAGAATTTCCAACATAAATAAATTCAAAAAAATTCACAAAATTCCCAAGAAATCATAACTCACTCCAATTATACCCGAAATTATTCATGAATGCATGTACAATTATTTCCACATGCGACAATTTCACTATTCATGTGTATTTGTATGACATATTATGCATAAGCATGAAAATGCATTGCTTATCTCTCATTGATCACTCATATTTACTATTCTAACATCCCCATAGGTAATGGGATGTTACAAGGAATGTGGAGAAACTTGAAGACTCCAGTGGTGATGAAATACTAGCTATTACTGAAGAGAGTGAAGATCTCAGCAGAGAGTGGATCTTCGACTCTAGATGCACCATATAGGTTACTACTCACAGAGACTGGTTCACAACATTTGAACCAGTCACTACCAAAGTAAAGATGGCAGCTTCTGGGCAGCAAAAGGTGGAAGGTATTGGGAATGTCTCTATCAATATGTTTGATGGGAAGAGAACGTTAAACAATGTCAGATTTATGCCTGGAGTGAGGAGAAATCTCATCTCAGAAAGTATGTTTGACAAATAAGGCTTTCAGATAAGATTTAAGGATGGACTTAGAGAAATCCTAAGGGATAGATGAGTGATCATAAGAAGAGTTAACAGAGGTGGGTCCTATTATGTAATTGGCACTACTGAAGTGAACCTAGCTATTGGAAATGGAGAGCTTGGTTCAATAAAGCAATGGCACTCAAGGTTGGGACATGCAGGGAACAAGAGTTTGTTGCATCTTTATAAACAGGGACTGATTCTAGAAAAAGACATAAAGAAGATGGAATTCTGTGAATCATGTGTGCTAGGAAAGCATCACAGAACTAGTTTCCAAAAAGGATCAAAGAGGGCTAAAGAGATTATGGAATATGCTCACATTGATCTCTGTGGGCCAGCTCAAGTGTCCACTGCCAGAGGGAACATATTTTTCATGTCCATTATAGATGATAAGTTTAGGAAATGCTGGGTATCCTATGAAAAGAAAAGATGAAGCATTAGAAATCTTCACCAAGTGGCATACACTAATGAAAAATTAGATAGGAAAGAAGTTGAGATGCCTAAGGACAGATAATGGACTAGAATACTACAATAAGGAATTTGAAGACTACTGTAGTAAGAAAAGCATATAGAGGCATAAAACAGTTAGAGCAACACCTCAGCAGAATGGTGTAGCTAAGAGAACACTCTTAGAAAAGACCAGATGTATGCTACTGTTATCAAGGTGTTCACAATCTCTATATGGGGAAGCTATTAAGGCTACAGCCTACCTAGTAAACAGATTACCTACTTCTGCTAATGAGTACAAACTCCACAAGAAGTCTGGAATGGGAAGAAGCCTAACTTGACTCACCTAAGAACCTTCAGATGCACTACCTATGCATACCAAAAGGAAGATAAGTTGTAATCTAGAGTAGTGAAAGGAGTATTTTTAGGCTATCCAGAAGGAGTTAAAGGGTACAAAATCCTACTGCTTCAAGAGGGAGTTTCAAAACTATTGTTAGTAGAGATATGATCTTTAAGGAAAATGAGTTTCCTTTATTGTGTAGGAATCTTCCAAACTTTAACCTACAAAAGGAAGTTCAGAAGTAACTTGGATCGCCAAGTAATTCAGTCCCCTTATATGTGCCACTAGAAACAGAAATAGAAGAAGGTAGCACACAATCCCATGATGAAGAACCTGTGCAAGGCCCTATTCATCATGAATAAGGGACTGAAGAAACAGAAGGTGAAAGTGAGGAAAGAGCCTCACACACAGCTACAAATAACTCACATGAAGCTCTACAAGACTATCAACTCACTAAAGATAGGCAACCAAGACAAAGAATTCCTAATAGGAGATACACATACTCTAATTTAGTTGAATTTGCATGTCTTGTTGTAGAATCCATAGATTGTAGGGCACCAGAAACCTATAAAGAAGCTATGAGAAGAAAGGATGCTGAACAGTGGAAGTTGGCCTGTAAGAAGGAATATTCTTCTCTAATGAAGAATATGACTTGGATATTAGTGCCTAAACCACCTAAAGCAAAATTAATAGAAAACAGATGGTTGTTCAAGATGAAAGAAGGAGTTACAGAAGTAGTACCTAAGATATACAAGGCTAAGCTTGTAGTAAAGGGATATAGACAGAATGAGGGAGTTGACTACAAGGAGATTTTCTCATTAGTAGTAAAGTTCAAAACTATAAGACTTATCCTAATGCTAGCTACAATTTATGATTGGAAAATCCATCAAATGGATGTCAAAACAACCTTATTCTATGGAAAGCTTGAGGAAACTATCTACATGAAGCAACCAATTAGTTTTGTGGATAAAGAAAAGCTAGATTATGTCTGCCTATTATAGAAATACCTATATGGGCTAAAACAAGCACGTAAGTAGTGAAATAAGAAGTTCTATAAGGTTGCTGCTAGTATGAAGTTTACTAGAAGTTTATATGACTACTGCCTATACTATAAGGACCTAGGAGAGACAAAAGCAATCTTTATGCTATTCTATGTGGAATTGAAGAGGTAAAGAATGATGTGCAAACACTTCGAGATGAAGTATATGGGAGAAGCACAAAAGCTTCTAGGAATGTAGATAATCAGAAACAGGAGGGAAGGAAAGCTATGGCTCATTCAAAGAAACTACATCAGAAAAGTTCTTGCTCAGTTCAACATGGAACAAGCAAAACCAAGTCTTGTCCTTATAGGATCACATCTATAGATGGTTTCTAGTAAGAGTCCTAAGAAAGAGGAAGAACAGAAAGCTATGGCACACTATTCCTATGATGTTGGAGTTTGAAGCATCATGTACATTTTGCTATATACAAGACCTGACATAGCTTATGTAATTAGTATCCTAAACAAATTTTTGCCCAATCTAGATTTTGAACACTGGAAAGGGTTGAAGAGTGTTCTCAGATACTTAACTGGAACTATAAATTACGAATTATGTTTTTTAAAGGCTAAACTAGCTAAATGCAATCAAATGTCCTTGTATGGTTTTATGGATCTTTACATTAGCAGGAAACACAATCAATTGGAAAGCACAACAACAATCAGTAGTTTCTCTATCAACTACAGAGGCAGAATACTATGTAATTACAGAAGGAGTATAAAAGCTATCATGGCTATCATGAATTATAAAGCAAATCAACATCAACATCACAAAATCAGCAATATTCATAGACGGTCAGAGTGCACTATACCTCAGTAAGGATCCAGTTCTGCATGAAGATCCAAGTACATTGACTTAAGGCTCCACTTCGTTAGAGACAGAATCTCACAAGGCTTGTTCATACTAGAGAAAATACATAGTGAGTCAAACCCCTTAGATTTTGGAACGAAGGCTATCACTCTAAGGAAGTTCACTTTCTGTAGAGACTATCTATAAATAAGTGAAGCCCCTTAAAGAAGACAACAATCAAAGATCCTTTAACTTGATCTCATGATTTTGGTGAAGCTAGGGTTTTGTTACTAAATTTCCCACAAATTGATGAACTACATAAGATTAATGGAGAAGGAGGGACTAAATGTGAAGATATTCACTAGTTCTCTATAAACCCTCAACGAAGATTCATCAATTTGAGAACAAATTTGGGGATTTAGGGCTAGGTGTGGAAGAATGTGTGAAGAGTGTCTGGAAAATTCGAAGAAGAAAGAGAAAGGCAATATGACCAAGGAACTAAACACAAAACAGAAGAGAACATTGTGTTTTAGTGAAACACGTGAGAGTCATATGAGAAGCTCAGGTGCGAAGCATAAACAGAAGAATTAATAGGCGTGGACTTAAAAATGGGATGTAAGTAACTCTTTCAATAACCTATAAATACATGTAATCTGAGTCACATACACAGACATTAAAAAAGGCACATGTAATTGTTATCTGATCCAAGAATAGAGAGCAAGTTTAAGAGTTGCTAGAGTACTTATCTAAGGTTACTAAAGAGAGTTTACAGACCTCTTGCAGGTGTTTCTAAAAACACTCCATTTCTTGTAACTTGTTCTTTCCTTAAAGCTAGTGGAACCACTAATTGTGAGATCCTTGGATTTAGATAGCATTTAATCTATTGAACTAAGTAAATATTGTGTTCTTTAATTTCTGTTACTCTTACATTCTACAAAATCAAAACAATTTTCATCAGTTTTTGTGGTAAAAGACAACAGAAAGATATAAAGATCTTAACAGATTATTTATTTCAAATACTTATTTTCCCTTTTTTAAGAAAATCCCCTTCTTTTCTCTTGAGATTGCAGTATGCACTTGATTGTAATCATAGACCAAGAGCACAACTAGAGTTTAATACAAAGAAATTCCATAGTTTCTTCATCAAACTTAGTAAGGGACTGGCATATATAAATCACAATGAGTAACCAGACATTTTCATGCAAAGCTACAACTTTTATAGTGTATGTTGGTAAGAAGCGTTGATTTTTTGCAATTTCAAATTCCTTTCTTTCCATACGAGCCAAATTCTTCATGAGAACTTAGTAAACTCAGCATATATATATATATAGTAATGATAAGGGCATGAATTTCCCCTTAACACATTTTTTAAGTTTAAGATAGACTTTACCGTTGTTTATACCAAGTTACACCTTAATATTTTTTAAAAAGTACTATCCTAAATCTTAACTAAGTTAAGTTTTTAACAGTTTTTAGTATATATGTCATTATTTAGCCTATGTCATGTCATAACTAGGCAATTTGGACCTACTATAAAATGATTTTTTTAAAACACTTGTTAAAGGTGTAATTTTCACCTTGATGTTTTATAAAAGATTCAAATAAGTCCTTACTATTATCTCAATTACAACTTTTAAGATACAATGAGTACTATTTTAGTAACGTTATGGTCTAATGAGTATTATCTTAATAATGTTACAGTGTAATTATAACATTGTAGTCATAATTATGACTATGAGATGTAATTTAAAATTTTGGTTTGCTTGAACTTAATTTCATAGTTTAATAAAATTTATAAGATTTATACACTATAAAAAAGAATTAGAAGGTATTTTAAAAAATAATATTGATATCTTTCTAAAGTTCAAATTACACTTAATTAAAATTTGAATTATATTATGACATAGTGTGAAAGCAACCTAAAAAAAAGCCTAAATTTTCGTCAATTTTTTAATTATAGTGTGAACTTTAAAAAGTAGCAATAAAATGCTCAAACTTTTAATTTTTTTCAATTCTAGCCCAAACTTCACAAAGTGGCAATAAAATGCTCAAACTTTCAAATTTCTTCAATTCTAGCCTATCGTTATTTGTTTTTCTCTCGATGCCTATAACCCTTTATTTTATGTTTGTTCTTTTAACGTCCCAAACTATTCTAGCATTACAGTGTATTATACTAGTAAGCTCTTGTTCGTTCTCTTGATGCCCTTAGTGTGAGGGCGTTGAAAGAACAAACTGAAAATGCAGGAAAAAAATTTGAAATCAAAGCGTAAGGTTGTTGAGGCTGCATAATCAGATTTAGGTCAATTTTTCATTTTAATTATGCGATTAAACAATGTCGTTTCACTAGTCTTTATTTGTTATATTACTTTTGGCTTATGAGTAGTACTAATAGTTAAGGTTTTTGAAACACATGGCAAGTCACGTCAGCAAAATTAATGGAAATACTAACGTCGGGCTATAATTGAAAAAAAATTGAAAGTTTGAGCAATTTATTACTAACTTTTAAAGTTCGGGCTAGAATTGAAAATTTTGAAAGTTTGAGCATTTTATTGCCACTTTTTAAAGTTTGGGCTATAGTTGAAAATTTGACGAAAGTTTGAGCTTTTTCTAAAGTAATTAACCCTTTAAGAATATAAAACACACCAAATTTAATCCAAGAATAGAATAAATTTTTTTAAAAAGATCAATTTTATTGATAAAAATAATGAAATTAATGAGAAGTTAAGTTTTATCATCCTACAACTATTTATAATGAAAAATAACACCTTAAATTTAAGTTTGTTAGAAATAGAACTCTAAAATATGAAATTTATTTTAAATAAAACTTTAATATATGAAGTTTTCTTAAAATGGAACTCAAAAATATGAAGTTTACTTTAATAGAACTATAGTGCTTTTGGACATGAATTCTTGGTCATTTTTAACATGATTTTGTGCATTTTGATACCTTATCAATCACCTTTACTTATTAAGAACTCGACCTCGAGTATAATTAGAATATCCAAGCTTACAATTTGGCAAATAAAGTAAAATGTAGGCAACATTAAATGTAAGATTGACATTACCCATCCATATAGACAATTGAATGACATAAGCATTGTCATCAATTTTAGACATGAATTCTTAGTCATTTTCAACATGATTTTGTGCATTTTAATGCCTTATCAGTCACCTTCACTTGTAAAGAACTCGACCTCGAGTATAGTTAGAATATACAAGTTTACAATTAGGCAAATAAATTGAAATTTTGACAACATTAAATCTAAGATTGTAATTTCCCATCCACAAAGACAATTGAACAACATAAGCATTGTCATTGATCTTTCTTGTGATCTTGAATAATCCATATTTTCTTGCCTTCAATTTATGTTCTCCAATAATTATATTATTGCTCAAAAACCTCATCTTCAACTTCAAACACTTGATCTTGTCTTTGATGGTTATTATTATCTTTATACTTTGTATTGGGTTTTTTAAGCTTCTCTTATACCCCCATTTGAACTTTTTATGCCTCTCTAATTAACTTTTTAGTACTCACATTAAAATTAGTACTTTTAGGAAATTTAACAAGATCAAGAGCATGATTGGATACCTTAATATAAATTATAGAAAATATTGAATGAACAATGGAATGATGGACATATTATTAAAGACAAATTCAGTTTGGGCAGTAAGAAAATTCTAATTTTTTGGCTTGTCACAATATGTGCATCTCACCAAATTATCCAATGTTTAATTACCACTTTTGCTTCTCCATTAGTTTTTAGATAAGTGGTGTTGTGATATTTAATAGAAGACCAAACATACCTTATAGAGTTCTCTTAAAGTGACTCAAGAACTTGGTATAACGATCATATCTAATGGATTTTGGAACACCAAGGAGTTTCACCACTTCTCTAAAGAATAGTTTTATAATTGAAGTAGCTTCCATCATTCCTCTTTATGTTGATGGAAATTCCTAACATAAAGTCTATAGGAAGATCCTCCATAATATTATTAAGAACAAGATAATA
>JANZLC010000001.1:15849071-15875349 GCA_026413385.1 Erythroxylum gracilipes
ATGAGTAGCCATGGAAGAGAAGATATAATATATGAATTTTTATATTTTGGTATATGAAGTTAAAGTACATGTATCTACTTATGAACTCTATACAGTGTTGTGTACTTGAAATAATTCACAACACTTCGTATTTTAATGTACCTACATGCACTCTATTTTGAATCACGCTAACCTAAGATTAATAAACTTATTTTTGACAAGATTAATACACTTAGATACAATGCGCCGTCATTAATTAATTGTTTATTTATTTTCTTTTCTTAGTTACGGGAAAAAATTAATTGTTTAATTTCACAAATATAATGTACAAAATAAAAATTATTCTATAAATTAACAAATATTCATTTATCGATAAATTAATAACTCCGTATAAGATAATAATTTTTTAGGTCTCAAAAATATTTATTTATAGAGGTTTTACTGTATATGGTTTAGGTTTAAATTTAAAATATACATTAGTGATTTTAAAACTAAGGCCTCCGTTAACAAGTTTCCATTCAAGGTCATTAATAGAGTGTCAAAGATCAAAAGATGAAGTCATTCAATCAACTAAATTCGTCTTTTGTTAGAATTATTGTGACAAATGGCGTTGTTTTTAATTCTAAAACTAATATTTTTGAATTAAAATGACCTTTAAATGCAAAATATTGAATGAATATACCTTATTTTTCTAGGAAGTTTCTTGTTTCGAAGGCTTTCAACTTTCACAGTTTTAGGCACATAAAATGGGATGGGACCCCAAGTGCCTCTCTTGTTGGGGCATGCCTTTCTTTAAATCAATTGGAAAATTAAATAATGCATCATTTTTATTTTCTTTTCAAAATTTATACATGTTAGTTTAATAATTTTTTATAACCGTTCTATGACATATATTATGTTGTCTTCAACACCAATTCCTTCGTTAACAAAGTAGTAATTAATACTACTTTGCCTTTTAGGTTATGAAAGATTGAGCCTTTTAGTATACATTATAACTAAATATTATATCGTGTAAATTATAACTATTGGTGACATTTTTAATCCAAATTATTATATGTAATATTTAGATTTTTTTGTTGTATGATTTATCATGCAAAAATGTAATAAAAATAATTGAAAATTAGAAACATTGTATATTGAAAATAAAATATTATTAAATTTGATCATGTAAAAGATGTTAATTACAATTTCAAACATACTTATATACAAAATAAAAAATACAAATATTAGTTTAATGACCAAGACTCGTTTTCATCTTCACTGTTTACATAATTTGGGTCAAGTAATTCTTTGACGTACTTTTCAAGTTTGGCCAATTTTTTTCATTACATTCTAATTTAGCCTTAAGCGATTGGTTGTCCTCTTTAAGACGTTGAATATATGGTAGTCTTGATAAGGATGGAGCAATTGGCTTAGGTCGAAACTCAAGATCTTTAATGTAGCCGAATTGTGTATTAAGCACTTTGTTGCAAATGTCATTTACATTTGGCTCATTTCCGTCAGACATTAATGTTTGCAACAACTCCTGCATCTTATTCTAAAATTTTAAAAACAAAATCAATATTCAATTCAAATATTATTAGTTAGTACTACATAAATAAATAAACTTAAATTTTAAACAAATTTTTATACCTACATAATTATTGTGCGCTTCTTCAGACCTTCAGCCTTCACCTTTCACCTTCCTTATAATGTGTCAGTTTGTAGAGTGTGATTTTATCACACTGTTCTCCATGTAGTTCCTTTTGACTCTATTTTATAAAAAATACAAAACACAATAAATAGTATTGTATTTATTGATATAATTATAACTTGTAAACAAACAACTTACATATTCATTTCGCAGAACAACAAATGATTTGGAGCCTTGGTTTTGAGAAGTGTTCATTTTTTTCTCAGTTAATTTTGGCTTTCTCACACTTTCCCTAAATAAATAAAAGAAATAATCATTAAATTGTGTAACAAGATTAATAAAAACAAATGTGAAGAGAAAGAAAACAAACCTTAACGTTGGCAGAGGCCTAAGAATCATATATATTGTTCCAATTTTGGGGAGACATCCATTCAAGAACATGTCGATAATGATGATTCATGGTCCTTTGTTTTAACAGTGAAGTCACACAGTTTGAAACATCAGGGTTGTCCATATCGACGATATTGAACTTCATCTGTGAATAACAAGTAAAAGTGAAATTAATCTTTAAATAAGTAAAACAATATTGCCTATACTTAAATAAATTGAAAATTTACCGAAACTTTATCGAAGACATTTTCTAGCAAATTGTCTTCCTTCAACTGCTTGACATACTTAAGGCAAGACAATTCAGTTATGGCAATTACCCCCAACTTGCTAGACAATTTTTCTGATTGAATCTTATCTACAGGACAACCTTGCAAGGTATCATTATGTACAAACAACTTGTTGTTGATTGAAACATTAGTTTGTTGTAACTCACACCCTTTAGTTGTACCTTTAAAATTAAAAGTAAATAACTGAATTACTAAATTTAATCCTTATTCTATATAACATAATGATAAATCAATACAAGTTGCTAGTTTTCGATTATTCAATACAAGTTCATATACTAAGTTTGAATTCAAACAAATACTAGGTCTTCTCGCTGTGACTCCTAGGCTCGTGGAATATTTCACTGATAAGCCTCATGGGAGGTACATCTTGAGTTTCCAGCCTATATACCATACTGGGGGTTTATTATGCCTCAAATCATACATAATTATAGGTGAATTTCTTATGTTAATAGCTCTCGATTAATCAATACAAGTTCACATACAAAACCTAGGCTCTCCTTCCATTCACACAAATTCTTCTCTATTCAAGCAGAATGTAAAAATCAAACAAAAGTTTGACAACTTACTAGGATGGACAAACAATCAAAGATGACGGACGATGAACGATGAAAGTTAGTGAATTGATTGTGAAAATGGCCTTGGTTCGAATCAGTTAAGCCATTAGAAGAAATAAAGAACCTTAAACTAAAAGGAGTTTCACATAAATTAAAAGTAAATGTTCATCTAGGTTGATCATACAATTAGCAATGCTTGAATGAGACTTGGAAAGTTAAGGTAACAAAGAAATTTTATGACATTCAGTTCTTATGTGGTATGTATAGAATTGAGATAAGAAAAATTTTCTTTTAGGACAATATGGTAATATATGAGAGTAGCATATATTACATAATAATTAAACTTGCACAATTTAACTCATCCTTGTTAAATACCTTATGTTTAATTTTTTATGGATAAAAGCATAAGTAATGCTCCAACTCTCTATATTGAAAATCTTTTTGTGAAATGAGTTACATAAAGGTATTTAGAGACTTGATCGACATGAATACAAATTGTTAGTAGGTAGTTAACATCTTGAATCACTAAGTTCACTAGTAAATAAAAGAAACATGTTAAAAGTGAAGCTAAGATTCCTCACCCACTAATATTGCAATGTCTAAGAACACATTTTAAAGCAACAATTCCCATAACTTCAAAATTATCAGATTTAGTACTAACAAACCAAATAATTCAAAAATGTTAACCAAAAGACCAAATAATTCAAAAAACCAAATAGCAATTAACCAAGTCTCACCAATATCTAGCAAAATAGTCCAAAATATCCCTAAGAGACATTTCATCGAACACTTCATATGCAAACTAAATTTATCCCTAAGTAACAACAAAACTACTATATTTTGTCATTATTCACCAACATAAACACATTGAAACAAGAAAATGAATTGACCACAGTCGAAAAAAATGCAGAATACTCAAACCACATCAACAAAACTGATTACCATATAAGCATTTAACAATAACAATGAAAGCAGAAAAATAAATTGGAGAGTAAAACATGGATGACTAACCTCGACGAGCGATTGACTGGAGACGATGGATGGTGGAAGAATATCTGAAGAAGACGAACGATGGTGATTAAGGAAGAAAACCTAGGAAATAACGAAGAACATGAAATGAGCAAGGGAGGGGTGGGGCTTCGGCTGCAAGGATTAAGTTCTAAGGAAAACGACGTTGCTTTTGTTAAAACAAACAACGTCAATTTTTACTAATTTTAAACATTGCAGCCGAAGACAACAAAGACATCATTTGTTGTTCACAATTGGCGACTATTTAACAAAACGTCACCAAAGGCTTATTAATTGGTGACGATTTATGGTTATCATCGCCAACATAGACACCCTTTAGCGATTATCTCTTATAATCGTCACTAAATGGATATATCTTTTCATATTTATGATAATTTTTAATATAGCAATTTTTTGTAATATATCTGTTATATAAAACAGCATATAATTTATATATAATAAATATAGTTTTGTGACATCAAATAAAATTGTCAGATCATATATTTTAAAAGAGATTAATACAAAGTATAAATAAATGTAATATAAATTATTTTTTAGTTTAATAAATTGGAAGAAATAACATTGTTGTTAACTAAATTTATTTTTAGAATTACAATCATTGTTCATAATATTAAATTTTATTATATTCATTTCCATTTTTTACTATATTGAAATTATTTTTAATTATATTGCAATAAATATAATTATATATGGTAATTAATATATTGTTATATGAATGTATACATAATAATTGTAACTAGTATAATGATTTATGAATGCATAGATAATAGATAAATTTTCTCATATCTTAATTATGTAATATATTTGTCTATTTAATTATAACTCTGTATTTATTATATATAAATTTGGTATTGATACAAAAAAATTATATATTTTATCTAATTTCATCGCCAAAGGTCAAGCTAAATGGTAATGGGCTGCCATTTGGCGATGATTATCTGAATCATCGCCTAACGGTATATTTTTTCTGAATTAATTGTAAACGACATTGTTTTGCTTAATAATAAACAGCATCGTTTTGCTTAATAACAAACGACGTTGTTTTGCTTAACAATAAAAAAGTTGTTTTTTACTAGGTTGTTAACACAAAAATGAAGCTCTCTTCATTTTCGTGTTAGTTGTCATGTTTTTGAAAAAGCATCATCTCCTCTGTGGTCGTTATCTCCTATGTTGTGGTCGTCACCGTCGAACAAGCACCGTATCATGTGTTGGTACTATTCTTCTTTTCTATTTTCAAGAACCCTCCTTCTGTTGTGCTTTGTTTTTCTGCTACGTTTTGGAGTTTATGTGGGTTTTGTGTTCTTCTTATACTATATGTTTTTTGAGTGTTTATGTTTGGAAGATGGTCAATTGTGTTTTTGTGTTGGTTGAATATGGGTTAAAACTTTTTTCCCAACCTTCAATGCTTCTTTAAGGAAAGCCTGCTAATTATTTGATGAAAAGACTATGAAAGTATTTAACTTTTGGAAAGTATGTTTATGCACTTCATTCTTTTTTCAACATTTAGTCGGTCCTCTTCTCCTATCTTCGTCCTATTTCTCTCTCTCTCTCTCAACATTCTGCAGGTTTGCTTCTTCTTCTCTTATCTTTTCCACAAGTTTGTTATTATGTATGTAACTTAAGCTCTTGTATTACGTCTTCAATATACAAAAGGTTTTCTTGAGTATTCGTCGATCGGATCACGTGTATCTTCAACAAGAGAATTAGTTCAAATCTAACGTTAGACTTGAGCTAGATTGTTTTTTTATCATAATAAATAACAAGTTGCTGAGGAAAAGGTTGTTTTTAGCATCGTTAAAAAGGAACGACTTTTTCTTTTTGTTGCTAGGATTTATATGGTAAAGTTCTATTCAATTTTGGATCAGTTCATTCCACCCTGAGAATTTATGGGATTAGATTACCAAAAGAATTTAATTAAACATAATGAATTTTATGCTAAATTGACTTTTCAGAATAAAATTGCTAACAATAATTCATTGCGAAATGTCGTTGTGGTGACCAGTTTCTAATAGCGGAAATGAGTGGCACTGGGAGGAATGTGAATAAATTCTCTCTGATGAAGAACAAATAGACGAACAATAAATCCCCTCATCAAAGTTTAATCATCGCTTGCCTTTCATGGCTGATCTTCTTCTTCAAGGTTCTTAGTATCATTTGAATTACCTCTCTTCCTTAATTATTTGTATCTCATTTTGTATTAGGAAGTTATCGGATGAACGTTTGATTGTATATACTATGTATTGTGTAAAGCTTCCTCAAATCTTCAAGAGAACATAGATAAAAATGGAGGCGCTGGCAATGTCCCGATGGTCGGTACAAAATTAGGTTAATCGATTGTTTTGGAACAGTCATCGATTCCAATTACTATGTTTGTTCAATCATATATGCATGTGTTCAAATTTCGGGTCGTTATACTGTTTGACTTAATTAGCTATTTAAGTTTTATACTAATTTTTTCTTAGGTGAAATGCAACGTAATTAGCTATTTAAGTTTTATACTATTTTTTTCTTAGGTGAAACGCATCGAATAGGTGGTTCATCTAATTCAGTGATCCATACTGCATCTGGAGATTTGTTCATTGTATCTCTTGCTAGTTTAGTTAAAGCCAAGAAGTTGTTGGAAGAGGATGTCAATAACTCAACACCTAAGAGAAGATCTTTGACTGGTTCAATTGATGTCTTCAACCGTGTAAGGACTCTTCTTGGGAATCCAGATGTAGAGAACTCCTTTACCTTTTCTACAGAGTCTCATGGCACTTGGAATCCAAAAAAAAATTATTTTTTCTTTTTTGATGAAATAAGTCTGAAATTTTATTTATTGTTGTTTGTAAGAATTGTTAAACTTCTAATTAAAGTTTTGTACTACTTACCGTATATCATTATATTATATTGCTTACCATATTTCAATATTTATATGTATTATTATTACTTTATTGTTAATAAATATTAATGATTAAGAATAGTAACCAATTTAAATTTATTATATTTTGAACTTATTAAGATTAAAATTTTAGGTATGTTTATCTTTTTGTATCCAAATAATATTTACTTTTCAAATTTTAAATTACATACCATGTTTTTTTCAACAATATGTTTAAAACTTTGAAATCATTTTACAATTTTTAGAGGTTCCATTCTATTTTCATGAAATATTTGTATGAACAAAGGCGTAGTACTATGTATAATAGGCATCAGTAAAGAATCCTTTGTATATAAATCCATAGATTTAAATAAATTTATAAATTTTGAATGCATTAGCTATTTAAACAAATTTATAAAGAAGGAAAATGAAAAAAATAAATATCAATTATAATTATAATTAACCTTAGGATTATTAAGTACACTTACCATTAAAAAATTATATTGTTAACATTATTATTTTTAAGAATACTACCACACACAAAAATTCATCAAAATTTCCTAAAAACATAACTAAGATAGAAAATCTTTAATATCAACTTTTGGCAACGATTTCTCAATTTGTCGCGAAAAGTACAACTTTTAGCAACAATTGAGAGAATCGTCACCAAAGGCTCGACTTCTGGTAACGAAATTTTTAAGTTAACGCAAAATGTCACTCCTTTTGCAACGATTAGAGACAATTAGGTAAAACATCGCAAAAAGTTAGACTTTTGGTTACGAATTTAGAAATCTTCGCTAAAAGCTGACTTTTAGCTACAATTTTTAAATCATGACTAAAAAAATGTAGCTAAAAGTCAGTTTTGTTGTAATGATTAAACCAAACACATAGACATCAAGTTTAATTATGTCAAGAATATAGTAACACAAAGAGAAATGAATGATGATGGTTTATTTATCATTAAGTATTTGATGCAATGTACGTTTAATTGAGTATTAAATATCATATTTCTTGAATGAATTTTAAACAAGAACTTAATTCTTAAAGTACAAGAATGTTTGATTTTGATTTGAGTTTTCAGTTATAGAATGAATGTTACAATGAGTGTTGAACAGTCGTTTCTAGACACAAGAAGTATGTCAAACATAAAGGAGATACCTCCCAATATAGGTAATTGCCTCCGTTACTTTGTAGAAATAGAGATGATTCAAGTTTTAAGCAGTTATATAAGTGATGAACTAGAGCTCGTGGCTTGAAACACTAATGTTAATGTAAGGTATGCTAAGGATAAAAGGGATTATTAGTAATGACTTCACCCAATCTATCTAAACATATCAGATGTGAGTTTTGAAAGGTAGATTGAATGAATAAACAAATGAACTTCAATTAGGTAGTAGGTATGCTTGAACCATCATCTGTACAATATTTAAAGAAAGATATACCCTCTTATAAAAGAGAATTAATATTGTAACACATAAATCATATATACATGCATTGCTAACTAATATGGATAATATAAGTCATATCTCACCTTATATTGTATGAGATCCTTTAAGGTTTATGTAAACCTCAAACTAAAATACCTTTTGTTACACGAGTTCTATTTAAGAGAATTGAGATAATGGTTGCTATCTTAAAATGTTACTAAAGATAAATAAATGGCTCGAAATAAGATATTCTAGAAAAGTGGGTTATGTTGATTAAAAGGAATGAAGAATGAGGAAGATCGTTACAAATTTGAGTTTACATCAATACGTATTCATAAGGGTTCACTTTCTACGTAGAAGCTTGTATAATGAAAGTGAGATGATGATTGATGTAATGAATGACCTAAAGTAGAACATATTAAATATACTCAATGATCGACTTATTATTCGAGATGTCATATATTTCTAACCAAAGTCTGACAATGTGCTCTCGTAGTATACTGGTCTTAGGGGTATTAGAGAAGTATGAAAACTACAAAATCATTTTCTTTTTGTTATATTAACTTTATTACGTGTAAGTATGGGATAATGGATAAATGTAAATAATAAGTTAATAGATTAATTTAAAATATTAAACATCTAAATCATCAAATCATTATACCCTAAAAACATATATAAAATATGATTTAATAGAAAGATAAAGAGGTTTAAGAAAGAGGAGAAATAAAATAAAATAAAAACAAGTTGAAGGGATTCTGTAGGTCTTTTTATTATGTAAATTATAACACAAATGTTTGTTAAAATAATGGATGATACAAGTATTTTTATATACTATCGTATTATTTTTGTTTGAAATCAACACAAATCTTATACATCAACGACAACAACAACAACACTCAATTAGAAGTCTCACTGATACGTAGGATTTGGAAAAATTAAAAAATATGTAATCTTACCCCTAACTAATAAAGAAGTTGTTTCCAATATATATATATATATATAATATGAGTAATAAAAATAAAGATAATAATAAAATAAATAAGCAAATAAATAACTACATATACATAAAATATAAAATTAAGTAATACAATAAATGCATAACAAGGCAAAGATTTAAAAATAAAAGATAACATAAGTAATAAATAAACAAATAAGAAATAAGATAAGTAAATAAATAAAACAAATAAGTCATTGTAAGAAAATGTTTAGGCTAAGTGAGGAAATATTTAGGCTAAATAACTAAGAGGAATATAATAAATATTAAATATTTAGACCAGAGGTTTGAGTTTCGTACCGTACCGGTCGGTACCAGCCGGAAGATATCATATCGACCAGAAAATAGTACAAAACTTGCCTCATCGGTACCGATTGTCAATGCTGGTCTGTACCGGTGATTTCAGGTAGTACCAGCCGATATTGAAAATACCGGTCAAGACTGTAAACTTTAAAATTTTAAAGGACCTTTTTGGGAAAAAAAAAAGACCTAACAATCTCTCTCCCTCTCCTCTTTGCCCACCCAGATTCATCTTCACGCTCTCTACTCTCTCTCCTCATCGCCGCCTACACCAGTCACCATTTTCGTGCAATGTCAAAAGAAAAAATTGCAAAGCAACACCTAGATTTATCTTCACTCTTCAAAAGAACGACAACCAAAGGAAGACAAAGAAGAGAGTTTATTTCTAAAACAACAAACAAAATAAACAATATGTCGCACTAAAAAGGCAAAACAAAAGCAGAAACTTAGAAAGAAGAAGAAGAAGAAGAACATAAAAACTGAAACGATGCAGAGTAGAGGTGAGTTTTAGTGTTTTAGAAAGAGAAATGGTAGAGTTTTTAAGAAATGAGAACTGAGCAATTTGATAGAAAAATGATGTGATTACAGTGTGTATAAAAAGAAGAAAGAACAGTCCATATTTTCAAAAACAAAAAAGAAGAGAGTCAAAGATAGTCAATTTTTTCAAATTAGTAATTGGTTGTTTCTTCTTCTATTTTTTAAATAAGTAATTATAGTGTATATCTAAGAGAGGGCTTACTATTTACTCTTGCTTGAATTATTTTAATTTATGAATTGGGATTTATATTTATAAGTTATTTTAAATTAACTATAATATATAATTTTTAAAAACATGATTGATATAAAATTATAAATTATACAGTATAACATATTGAAAGGTTATTTTGTAATTTTAAAAAAATCTAAGAAAAATTTTATAAATTTTAAAAATTATCTGAAACGGTGCTCGATATTAATCAGTACTGGTACAGTATCGTATCAGAATCATATTCGATATCAATACTGGTAAGGTCCCTATTCATAACATTGGTTTAGACTAAAAGCAAGTCATAAAATTCGAATAAAAAATGTTTAAAAAACCAATAAAAAAGAGAAAATCTTTCTATGATCCTTTACATAGGCTAAAATTTTCTAAACTAAAAATTAGGTGTAGATAAATCGAATTACGGTGATATACTCACATAAAGATTTATTTCATGCATGCCCCGCGTTTACCCTTCGCCATACGACTCTCTTGATTATTCCGCCTTTTTTCTCGGTCATGGATTTTGGTCTTCCTTCCTAGCAATGTGTTTGCAACTTTGCATGAAAATATTTAATGAAGCAAATAGGAAGTAACGGTGAAGAAGAAAAGTCAATTCGTGCTAAGGTTTCAAAGGATGACTTTGAACGATTGATAAGGTTATTTATTTTTATAATTGGAAGGTTATTGGACAAAATTATAAATAATGTGTGTAGTTTGAATAATGTCACATAAATTTTTTATTAAGATTAACATATAATAATTAGAAAATTTCAAGAACTAAATTATAAATTTTAATTATTAAAAAAGTGAAATAAAAAATAACATTGAGTTGAATTACTAAAATATATTTATAAAAAATATTTAGGCCAAAAGAGCAAAACAACCCCTAACGTTTACACTGATGTTTGAACTGGTAATGCTTCAGAGTGATCAAAATGAACCCTAATGTTTGAAAAATGTTCAAAATAAACTCTAATCACTAACGGTGTTAAGCTACCATCAGTTAACTGTTGACATGACAAAATTTATACTGACGTGGAATTTATTAAAAAAAAGATTTTTTGAAGTGAGACCCATCATATAATAAAGTGGAATTTTATAAAATGGAAGTGAGTCCTACTATATATAAAACGTTGTGTTTTAAGATAGATGTTTCGTTTAAATAGAAGTGAGACCCACTTTCATTTTAAACCGATGGACTCTTCCATTTCCAAGCTTTTATCCAGATCTTCTACGGTTACGTTTCTGCAATCTCTGAATTCAACTGCTCGTGCTTTGTCTTCAACTCCTGTGAGTTCATAGCAGTTAAAAGCCTCTACTTTATTTATTATTCTAAAGCCTTGATTTTATTTTTTGTTGCCCCATCAGGTGTCTTCCCTACTTTTGTTGCCTCTAATTTTAGTAGTTGAATCTTTTTTTTATTATTATATTAGGTATCTTGACTTAGCCGGACTAATCCTAAGTTCCTACGACCCCACCCTAAAATTCTAGAGGATGTAAATCTGGAATCTCAAGATCCCTCAGGTTCTTACGTAGCCTGTACACTTTTGCGCACAAAGAGTCTTCACATACTTGATTGTTCAACTGATGATTGATCACTGGCCTCAACCTGCTCAGCATCAAATTCCTATCAGTCCTCAGGTTTCCTAGTAGCTCCAACTCCACACTGCCGCTGGAAGCAAGGCATCCATAATTGATCCGATCAAAAAGCCTTACTCAAAGGGCTAGAGGATCATCAATAAGAACATTCCTATTTCTCTTTCTTTAGCGTGACTCGAACTCAAGACCTCCTAAAAGAGAGAGCCCTAAGTGAGGGGATGAAACTATTCAGGCCGCATCATATTTGAATCATGTTTTTCAAATATGATGAGTTGATTACAACTTCGATTTTCTTAAAAGTTTCTCCCTTCAACGTTTCCAACTTATCCTTTAACTCGGGACGAGAGGCTTGCTTGTTGAAATCTTTTGTATGTCTCACAACCTCAACATCTAATTAAATATTAATAAGTGACAGCAGCTTGAACCATCAATCATCAACCATTTGGGAGTGAGAGTCACCCCAACTGGTCCATCCCGGAGGGGGCGGCAGTTTTTATGTTCATGGATGATGAGACTAGACAAATTTAAGGTTTTGATTACATGATAATAACACATACGCTGATTCCAGGGTTTAAATGGATATACAAAGTTAAGGGTCAAAGGTTGGAAAATAAAAAGATGAGCCGGCAAAGATAATTGTTTAAAGACTGACGATGATGGCCAAATCAATTTTATATATGAAGAACAGAAAGTTGCCATTTGGTAGTTCTTATCGTAACCATGCTATGCCAAATTTTGGTGGTTGAACAAAATCGTGTGATGTAAGGATTAAAAGGTCTCCGTCAGCTACTTGGGTAAAGTTATTAGCATTGAATGTTCCAAGGAAGACAGTCGGCGTAGGCTGGTCTAAAAGGTGGGAAGAAGCACAATGTTGTCGGTGTCTTTTTCTTCTGATAGATTGCAGGAGCCGATTGGTTTTCCCACAAATGTACAGGTAAAAACTAAAAGGTCTTGTGAATTTGCACATGGGGTGGAGTAATAAGCAGAGAACAGTTTCATAAATGCTTGCAAAAAGTAGGAGAAATGCACTTTTCTGAAGCGGTACCTGACACTATTAAAAATTGCCCAATTGTCCACCAGAAGGACGACTTGTCTTCAAAGGGACGTCTACTCTCTCCCTGCTTTTACCTTTTCCCTAAAACCTGAATCCACCAAAGGAAAGAACAAACCCTTCATCTCTAGCATTCCAAGTGCCTCAAATCCTCTACAGGCTTATGGTGGCCAATCCAATCCAGGCCTCTAACTCAGAGACCAGTCACAAACACCCACTTAAACGACCAAAGCAGACCAATAACCACCACGACGACCAACATGCCCGACATGAACAACCTATCATACCTAACTCAGAGACCAGTCACAAACACCCACTTAAAAGACCAAAGCAGAGCAATAACCACCACGACGACCACCATGCCCGACATGAACAACCTATCATACCAGGCTTGCCTGACCATTTAGCACAGCTGTGTCTCTCCCTAGTGCCACCTTCTTTGCTTTTCTCTGTCTGTCACTCATGGCGCCGCCTCATTTACTCACCTGATTTCCCCCCCTTTTTGTCTCTTTACACTATTCTATCATCAACCAACACGCAACATAACAATAATCATGCAAGTTCTATCCATTTCTTTACATACGATCCCATCTCCTCCAGATGGGATTGTCTCCCTCCGCCGCCCGACGACCCTCCTCTCCGCTTCCTCCTACGTCACCCTTCCTTCATCTCCCGTCACCTCCCCATCCAATCCGTCTCAGTCTCCGGCCGCCTAGTCCTCCTTGCTGCTACCTCCGATAGTTTCAATCCCGCCTTGTCTCGTCCTCTTGTTTTTAATCCAACCTCTCGCAAGTGGTCCTTCGGTCCACCTCTTGACACCCCTAGACGGTGGTGCGCCGCTGGAACAACCCACGGTATTGTGTACGTTGCTAGCGGCATCGGATCCCACTTCTCTACTGACGTTGCCAAGTCAGTCGAGAAGTGGGAGCCACAAAGAACAAATAAAGATCGTGCGACTCAGAATCAGAAAGAGAGTTCCGATACCAATAGTTCTTTTTCTGGGTGTTCATGGAAATGGGAGAAGGTTAAAGGGCTTAAAGATGCAAGATTTAGCAGAGACGCTGTGGACGCAGTGGGGTGGAGAGGAAAGCTGTGCATGGTGAACATGAAAGGTGATGCAGCAAAAGAAGGGATTGTGTATGATACCCAGAAAGAGGATTGGGAGAACACGCCGAAGGGGATGCTCGCCGGCTGGAAAGGCCCGGTGGCGACCATGAACGAGGAGGTGATGTATGTGGTTGACGAAAGAAAAGGTGCTCTGAGAACGTATGATCCTGAAAGGGACAAATGGGAGAATATAATAAAGTCTGAGAGACTCAGAGGAGCTCAGCAGATTGCTGCAGGAGGCGGAAGAGTTTGCGTCCTATGTGGCGGCAGTGATGATGGGATAGTGGTGGTGGATATGGTGTCGAAGCCTGTGAGGATGAGAGTCATTGAAACTCCGCCGGGATTCGAACTGGTCGCCGTTCATATTTTACCGAGAATGAGCAAACCAGATACTGGATTTTTTCCAGGAACAGGCTCCACTTCCACATCCAAGTAATGATTTTTCACATTCTTTTTAGATCTTTTTTTGCATTCCAAAGCATAATTTGTTGTTTTTTCTTTATGACGTGATATTTTATTATAGTTGGCACAGGAAATTGAATTTGGAAAGTGAAATTTTGTCTGTTCTTGAATGAACAAGTTCTGGAACTTGTACATGCTATATACAATTACTGGTGGACCCGAATCACATCGATCATGTCTTGCCATACGGTGAATGAACACACATTTACATGTGCAATGAATGAGGGAGCTTTTCAACTTTTGAAGTCTGTAACAGGCATTTTAAAAAATGTTAGTTCATTAAACAATGTAGACTCTGACGTAAGCTCCTCGTCTTCTTTCTTCTTACATTTCCAACGGTATGTACGTTCTCAAGAACATCACGAGGTATTTGATGTAGATATTATTTCTGGATATAATTACACTGGGAGTTCATTCGAGACTCACGCGGGCATTCACGCTTGATTATTATCGTGTAGTTGTCGAATTATATTTCTAGGAGGTTATTAAAATTTCTTTCTCCTTCCAATAGAGTACTGACTGACCATAATCTTTTAGTGACAGGTATTAGAGGATTATTGTAACAAGCATGAGAGGTGCAACTTCAACATATTTAACATATTTATTATGAAGGAAACCAGTGTGTCGATAGCATGACTAACCTAACCTTTGTCTCAAGGCTGGGCCTTCATTTTATCCAGGAGCCCCTGAGGACCATAATGGATTTTTTACACCAAGATATGAACGGAGCGCGTTACCGCAGAACACTACGTAGCGGGGTGTGTTGGCTAGCACGGATTTTGTTTAGTTTCTTTTCTCTTGTATCTAAAAAAAAAAATACACTGGATTATGTCTGAAATTTTCAATTATTATATTTTACAAAATTATTTTTTGTCTATTATATTTGTCCTTCATTCATAATTTCAAAATGATATTATGTTGAAATTTAAAATTTTTAAAGTCAATTGACCAACAAATAAGATCATTTATTATAAATAATATCCTATTGTTATTGAAAGGGGATTATATCTAAATAAATCTTTTGTTGATTAAATTAATTTAAAAAGAATTACTGCCACTCTAATAAAAAATGTTAACAATAACAAAATAAACATAGAAGATAATCTAGTATTGTTTGATTTATGGATAACTAATTCTAAAATATTCAACTTGTTAGGATTTTTTCAATTCAGCACTTAAAATTTGCAGCTTTTAGTAACCGATTTTTAAAAACCTTAATAATTCAATTTAAAATGTTAATTTTGTTAATAATTTGCTAAAGAAATCTTTGTTGTTCATAATATGTAGTGTCTACCTAAATAGTTCCTCTACCACAGTTTAGCCATGACTATTATTTTTCTGTGGACATCTATATGTCATAAATAAAAAAGATTATGTTAGTCAAATCAACAAATTACTAATAGAATTAACATTTTGAACTGAACCGTTAAACTTTTAAAAGATTGATAACTCAACTGAAAATTTTAAAAGTTTATATACTAAACTAAAAATTTTTAAAAATTAGATACTTTAAGATGGATTATCTATTTGGTTTATAAGAGTATGAAAAAAGGTTTTTAATGTCCAAAAAAAAGGTTTTTAACAGAAAAGAAAGTCATTAAGAGCATTATTTTAAGGTAAATTATGTTTAAGATCATAAGCTTTAATTAATTTTATAATATTAGTTATTAGAACTTTTCATTTGCTATAAAACTAACTCGTTAATTCTTTAATAAATAAAACTTAACATTGCACACCACATTACAGAACTCATTATCAAATAAGTGTTTATGTGATAGCAAAATTATACGAGTAAATTTATCAAAAGAAAAACATAAAATGAAAACCTACATTTATCTCCAAAGTTGTCTCATATGCAACAAAAGACGTCGAACATCACCATCTCCTTTTCCTCTTCACTTACTCAACCTCGTTATACGACTTTTGGCCAAACAATAGATATTAGGTAGACCTGACAGCAAAAAGGAAGCTGGATTAATGAGATGGAGAAGGGCATATCGGCAAACTTTCGTGTGTGGTGATGGGTTCACTAAGAAATTGGATATGACGTTGTTTTCGATGATGATACAAATTTATGATCGACTTTTTATCTCAACATTATAAGAAAAGTAGGAATGAGTGATGGTAATTTACTGAAAAGAGATCGTTGCAAATTATCGATAGAAAATCAATTTCTGTCGGTAATATTGATAGGAAAATTTTCGTTTAGTGATGATAGTAAATTCCGTTACTAAATATAGAGGAAAATGTTTCAAACAAAATTTGCGACCGGTTTTAGCGTTATTATAAAATATCCATCAGTAAAAAAGGCGAGAATTGTTGGCGGAATAAAATTTTTTTGAATTTACCGACGGACAATTTTTATCGGTAAATTTTCAAGGTAAACGTCGTCACCGCCTTTGACTTTAGAGTTTTAAAGTATAAGAAAACAACTAGGTCTTTCTGAAGTTCTTCAATAGTTTTTAATCAACTATGGTGGCAAGTCAAATAAGGCTAGTTAAGATCTCAATGATTTCAGTTTCACGTTAAAAAGTTCACATTAAATTTGAGGAAAGTGTATACCATACAAATTTTTGAAAGAATTGCTCTATATTATCTGATTGTAGGAGAATCGGTATCCATACCAACAACATTACATACTTATACTAAAGAAAGGGCGAAAGACGTGAGATATTTGCGGACCCTTTCACCTCTTCCATATAGATTTAGACCTTTGACCCCATCAAAGTGGACACAAGATAATATACTTATTTTCTTTCCCGTATAATAAAAGAAAAAAAAGAAGAAGAGGTCTTATAGCTCTTCACTAAGATTTAGAAGCTATCGAAACTAGTATTAAGTTTGACAATTTGTCCACATTTGACACTATAATACATGATCTAAACATATTATTATTAAAGAAAGATTTCTACAAAAGAGTAGGTAAGGTTTGGAAAAAGAGTTATCTATTGTATGGTCCTCTTAGAACTGAAATCAAGTTTAATCGTAAAAAGCTAAGGTCAGTTACTTGAATTTCATATTGAAATAAGCCACCAAAGAGAAAACATGATATAATGCTACTAAGGTTCAGACCATGATATAGAGCCAGTTATTGTCTAAGTGAAACATCACCTTCTGCAGCTACAACCGAATTAGATGTTGTACCTCCAACTACTACTACACTTACAGATGAGGCATCACTTTCTGTATCTGCTATTACACCTTTCGTACATGCCGATGAAGGAGACGACCTCTAACCTAGAGCTGAGGGAGTTGATGGAAGAACTTACATCACAATTGTCAACATTCTGTAAGTGAAAATACATGAAACACAATATGTTATAATTAAGTTATAGATTTAAATTTAAAAAATGGTATAAAATTAATTGTTTTAATATTAGTTTGATTCTGTCTACACCATGCTCAAGAAACATGACATCCAAATTCAAGGAGAAAATTGATGTTGAGGGTTATATATGAAAGAATATCTCTCAGGCGACAAAGAATTGTTTTAAGATAAATATTATTATATTATAAATACTTATTGCATGTTTTTTCTTTATTTCAGAAAGATTTTTTTTGGATTCTGAATTTGACACGGTCATTTGTAAAGTATGGGAGAGACGACCATGTACACGTTATCGAGATTTTGTTGGTGCGATACATAAAACTGGTGTACAACCGCTTTATATTTCTGAACAAATATGGAGTCGTTGGCAGCAGTATTGGACATCACCCGAGGCAATGTCCATTTCAAAGCGTAATTCTATCGACAGACGTGGAGAATCGGAGGGAGAGAGTCTTCTCGTATATACTGGAGGATCTATTACCCACCACAAGCATGGAGAGAGGCATGTAAGTATCTACACTTTACATTTATATTCTGATTTTTTTACTTTGGTGTATTTCAATTTAATTTGATGTGTGAATTTTTGAATGAAAATATGTATATTATGGAGAATGATAATGTTATAAATTGTAATTCACTTATAACATTTTATTATGATGCAAGAAAAGTCTATGGGCACAAAGCGTACAACCCGTTAACTCTTTTTACACACTCATATTAAGAAGCATGACAGTATAACTTTCTTCAATACCCAATGTAGAGAACTAAATGTATGTGAAATTTATGTTTTAATATTAATGCTTGATAATTATCACTTACTAACATATGATAGGACCAAATACAAGAAAGCATTCAATGACAGTCTCAGCAGTCTAAAGATGTTGATGAGACTCAAACCTATCTTCATGCAATGGGTGGTACGGACCGTCATGAAAGGATATTCGGCTTAGGTTTATTTGTAAACACATGTTATTCTTAATTCTCAACATCCAGTACAACAACATCTAGTAGGCAGTCTGCACCCAATGAAGTCCATGAGTTTTGAAGCACAGTACAGATATTGACAACTCAATTGCAACAGTCGATGGAGTATATAGCTCGGCTCCGTAATGAGGTGGATGAGTTGAAAGTGAGGCACAACACCTTATCGCAACAATCAAAGCATCCACGATCACCAAATAAATAACGTACTTGAAGTTATTTTGTATGAATTACAAATACTTATTATGTACAAATAATTTTTTATTAACAATTAATATAATTTTTACTTTATATCATCAATAACTTTCTATTTTAACAAATTAAATGATGAAACAAATCAAAATATTATCAACAGATAACTCATAACTATTTATGCATCAATCATAACCTCATCAAATAAAATTTAATGCAGTGAAATTAAAAATTAGTTTTTAGTAAATTTACCGTCAGAAAAATAGAGTTCGTCGGTAAAATTTATTTGATTTGTCGACGGAAAACTAATAACCGTCGGTAATGACAACATTAATTTACCGACGAAATAAACAAATCTGTCGGTAAGTTTGCCGACGAGCATATATTTTTTGTCGGTAACTTTACCGACCGAAGATAACACAGAATAACCGTCGGTATATTCTCCGACTGTTACAAAAATTTCTGTCAATAAATTGACGACAGACATTCTGTTTTCGTCGCAAATTAATTATTACCTATGGCCGTTTCTCCTACGCTTTGATCTGTCAGTAAATTCCGTCGCTAAATAAGCTTTCCGACATAATGTGTAAATATTCCGTCAGCAATTTTCGTTACTAAACTCTATTTTTCTTGTAGTGTAAACTAAGCCTTAGTCTGAAAGACCGAAGCTTAATGCGCCCTGAACTAAATATAATAGGAGGATTTTCTGCATATACTGTGTCTTATAACTCGAATTTCTATAGCAGGCTTCATCGATCGATGATATAACTCGCAAGTAAGCTTGGTATAGAAATAGACTAATAATTAATTTTTTCAAAGAATTAGTAATATGTAACATCACATTTAATATATTACAAAAGACTAATTACTACTCAAAGTCATGTCCATCCAAGTGGCGACATGATGCTGTTGATGATGCATGCATGCATATCAATTATTAACAAGTGCATATGAAGGTAAATGAATTGAAACACTCCAACTGTCCTTTCGTCTCTATGCTAAGGGTATCTTATTCATATAAAACACGCCATCATTTTCCTAAAATAAACAATTTATATCTAAATCAATCACAATTAAATAAATAATATTGTTAGAGATTTAGCCTAGCGGTGGAAGAAGGACCGTATCTCCATTGAGTAGGATGCAAAACAAGTATATAAGGAGGACTGTATCTCCATTGACGATCAATCTGTATTGAAGCCAACTTACATACCTATTTCGCTATTGAAAACAAAGTGTTGAAAATTGACTACGATAGTGCATCAGAAATAGTTCATCTAGCCGTCTTGGCTAGGTTATGAGTGTCCATTCTACTACAGTTCGGGAAGTGACAGTGCAACTACTTTCCATTTCATTCTCATTTTAATATCATTACCCAATTACAGTATACTTCTCATGTAATCTTACTTTGATCAAATTATTGTAACTCATCATTATCATCATTATTATCACATTCAATCGGAAGTTTCGCATTGAAGCAAAATTTGAAAAAGTCTGATAGTATGCAGCCTTATCTTATATAATAAGGAGACTGTTTCCGATAGATTTACATACAAATGTGACAAAAAAATAGTGATGCAGGTTATTAGATAACAGAAGTAAAAGAAAGTAAGAATAATAAATCACAAATAATAACAATAATAATAATACAAAAAATACTTAATATAAATAATAAAATACTTAATACAAAATAATAATAATATCAAGAAAGAAAATGCGAAAAAAGAACTCGGGAAAAGAAGGAGAGAGAGAAATAGTTATGATTTATCTAAGGAGTTGCTTGGTGATGGCAATAATGGTAGAATGGAAGACCATAGATTGAACAGTGGGGTGTGAAGCCTTCAGATCCTCTGGCCCAGGTACTCTAGCCCTACTCTGTACCAGAGGATCTAAGCCATCCATTTAAGTTGGATCTGGTCTCGGGTGTGAAGATAGGGTTATTAATACACAGACTTGCGGGTCACCAAGTTACGCACTCTGACAACTCAGAGTACGTAACTTGGGCTTTCGTTAAGCTAAATCTAATCCCCTAGACATTCACTTTTCTTTTAATAAACTTTATATTTGTTAACAAATTAAATATTTTTTATTTCTTTTATATATTACGGATATTTCATTTAAATGAGAGAAATAAAGGAGAGGGAGAAGAAGTAATTCTTAATAAATTAAAAAAGGTGTAGGTAAGAAGCCCGTTTTGCTCTAAGTAAAACCTGCCAAATGTCTTTAGGGTGTAAAAGGCCCCTTTGTGTCAAGTAAGAGGCCCGTTTTGGTCACCTGCCAAAAATAACCGAAGGACCAACAAAATAGGAACAAACTAAACCAGTTAACCCAATGAAAAAACTAACTGGAACAATAAAAACAAATCCCTATAAACTAGTTCAACACATGTCCAGGTCCTGGAATAATAAAACGGATCCGCATATACTAGGACAGCACAACACTCAGATCCTTATAGACTAGGACAACGCAACAGTCCTGTAGCTCCAACATACCCTCCCTTGAACTGATGTTATAGAGACTCAGTTTAACAGAATAACAAAGACCCTCCCTCAAATTAGATTCTCCATCGAGCAAATACCAACCAATCTTCTCACCTTCATAAAAGATGGTAATTTGAGGGATTTGGTGAATATGTCAGCAACTTGGTCTTCACTCTTGCAAAAGATAAGATCAATTACTTCACCTCGCGTAAGCTCCCTCAAGAAGTGATACTTCACTTCTATTTGCTTGCTTTTGCCATATAGAACATGATTTTTGGAGAGTTCAATTGCTCAAGAATTCTCCTTAGCCAAATGACTTGGCAAGCACAAGCTGGTGCAACAACAAATTTAGCTTCATTAGTTGATAAAGTAACAATAGGTTGTTTTTTGGAAGACCATGAAATAACCCTTGTGCCTAGCATAAAAACATAGCTTAAAATGCTCTTTCTATTATCTTGATCTCTTATATAATCGTTGTTAGTAAAATCTAATTAAATTTGAGATTCTGTCTTTCTTATAGAACAACCCAAAGTCTTAGTTCCTTGCAAGTAACGAAGGATTCTCTCGGTTGCTAATAAGTGTATCTCAGTTGGATTCTCCATGTATCTGCTTATTAAGCTCACAATATACATTATGTCTGGTCTTGTTGCTATTAAATACATCAAACTGCTCACAATTTGTTTGTAAAGTGTGCTGTCCACCTTCTTTCCTTCATGATCTTTGATTAACTTTAAGCTAAACTCAGTTAGAGTGCTCACATTTTTGCAATCCTTCATCTGAAATCTATCAAGAATTTCTCCTACATATTTCTTTTGATAAATAAAAATTTCATTAATGGATTGCACTACTTCTATGCCAAGAAAGTAATGTATCATACTACGATTAGATATTTCAAATTCCACCATCATAGACTTCTTGAATTCTTCAAACATGACACTATCATTTCCAGTAAAAATAAGATCCTCCACGTATAAGCACACAATAAGCATTTTCTTCCCTCTACAACTTTAACAAAAAGTGTATATTCATATGGACATTTAAGAAAGCCTTCTTTCAAGAAATAAGTCTTAATACGATTATACCAAGTCCGTGGGGCTTGTTTCAATCCATAAAGAGTTTTCTTTAATTTATACACTTTATCCTCATCTCTCATTTTAACATATCCAAGAGGTTGATCAACAAATTCTTGTTCCTCTAAGTGTCCATGCAAAAATGCTGACTTGACATCTAGCTGAAAGATAGGCCATGAATACTGTGCTAACAAAGCAATCACCATTTTGATTGTGTCATACCTTACAACTAGAGCAAAAACCTCTTTATAATCCACCTCAAATTCTTGCTTGTATCGTTTAGCCACCAAACACGCTTTATACTTATCAACTTCACCATTTTCCTTCAGTTTTGACTTGAAAACCTACTTTACACCAATGATTTTGTGCCCTTTTGGAAGTTCAGATAGCTCCCAAGGGTTAGTTTTTTCAATGGCTTCTATTTCATCATCTATTGCCTTTCGCCATTTTGTTTCTTTGACAACACTTTTAAATGTTGTAGGATCACAATTTGAAAATAATGCAAAGTGAGTCATTATAACATTCCGTTTCCGTACAAAAGGTTAAAACTCTAGATTTTTGTAAATGAGAAATGACAATGAAAGATAAGAAAAATGCATTTCATACTCATGCATAACAGTAGCATACACACACATGTGAATAGATTTTCATACACATTGCAATAGTTGTTTATGCACTCATTTGACATTTTCTGAGTATAAATGATTTTTTTTATTTAAAGTGATTATGACGTGGATAGTGAACACCTTGGCTTGAAAATTGATTTGGTATATTTTATTGATGAATTAGAATTTTTGGGTGAAATCTAAAAATTTGAGTAAAATTTGGACTAGAAAAGAAGTTAAGTGGCAAGACAATTGATAAATGGTAGTAAAATTAAATGTCAAATGATAGTAGAGATTGTTTATAAATGACCTTAGAATTTAATGATAAATATTATAGAAAATTAAAAGATAGTTGGATTAGAAATTGGAGACAAATGGACTGGTTAAAAAAAGACCTATTAAAAATCATAAGGTGGTGATAGGTGGGAAGTGACAATCCTTTGTCTTTCATTTTTATTTGATGTTGTCTTCTTGTCTCTTTATTTTCAATCTTTCACCTTCTACGTTTTTTTCTTCTTCATTTACACGTACTATTTTGAACTTTATTATCATTTTTCACATGTTTTTTCAAAATCACGTGTCTTCTTTTTTAAGAAGAATCTAACCTACTCGACCTTTTATGACGACGATCGTGTGGTTCAAAATTATGAATAAGATGCTTTTGGCCAAGAGAATACGGAAGCTTCATATGGACAAAGAATCTTTAGATAAGATGGATACATTCTTATTTTCTCAATGGTGACAACTTCAAAAATGAAAACTGAAGACCAACACTTGGTGGACCCTACTCCAAATGATGAAGTTGATGGAAGTTATGAATATGCAAATAAAAAGCATCTAGGGAATGATACTACGAAATCTTTTTGGTTTGATAATTGGCATAACTAAGAGCCTTAAAGCTTCATTTACCCTTTTAATTAGCTTTAAAACAAAGATTGGAAACTTTAGACAGAGTTAGAGGAGTTACAATCTTGAAAAAAAAACTCCCTCTGCTATCTGGAACATGAAATTATAATCAAACATTACATATCAAATATAATTACACAGCTGAATTATGAACATATGTTCAACAATAGTGTTACAGAGATTGTTCTGGGGTTGAGTGAAAAAAAATCTTAGAAGGGCAAGTATCATTCTAAAAGTGATTTGATCTCAAATTCTTCTTATTTTTCTTCCATCGTGTAGCATGTAAATGAGGTTGTAGTCTCCTTAAGTGAGTACTTTGTATCATTGATTTTTCTGGGACATACTCCGAATGTCCATTCTAAATTTTAGTTAATCAGACGAGGGTTGGTCGTGTTAAATAGTCAACAACAATTAGGGTTTATTTGAGGCCTGTATGAAAGGAAGAAAGTTCTTGCGTTCCGGAAGCACTGATATTCTTTCCTGAAAGCCGTGTCAAGAATTGATTCTTCCGTGTGCATTAGGCAAAGGGAGAAGATGTGTTGAGCATATAGTTTGCCAGGGTGTCAATGATGAGGAATTAGGGCAGGCTTCCAGGGTGTTTGAAAATTGGTGAAACTGCGACTTTCAAATAAAGCATTATATACTTAAGAATGGGTCAATGATGATGTCTGAGAGCTTTAAAGACATGTAGCGGAAGTGGAACTCCAACACGTAGGGATGGATTCGGTTAAATATGACAGATATTGTTCTGTGGAAACTTCTTTGAGCAATTTCTTGAAGCTATTTCCAAAAGAAATGACCAGTTCACTTCTTTCTCCTTTCAACTTTATTTCTCAGTTATCTAGAAATAGGGCCACCTTAATCTTTAGCCAACCGCGGAACTTCCAGAAACGTGCGACTTCCAAGAAGTCCAACAAAGAAGGATACCTTGCTAAACATTAAATGCATAATCAAACACATCTAACAATCAATATCCATTTTAATTTAAAGCATTATAAACTTAAAGAACATACCTCCAATATTTGATATTTGACCAATTGTCATGCTTTAACCTAAGAAAGAAACAACACAAACATACACTTTGCAAAGAGTTTATGGTAAAAGACCCTTGCTTCTTATTGTGATAATCTAATACACATACCCTCTATATATAACCACAATCTCACATTTTTACCCTAAGAGGTAGAATTGGTTAATTGTTACAGTAGTAATTGGATGATCTGGATTATAGTTTAATGGACCAATATATAGTAATTAGGGTACTACCATATGCCTCAAATGTAATTAGAAAATTAACCATCCCATTATAGTTATAATTAGGCAATTCAATTTGTGGTCCGGCTATGAAATTAAGTTGTGATTATAATAGTCCAGTCCAGTAACATGTATTTCTAACATACCTTTTACTATCTTAAATTATCTTTATCGAAATTTTCAGTTTTTAGTTAAAAGTAAGATTATGTATTATTAAATTATTTTAAATTTTATATATTAACAAGATTTTTATTAAATGTTATTATTATATTTATTTTTTTTAATCTTACAACTAGTAAGCTTCAAGTCCAATTCCATTTTAAAAAAAGCTCCAAGTCCAATTAAAATCGAACAAGTCCTAACATTGTATAATAATTTAGTCAGGCTCATCCTTCAATTGGTTCGATAAGAACTATGATAGGCTATTGCATGCCTCTAATCCCTTCGCTCCTAAGGAAATTTAAACATAATAAAATCAAATTTACCTGTCAGTTTCACAAAATGGACCGCCGTTAGTGGTACTAATGTATCAATTAAACAATGAAAAATATCTGAATTACAATATTGCATAATTTCCTCAAAAATTTAAATACTTTTAAAAAAGAAAATTCTTTTTGAAGTTTCTTAAAAATACTTGGTTGATGGATTTGGGAAGAGATTAATAAGTAAGGAATGAAAAGTGAGTGGTTGGTTATTGATTATTGGTCATTATTATAGGAGCAATAGTTTGATATCTCACTTTAGAAGAATTCTTTATACTTTCTCTATCGGAATGAAACTTATTCCTTAATAGTGGCTCTTTTTAAAATTTTTTAGATACTAATTAATGATTCATTAATTAATTAAAATATTGTAATTAATTAGTTAAAATATTGTAATTAATTAGTTAAAATAAAATAAATAGTTAATTAAAATAAAATAATTATATTATATTATATTTTAATTAACTAATTAAAAAATAAATAAATAATTAATTAAAATATTGTAATTAATTAATTAAAATATAATTAATTAAAATATAATTCATTCATTAATTAATATATTG
>JANZLC010000001.1:15877518-15887665 GCA_026413385.1 Erythroxylum gracilipes
TAAAATTTTCAATTTAATCATTAATTTTTCAAAATTCGTACAAATCAAGTTAAGACATTGTTTTTGCGAACATGACTGCCAGCTGACCGATCTTTGAGCCATTTCTTCTTTTTCTCAAAAGTGTAAGTCTACACTGCTTATAGTGTCCCTCAGTAGCTAAAGTCGTCACTCGGTCCTGAAAAGTCAACGTTATAATTTTGATGAGTTTTGCGAACTCAATGAGGTAACCATCATCGATGGTTCACCCAATTCATGCAACACGTCATACATATACATATAATTCACAACTTTGCAAAAATGATCACATATCACATTCTCACTTAAGAACAAGCAATTTTGCATTTCAATCAATCAAAAATACTTAATAAAATGCATATGAAATGCTCATGAGACTCTTTGCTAATTATTACGTTGTTCTGACCGAGTGCCTAACTGTCTTGTATCTATTGGAGATACTAGGCTCATTTATACTGTCCCTTATCTATTGGGGATACAAAGCTCATTTTACATAGTGAGCCCTTAGCTCTTAATCACATTTGGAGCTTTAAGCTCGTTTTCGGTGGGTACTCAAGTCACAACTTTCATTATCTGATCATGTATTCATGCATGAAATACATCTCTCATAATTAATTATGTCATGAAACATTTAGTTCGTCGCATTCACATACAAGTAGCACTTCAATATCTCATTCATATATCACAATCATCAGACCTTCATTATTTGGGATCAACACAATCAAATCATATTCATTCAATAATTCAAACATAATATAATCAAATAATTAATTGAGTGAGACCATCTAGATTACTCACAGTTTGCTCTAAAGTTATTGCCTCCAAGTCTCGGCAACGTCTGGATGATGGCGCTCTATATATTCCTCTATATCATGCAAAACATACACATATCACAATCTTGCACAATTATAAAGTGTCTATTAATGCACACATATGTATATGAACTATGTACAATGCATATTCAATTGCATTCCCGAGTATATATATCCTTAATACATGCCTCATAACTAATTCATGCTTTTCCAACCGATTCCCTCATTTTCTTTCCATTAATCTTATTCAAATCAATGCCAAAGGTTACCAATTTTTAAGGAGAGATAGAAAAATGTGTTAGGAATCTATTGGTTCAAGAATCACTCCATTTGGAGGTCGGATGATGAAGTTATGGCCAAAAGAATCAAACATGATTTTGTTCTCGATCATATTGTACCTGTCTCGGGACAATTGACATAACTTTCACTAGAGATATCGGATTAAGGTTGTATTAGGACAGTTTCGAAGAGAACTTCTAGATCTAAACTTTATTGAAGACTCCAAAGAGAGATTTTGCCATTTGGAGGGTCAAAACACAAGGGCCGTGTGGAATTACACGGCAGACCATGTACTCCTCGGGTCTAGTGGCCTTTTTGCATTTGGAATAAACGGTTAATGTTAATTTACACAGCCTGACCGTGTATTCTTCGGATTTTTACTCAATTCTCCTTCTCTAAGACATCTCCAATGGATCCTACACTCATTATAATATCACTTTCACTCATAATCTTCCCAAATTCACCTCTTCTAATGCAATATCACTTCATAACAAATTCAAACACCAATTAGATTTCATTAACTCTCAAATCTCAACTCATTTGATTCATCATCTCAAGTGAATAACTTCTTCAAGTCCACCTAATTTCAACTCAACATCATCCATACACATTTCATATGCCCTACTTGATCATAAATACTCAAAATATAACACATTCGTATACACTCAAAACAGAACACAACATATACATTGATCTAATAGTGTACTATGCCCAGTTCTCAATTTCATGTCAAATTTTTGGGACTCTTAAAGACAAAATTTAAATTCGATGTCTTACACAAAAAATATAGTCATATGTCTCCGTTTAATCCAAACCAAGAATCATCTCATTTGGATAACTAGAGAAAAAAGTTATGGCTAAACCACATAAGCATATTCAGAGATCATGTTGCTGCTACATTTTTCAGATCAATAACCAATTTTGTTTCCAAATCTTACCCTAACACAACTCATACAAAGATCATCTTTTCTAGTCCATCTACTCCTCATTCTCAACTCATCTATTAACACAAGCAGGTCATAAATGCATTTCTATACTCATCAACTTTCAATTCTCATTAAAACATCCTTTTCACAACCAAACCATCTTAAAAACATATGTAGCATAACTCATAGTTTCTTACTTATCATATACAACATCGATCATTCATAAAACAACTCTTAACCCATTATTTAGCATTTATATGAAACAAAACATATATATATAAATGTTCTAACATATAAAAAACTCCTTGTCATGATCATTCAACCTCTAAAACATCTCTATAAATCATTACTCATCAATAAAAGCAAGAAACTTACATACTCTTCATCATTCACGACACACACATACGCAAAACACCATTTCATGTCATTAACCTCTAACTATCATCATAAATGCTTCATTTGACAAAACCCATGATATTTAACAAGCTACTTACTTGATTTAACTTCCGATTCTTCACACTCTTCAAGAATATCAAAAATACCTAACTTCACATACAACCCACGATCATCACCATCTTAAGGGTTGGATGGTTTGTGTCTTTGGTGAGAATGAAAGAGAGAGCAAGGTGAGAGAGTAGCAATTGGAAGGTTAGTGGCTAGGTTCAACGTGAATGGAGATTTGAAGGATTAAAACTCATGAAGAAGAGGAAGAAGAGAAGCTACGAAAATGATGGAGGAAACCAAAATAAAACACGAATAGCCTTTTAAGTTAGAAGCATCGTGAAAGAACAAAACAAGGGGGTGTCTTTCAATTTAAATTAATAACTTAAGACATGGGTTGGCACTTGCCACATGTCCAATTTCTAAAGCATTAGACTAGGTTCTTTCATTTAACTAGTCCAATCAACTTCAATTTCTACTCCAATTGTTTCTCAATTTTCAATAGCACTTGTCAATAAATCCTAAAGTCATTTATCAAAATTTTCATTGCCATTGGATAGTAATTCGTACTACTATTTATCAATTGTCTTGCCACTTGGCATTTTTCTTAGTCCAAAAATTACCCAAAATTTAGGAATTTTTCCTAAAATTCACCAAAAATTCTAAATCGAAATATACACTCTCCAAATCACTTTTCAACATATAAAAATTGCAATTCTCAATATAATCACATTTATAAACAATTATATCCGGCAATTGTAAATAAATGCATGTACAGTCATTTTAATGTGTGCAAAAATTCTGATTCACGTGCGTGTATGCTAACAATATGCATGAGCATGAAAATGTACTTTTCTTAATCTCCCTTTGATCTCACACGTACCGTATTTTTGGATTCTAAATCTTAATATGGGAACGTGTTGTTACATTTTATCTACAACCACAAGTAAAATTAAAATTAAAATTTTAAAAATTATTTATTTATCAATGTTTAATTATATTTTTATAAATAATAAATAATCTAAAATTAAAAAAGAAGAAACACAAATAAACACGATATCATTTAATATTAATGTTCTGATTTAAAACGCTAATATAGTGTCTTTGTGAATGACAAATTACAAATTAAATATATTATATTCAAATATTTAGTAAGATAAAAATACATTAAAAGATTTAAAAATTTTACCTTTAAATTATCACTTAAAAGTCAGAAGTCATAATTGTGAAAATCATTTGCTGTAAATTTTAAGTTGGAATATCGTAGATTCATATATTGATTGAAAATTAATGTTAGTCTTGGAAGCTGAAAAAATTATATAGTAATATAGGCATTATCTCAACTCAAAATTATATGTCCCCCTCTGCAACCATTAAATAGCATTTAATCACCTCTAACCACGAAAACAATAAATGTTGGAATGTTACTATAAGTAAAAGTGAGACCCTAAAGTGGTAGGGCCTTGGGCAGGGCCAGTCGTCACCCCCTCCCGTGTCTTTCTGCCTCTTTGTTAATCCTATTAACTATTGGTGCTCCATCTACCAGATGTAATAGTTTTAAAGAACTTAAACTAGTACAAGAACCCATTACACACAACCGTAAACTCGTCAAAATCTAAGCCACTACAATCAGTTTGCATTCTTCAGAAAGTTTAAGAGTGGGCCCTTAAAGAAGTAAGGCCCTGAGCAAGTACCCTGGCAACAAAACAAGAAGATAAAACTTACAAGAATTGCCCTTCCTAAGAAAGATTTATCTACAAGAATAAGGTTATTTTTGTAAGATAAGGTTTGTACAAGAATAAGGTTATTCTTGTGGAAAATCTTCCTAACTTGATTTTCTACAAGAATAAGGTTTATCTTCCCTCCACCTTTCAATTTATTCAAACTATTTTGGCCCTTTAACATAACATGGCACGTAAAGTGATACAAAAAACATTATGTCAAATTTAGAAAGATTTTTATTGGAAGGGCATAAAGAACTGACACAAATGGCTTTGTACAACACTATCTCGTATGCCAACAAAACAAGTGGAAAAATCTCCACCCAAAGGGGTTATTACAACCCCTATAGTTCCTACACATGTTTGATTAGATATCTCCATGGACTTTATGGAGGGCTTGCCCAAGGTGGGAGGTAAATCTGTTTTGTATGTGATGATCGACTGATTCTCTAAGTATGTACATTTCATCCCACTTGCACATCCATACTCCGCCATGTCAGTCGCACACATATTTTTGAAGGCATCTTTCGTTTGTATGGCCTTCTTCAATATATTGTTTCAGATCGCGATTCTATGTTTACCAGTTTGTTTTGGAAGGAGTTATTCAGGTTATATGGTACCAAACTATCCATGTCTTCAACATATCACCCCCTAGGTAGATGGTCAAATAGAAGTGGTTAATCGTACTATAGAGATATACGTTCGTTGTGTTGTATAGCATTGAACCAAGCAGTGGATAGAATGGTTATCAGGGGCGAATATTGCTACAATACCTCCTTCCATACCTCACTCAATACTACTCCTTATTGAGTGGTTTATGGATGGATCCCCTTTGTCTTTTATCCTACATAGACGACAACATGGTGGTGCCAGCACTAGAGGAGGCCTTAAAAGAGAGGGATGAAGTGTTACAAGATGTCTAACAATGTCTACAACAAGCCCAAAATCGAATGAAGCAATACTATGACGACAAGCACAGGGATGTCACCTTTGAACCCGAGGAATGGTTTTAGCTACAGTTGCAATTGTAAAAACGTAAACCAACAGCCCTCTGATCCTTCCAGAAGCTTACTCCTCGCTATTATGGGCCTTACAAAGTATTGCTCAAGGTGGGAAAGGTGGCTTATTAGTTACAATTACCTCCCAACAGCTACGTACATGATGTTTTTCATTTCTCCTTATTGAAAGAATTTAAAGGCAACTCACCTGCAATTGCACCATCACTGCCCCCACTAAAAGATAGTAGGGTGATACTCCTGCCACATGTTATCCTTAGATCTCGCCTGAATAGGGACAATTGAGAACTTTTGATACAATGGGAAGGGTTATCTGACGTCGAAGGAAGGGTTATCTGATATAGAAGCTACGTGGGAAACTCAAGATCACTTCAAGATGGCTTATCCCAACTTGGAGCTTGAGGACAAGTTCATTGCTGAGAAGGGGAGTAGTGATATGGATGCATTTGTAGGGAAAACCTACGTAAGGAGGGGAGAAAAATGTGGATAAGGTGATGATCAACTCATCCTCCCGTCAAAAAGATATACCTTAGTTATATTTCATCTCTTCAACAAGTTTAGTAATAAATATAACGGCCAGATATGGGTGACGAATATAGCTGTTTATAAAGAGGAGTATTTTATTTTTAGTAAGAGTCTATTACTTTCTTATTATTTCTGCACTAATTTTTGTTATCGTTATGTTAATTAAAAAAAAGGCCTAAATAGGAGTTCTTCTAGGAGTCCTAATTTAGGTGGAACTTTTATATTTCTCTACCTACATAACGCTATTACGTTATTCAATAAAGCAAACAACTTATCACTAAAATTCTTAGTTAGGTGTAGGTTAACATAGATTTCAACCAGCCTTGTCCCTTGACAGAGTTGGCTGCCACTCTTCTTCAAAATAGGTTCTTCAAAGAAGGGCACCAACATTTGCAAAGGAAAGGAGGGGAATTGGAGAGATGTCCTGATCAACCGTCTGTGGACATGATCCTACACGCGAGCTCATAACACTTATACCTGAGTCTTCTAACCCTTGCTGGGTGGTTTATGTAGTAGCAATGGCTAATACCATTTAGGAGATATTGAAAGAACGAAACAGGAAAAGATTTCAAGAGCAGAGGAGGTCCAATGATTCAGTTATGCATGTTATTAAACAGAATGTGACGGAGCAATTTATTTGCTCTTAACATTGTGAGGGATTGTAATAAAGATATAGTTACATTATAATAGATTTAATCGGTTAATTGCTTAAAGATATCTATGCAAGAGTAAATTATAAGCTATGGGCAACCATCCACAGCATGCTGGGAAGGAACGATCTTTAAAGAAAATAAATTTACGATTTACTGCTTGAGGAAGACCAAGACTGAAGAATCAAGACTTGCTCTAGAGACGTTATCCATTCCACAAGTAAGACTAAAGAATCATGCAAATGATAGTTGAGGAAGAAAGCATGATTTGAGAGTATTTCGAATGGGTAAAGTTTCAAAGGAAGACAGATGTAGCTCTCACATAAGCTTTGTGTGTTTCCATGTAGCTTGAGCATTCATGTAATAGTTTGTATGTTTTGATCTTTGTAAGGATTTAAAATCCTTAGGGTGTTAATATGTAATGCCGGTGTTGAGGGGACCGTTACTAATTTTGGTACTCCCTTGTTAATACAACATGATCTTATAATTTCTTTTTTATAAAAAGTCACAGATTGGAAAGCACTTAGAAAAACTTCTACAATAACCCTATACTTCGTTTCAAAGCACAGTGAAATAAAAGCAGTCAAGAATATCACTACCATCACTGCATCATGTAGCTTCAATATGCAAGGTTAAAGGATTTTGCCCTTAGCCGCATTTTCATTTGAAAGAGAATCAGTTACAACAGGTTGTACAAACACTAAACAGTGCCGGCCCCTGGCCCATCATAAAAAAGGGGGCCCATGGCCCATCATAAAAAAGGGGGCCCATGGCCCCATCTTGTCATAAATGTACATTATTCTACTGCTCTGCAACTTTTTCTTCCGTTGTTGGGTTATTTGTCATTACCGAAGACATAAGAGTATTAAATGTAATAATAAATATAGATAGAAAATTGGTGGAAATCGTTGGTGAGGCTGTTAATATTTTCATTTTTCAAGAGTAATAAACGTAAGCAAATTCCAAGATTTAACGTTAACTTTTTATACTTATAAATAATTTTAAAATATTTTGGTGTATTTTTATCTTCTAATTTTTTATTTTCATCAATATATGTATTTAAAGTATTTCAATTCAAAAATTAGCAGTAAAAAATTTCTCAATTTTGCCTTCTAAGTTCTGAGTATAATGTAAAGGTAAAGTTTTTGATTTTTAATGTATTTTTAGCTTATTAAATATTTGAATATGTTATAATTAATTTGTAATTTGTCATTAACTTGGACATTATATTAGCTTATTTCCTAAGTATGTTAATTTCTTGTATTTTTAGAAATTAGTGTCTCTTTATCATTAAAATTTGCTCTTTGTTTTTTATTTTTAATAATAAACATTAAATTTTGCTATTTATTTTTTTCCTCTATCATAGGTATAATACTATTTATATAACTTTGTGATATATTGTGAAGCTATTAGAGTTTGGTTGTACCTGCATACTTCTTCCAGTTCCATACAAGTGCTTTTGTTCTTTTTCTTGTCCAACTGTGTTATGATTGGTTTATATTATGTTGCCTAAAAAGTATTTGTTTGGAAGTGAAAAAAGGAAAAAAAAAAAAAAGAAAACAAACATGTAAACTTATAAATTGAATCATTTATGTTTCATACAAACATGTAAACTTAAGTATATTGTCAATTCATTAGGGCCTTGTTTTTATTTCGCCCAGGGTCGATAAAACAATAGGAACGGCCCTGACACTAAAGAGCTATTTGTTTTCGTTTTTTAAGGTTTTTGGTTGTGGTTTTTGTAAATTAAAAAACAACTCTTAGAATTGTGTTTGGTTAAACATGTTTATATATTTTTTTAAAAAAATAAAAAAGGCAACTATTTTACGAAAAACATAAAAATAACGTTTTCGTGATTTCTAAAAACAGGTTTTGATAAACGTATTTTTTCACAAAAACAAATCATATTCAAGTTTTCCTTTCCTCTGCACCGTCTTCTGCGTCTTCACCGGTGTTGCAATATCTCCAGGTTTATTTTCATACCTATCTGTTGTTTCCGTGATTTCTCTTATCTCTCTTGTCCATAACATCAGACCTATAACAAAATAAAGAAACTAGGCGTGACGAAGGAGAGATATGAAAACCGTGAAAAAAAGGAATATGAAGAAAATAACAGTATTACAGATGTAGCCATACTTACTAAAAGCAACAAGTAGAACTTCTGCTTTGACCATAAGCTTTTGCAATTTTTTGCAATGATAAAGAACCAACACAGAACCTGCGTCTTCTGCTTAACATATTCAGGTTCTATATATATATATATAAGCTAAACATAAGAACGACTTCATCTTATTCTTTATAAAGAACTAACACCGTGAATTCATCTAATTCTTTATAAAGAACTAACACCGTGAACAGCTATGAAATAATTTTATTAAAACCGAAGTCTATATCCTTTTTCTTCATCCTCAAGTCGTTTTAAAACCGAGATAGCTATACCTGTTTTCTTCTTCCTCTCACCTTTGCAGTTGCTTTATTCTTGGACTTCACGTTATTCTTTCTCCTTATCCTCACATCTTTATAGTTATTTTCTTCTCATCCTCGCGTCTTTAGCATAGTGTGGAGCCTATTTTGTCTTCACATCATTTAATGTTGTTTAATGTAGCAGAGGCCTTATCCTATTTTCTTCTCATCCTTGCGTCTTTAGCATAGTGTGGAGCCTATTTTGTCTTCACATCATTTAATGCTATTTAATGTAGCAGAGGCTTTATCCTTACAAAAGTGAAGCCTAATCTTCACATCATTTAATGTGGCAGAGGCTTTATCAAAAGTGAAGCCTAGTTTTCACGTAATTTATTGCGAAATTGTTCTTGCCTTCACGTAATAGCCTATTGTGGAGAACCGAAACATTATGCATTTGTACGCGAGTTATTCATGTCATTTATTGTGAAGCCTATTCTTGTCTTCACGTAATAGCTTATTATTTCTTATAATCGTGGAGAACTGAAACATTAAATGCATTTGTTTGTTAGTTGAATTTGATATATACGTAGCCATACTTATGTTAAATGCATTTGCTTATGAATCCTGTTGAATTTGATATATATGTAGCCATACTTACATTAAATGCATTTGCTTATGAATCCTCTTGAAGTGGCTTATTAATTGAAGCTGAAGTCAAAATGAAGGAATGTGTAAATAATTTACTATAGTGGTTATCCACCAGGTCTTCACATATAGTGAAAATTTAATTTGTGTACAAGTTTAGACACCAAATATTTTTTAGAAATTATTATGGTTGTCACATCTTTATTTTAAATTATATTTACCATTTAATACTTTGTAAAAATTGTTGTGATTGATGTCACTTATATATTATTACATTTAACGATGGAAGGCTTAAACAATATGAATAATTAAAATGATTGTATGGAAGTAAATGAAAAAGATGGGGTATAGAATGATGCTATAGAGATGTATTTAATCTCCTTGATGGTTGAAGAAGTGAAGAAGGGAAATCGAACGAATACTACCTTTTCTAAATCTAGTTGGAAGAATATTAAAGCAAGGATTCAAACAAAATTCAATAAGGAGTATACTGATAATCAATTGAAGAATAAGTATAATGGATTAAGGGACAGATTGAAGAATTTCAAGAACTTACTCAAAGAAACAGGAATCAGTTACAACTCTTTTACTAGTGAAGTTAATGCTACAAACGAATGTTGGGACAATATATTTGAGATAAAATATGTCTTTTGTTTTATTAATATATCATATTATATAATATTCATTCTCATATATCTTTTTCATCATTATAGG
>JANZLC010000001.1:15887765-15927566 GCA_026413385.1 Erythroxylum gracilipes
TAAACCAATGTACCCGGAAAATGCCATGAATGCATGCCAAAATACTTCTGCACAATTAAGCACATATGTAATAATTTTTGTTAATATTCTAACCCCTAATTTGGGGCGTTACACAATCTATTTTTATTTCAATGAAGTATTTTATTTTATACTATATTTTTCCTTTTTATTTATTGTATACTAGTTTTATAGTGGTTTAATATAGGTTGAACTTTTAAACATTAAATTTTTTATTTGATTAATTCGATGTCCGGTCTGATTTTTAAAATATTGGTTTTTACTATTCCTTCTATTAATTTCTTTTTCAAAATATTAAATTACAAGAAGTTTCTTGTGGATGTCTTTTACATAAATTTTAAAGCTAATAAGGTATGACAGTCAAAAGTTAAACCAATGGATAGATTCCCTTAAATCCTGAAATTTACCATTTGTGTGACATATGATTATCAAGAAATAGATTTTAGAGTGTAGAATTAAGTCAAGGGCTAATTTATGAGAAGTTTGTGTTGACTAATTCACTAATAATAGTGATCAATTGCTTTGCTTCTATTAATGAATGGATGAATGGTCTCGAGCACAGAGTAATACACAGAAACAGGAACAACCACCCTCTACCCGTAACAATGTACCTGACAATGACTACCTTTACTTACATTGTTTTGAGTTAGATTTATTTTTCATGAAGAAGATTATTTATGAACTAATGAATTATATACAATAATGTATAAGTATCATTGTGCTCAAACCAATATAAACTAACATTTTAGATTATGATTTTTTGAGGATATTAATTAATGGTATTGATATGACATGTTATATTAATAAAATCTATTAATAAATAAGTTTTCCCGTGATAAAAAATTTACATTTCAATAATTTTATTAAAATTATTACTTATTACTATATTTAATAGTTTTGACTAGTATTGTAAAATGAAGTAAATTTTATAATTTTAAATATAATTAATGCTAATATTTATATCATGAAGAATTGATAAAATGTGCGATTAAAGTTAAATGAAGTGAATAAAAATACTAAACATAATTAGATCAGAATTAAAAAAATTATAATCGCACGAAATTTATACACTTTCAGATTTGATATGCGAGAGTGTTGTCACAGTGACGGTTGGTCTTGAAGCCCAATTCAGGTTTCTTTTTCTTCATCTGAATCTTATTACTCGGTAGGTTCGAATTGTTGCTGGTGAGAGCTTTTCCTTGGACAAAAAAGAATGGAAACTGGAGAGATATTGGAAGAGCTTGACAACTTGGAAACTGAGATTCAAGATGTTCAAGGTACCCGTTTTCATGTAAATTAATCTCTGCTTATGACAAGTTTGACGTAAAGCAATGATTTTTCTTGGTTATGTTTACCGGTTCTCTACTGGGTATAACAAGTTCGTGTAAAGGAATTATTTTTCTTGTTTATTTTTACTAGCTCTGAACCGGGTATAACAAAAGGATTGATTTTCTTGCTTATGTTTACTGGTTCACGAGGTTATTCTTGTTGTTCTTGGCAGCCCAGATAAGGAGATTACTGGAACAACAAGAGAAGTTATATGAAAGAAAATCTGAATTGAAGGATCTGTTGGAGTTGGAAATAAGCAAAACTTCTGCTGAAGATGAACAAATGACAATGTTGGAAAACTGGTCAGGGTCTTTTGATTGGGATTCTCGAGCTGATGATGTGAAGCTCAACGTTTTTGGCATTTCCACTTATCGTGCTAATCAACGAGAGGTGAGTAATCCGTCATGTTTTAGAAACTAGTAGCCTGCTGTGTAGCACTATACTGTATTGACTCTCGAACCAAACGACAAGTTGTAAAGGTGAAAGCTTGCTCTGTTTCTAGGTAAAACCAAGAGTTAGCTACCTTAATCAGTTTGGATTATTATAGCCCTCAGGTAGGTATATGGGGGTAGGTTCTAACAGGGGTTAAGAAGTGCTTATAAAAGGCAAATGCTGCTATGAACAGTTAGTAAATTAGTTATTGACGTTCATCTAGGGGTTTAGCTTGTACAGAAGACTTGTGATAACAAGCTTGGTCCAAGGAAGGAGAAGGCAGTGTGCAAAAGGTTGTATTTTTATCCCTTTTTCATGGCTGTGTATTTATCTGTCCTTATGTTTCTGTCTTAATTTCTAAGTATCTAGTTCATGTTGATATAACTACAGAATCTGCAATTTCATTTCACAGACATTTTGAGCTTTGTCTCATATCCTTAAGCATTCTTAGAGTTTGCAATAGACCTATGGGCCCCACAAAAAGGAAAGTTATATTACACACAAGCTCAAGTGAGGTTCCATCCTAAAACTAATTGGCAATAAATAGAGTAGCTCACTAGGCTTATATATAAGTCTTTTTTTCCCTCTTTTTCTTCGATGTGGGACACTCACATATTGGTATTCTCAGCACTCCCCCTCACATATGAGTCACTTTTTTACTGGACAATCTGAATAGGTACGAAACAATTCTTATCAGGCCTGGACTTCTGATTGAGGTCAAATAGGCCCCTTTTTGGGGCAAACTACTACTGTGCTACTTGCTCTATACAGACTTCAAATCCTTCTCCAGTTGCTTAAATGATAGACTCCCTTCTAGGGCAAACAGTAGGCCAAGATCTTTATTGGCTTTGATACCATGTTAGAATTTGTAATGGGCCTACAGGCCTACACGAGAAGGAAGTTATACCACACACAAGCTCAAGTGAGATTCCATCCTAAAACCAATTGGCAATAAGTGGAGTAGCCCACTAAGCTTATATGTTAATCTTCTTTTCTCTCTTTCTTCGATTTGGGACACTCACATGTGGGTATTCTCAACAAATATCAAAAAGTTTATCTAATAGAATTATCATAATATTTTAGCCTATTACCAAACACGACTACTTAACGTATGACTCGAAGTTTATCTTATGAAACCAGTATACTGAAACAAAAAATGGAAATCCATTGCCTTCTGAAGTCCACAAAAGTTATGACCGAGAAAACCATTTGTTAAACTTTTAATGTCCCGGGATCTTAAGTTCCATTGATATTGATTAGTGGTGGCAATTTCATTTGAATTTGATAAAACAAAGGGATTTTTCCATGCATAGGAAGGTATAAACATCTTTGAAATTGTGTTATATGCTATATTTGGTATTTAAAAGCTGTCTTGAATTGTGCATGTTATTGTTTCCCATTGGAGGATGTTAAAGCTGCAAGCTAGTTTGATAAGATCTTGTTAATTTCTATCTTTTATGCTCATGAATATCTTGCACTTTCATGCTTCTTGTACTACAAAGAATTGAAAAAATAGCTCCTGCATTCTTCAATATCGTGGATGCAGGATTGCACTAAGAAAATTAAGAGGGTTGGATGAATTCTTCAATCTGATGTAGGATAAAAGTTTTGTAATCAAGGATGTTTAGTATTTCTATGAACCTTTTTGAGTGGCATAGAGCTAGAATCATCCTTTTAAGGACTCAAAACTTCGACAGGAGATTGATGGGGAACTTTGGATATCTTAAATAAGATTTGTGAGTTGTACATAATCAGAAACATGAAATGGAGTCCTAGACATAATTTCACTAAGATAATGGCTCTAGAAAGGCTTTGGTGAAGGGAGGGAGCCTTTTTTTTTTTAATGCATGTATCCCTTATCAATCCATGTAAATGATGCTGATTATTCTTTAATCTTTGTACTTACTAATAACTACTTGACTTTTAACAGATCATAAATGCTATCATGAGCGGACGGGATGTTCTAGTAATTATGGCCGCAGGTGGTGGCAAGAGTCTGTGTTATCAGCTTCCCGCTATTCTTCATGATGGGATTTCCCTTGTCATTAGTCCTTTACTTTCTTTAATTCAAGATCAGGTGCGAATTTTTTGATTTAAAGTTTAAATATGTTCATGTGCTTTAATTTAACTGAACTAAGGTTTACTGATTATAATTAATTACTCAGGTGATGGGTTTGGCTGCTTTAGGCATTCCAGCATATATGTTGACCTCTACAACTAGCAAGGAAAATGAGAAGTTTATATATAAGACCCTTGAAAAGGGCGAAGGAGAGCTTAAAATGTTGTACGCTACTCCAGAAAAGATATCAAAGAGCAAAAGATTTATTTCTAAACTTGAAAAGTGCCATAATGCTGGTCGTCTCTCTCTAATTGCAATTGACGTGAGTGTGTAGTTTTTACCTTTTTTTTCCATGTTTATTTCTTTTTGACTGCTTTTCATGCTAATATTAATAAATCGTGCAACCACTTCCACATTAAAGTAAGAGCTAGTAGCTGACATAATTTTGTGTCAGTTAATTGTAATTGATGTGTGTAGTTTTTACCTTTTCTGTCCACATTTATTTATTTTTGACTGCTTTTCGTGCTAATATTAATAAATCATGCAACCATTTCCATATTAAAGTAAGAGTAAGTAGCTGACATAATTTTGTGTCACACAGTTAATTGCAATTGATGTGTGTGTGTAGTTTTTATCTTTTCTTTCCACATTTATTTCTTTTTGACTGCTTTTCATGCTAATATTAATAAATCATGCAACCACTGCTGTATTAAAGGAAGAGTAAGTAGCTGATATTATTTTTTTGTCACACATCCTTATAGTCCTTCTGCATACAAATTGACAACCAATCTCAATGTGGCTTGGTTGAAGGTATATTCCTAGAAGTTTCCTATGGCAACCAAAATCTCATCGTCAAAGCCGATATAAGTAAACTTTAGGAGTACTTGACCAGTGTACTTGAGAAAGTGATCACAAAAATATGATCTAGATGGTTAGTTTGTGGAATTGTGAGACATAGAATGGGAAGCGATAACGTGACACATCAATAATTGGTTCTAAGTAAAAAAAGGAACTATAATTGCTATTTTCCTTCAATCACATCCCTAAGTCCAGCAGTTCATTCTTGATAATAACGTGAATAGAGTTGCTTAAGGCTATAGAGCACATTTCCTCAAGTCTTTTTCTTTTTCAAATCTAGCTCAAGGAGCAGCTAGCCAATGCATAAGTTCTGCAACTATGATTTAGATTTTTGCATTTGTTTCATAGTTTAAGTGGTGAATGCTATGTTGATGATTCACGCATGCTAACAACAACAACAATACCCAGTAAAAATTTCACTAACATGCGTGGTTTAGAGAGGTCTAGTAGTACACAACCTTACCCCTAACTAGTAGAGAGGCTGTTTACAAATGACTGGTAGTATGCTTCCGTTGCAAGTGGTTCATGCATGCTAAGTGATTGAATTACTTCTAATGCTGATTTCTGAAATGCTTACCCCCCCATTCTCTAATATATAAGTTTTCATCACTTGCAATGACACTGCAGGAGGCACATTGCTGTAGTCAATGGGGTCATGACTTTCGCCCAGATTATAAGAACCTCGGTCTTCTAAAAACACAGTTTCCAAATGTTCCTGTTCTAGCCTTGACAGTATGTTACATTATCTCTATACTAATAAAAAATAGTCTAGTTATGATGTGGTTTTAAACTTTTAATTTGAACTTAAGTTAATTGTAATGACAAACAATTTTGATTTGTCATGCAGGCAACTGCTACACAGAAAGTTCAGTATGACCTAATTGAGATGTTGAAGATTCCAAAGTGCATTAAATTTGTCAGCACAGTCAACAGGCCAAATCTTTTCTATATGGTATACATACATATTTATACATATAGATATGTATTATTTATTTATTTTCAAGTCTCTGGAACTCTGTTGGAGCTAAAACATACATTTCATACTCTGAAGGTACGTGAAAAATCATCAGTTGGAAAGGTGGTTATTGATGAGATTGCTGAATCTATTCAAGAATCATATCCAAATAATGAATCTGGGATAGTATACTGCTTCTCCAGAAAGGAATGTGAACAGGTTTATGCTTTTCTACTCAAATACTTGCACAATTCAAGTGACTGGCATTACATTAATTTAAATATGTGCTTAGCTGTAATTGAAATAATTGATAGTATCCTTTTTTTTCATTCTGGTGTCACTGTTGTTGGTTGTAGTGTTGAACTCCAATGGTGGAACTGGGATATTGCAATATACTGTCCTGTTTATTTTTCTTTGATAAGTTCTAAATTATTAAGTGTCTTTCTTACTAAAGTGTATAAAAGGTAGCTCTAACTGACTGAACATAAGTTGATTCTCCAATGTGCCTAACTTTATTTTATTTTTTAAACAAGTGTAGCTTGCAAAAGAGTTACGTGCAAGAGGAATTTCAGCTGATTATTATCATGCAGATATGGATGTAAATGCTCGCGAAAAAGTTCATATGAGGTAGTATTACTATAAGGTCAGTAAAAATATTTCTGTTCTTGTGCTCTGTGGAAATTTTTATTAGTTTCATGCAACAGGTGGAGCAAAAATAAGTTGCAAGTCATTGTTGGAACGGTATGAGCCATTCCAAATGTCATGTTTTTCTCAATGGAATTAGTCCTTTATTCTCCTCTAATACCCTTTTTGTGTCACAGGTGGCATTTGGCATGGGAATCAACAAACCTGATGGTATTACAATTTATCTTTGCCATATGCATATGCATTAGTATTCTTGAAGTTATTCCTCAAGAAATTTAGTTTGGAATGTTGTAGTAATACAACTGTTTACTAGGTCCTTAGTTTTTTTATTTTGTAAATTCTTAAATGCATACTTTTTAGTTTAACACTCACCAGCTTCCTGTAGTCAGGTTTGTCATCCATCATAGTTTGAGTAAATCAATGGAAACATACTATCAGGTTTAGCCTTTTATCTCCCACAATTGTACTTCTCCTGAATACAGTTCACTAAAATTTCTCTTGCTTCAGGAAAGTGGTAGAGCCGGAAGAGATGGTTTACCTTCAGACTGTTTACTCTTTTTTAGGCCTGGTGATGTTCCGAGGCAGGTATATTTGTCAATCAGTTGCTTCTAATTAAAGCATCAATCTTTTATGCACATGCTGTTTTATATTCGGATTAAAATGAATTCCCTCTGAACAGAGTTCGATGGTCTTCTATGAGAACTCTGGCCTGCAGAATCTATACGACATTGTCCGATATTTTCAGGTATTATCCGATATTGTCATGTATATTATAAATAATCTAGTCATTATTGCTATAAGCTACAATTACGACAGACTGGTAATTTTGAAAATACAAGATTTTATATGAATATCAGTTCTCAATAACTAGGATATAACCTCATTATTGCTATAAGCTTCTTTCGCCTACAGGAATTTCATTATCTTTGTTTGACTGATAGTTAAGTGATTCTTCGTGTTGTGAAAATTTTGAGTTGATTTTGCTAATGTTATTTTCCAGCAAAACAAGAAAAGCTGGATAAAACAACTCTCTAGTTTAAGCAATTCCCTAGACCATATTGTACTAAGACCTCAATGCTGTACAAGACCTAGACCATAGTTTGAGATTCCTAAAATCTAGTCTCTTTTATGTATACATCAAGTTTCTGTACACAGAGAGTTATATTGATCTTTACCTTGTTTCAGTCTAAGAAACAGTGTCGACGGGATGCCTTTTTCAGACATTTTGGTGAGCCATTGCAAGACTGCAAAGGTGTGTGTTTGTTTCCTTTTGCTTGCAACCATCTCATACCGTTGATTATAGGATCTGGAAAATTTGTTCTTATATGTTGCAGGGATGTGTGATAATTGTATTTTCTCAAGTGAGGCTACTGATGTTGATGTATCTTGTAAGCTTCTTCACACAAGTACATATGTATACTGCTATTTCCAATCACTTTATCTTTAAGCTTCTTGAAACAAGTATATTTGTTGACTGCTATGTTCCAATCTTTGTTTCAAATGGAATATTCTTCAGACAAATTGTTGAAGTTTAATTCTTGTGGATGTTTATTGTTTGGATAGTATTACAGAATATAGTAGCTGATATAGTTGTTACAATCTATAACGTAATCATAGGGGTTATACAGCTAATGTAAATAACATATTCTTAGGGATTTTAACATAATCATAGGGATTACTTTCCTAGTTTAGCCAATATATTCATGTATAAATACGTGTATTATTCTAATAGAATGTACCGAAAGCTCTTCTTCATTCTCCTTATTCTACATGGTACCAGAGCCTGGTCGAGTTTCTGGGTCTCTCTCTTGATATTTTTTGTTTTCGGCAGTGTTGTTTGTGGGTAAGACACTTTCGAGGATTTTTTTTTCTCACCTTCTTCACAAGGTACTATGGGTGCCGATCAGCCACGCCTCCAAATTCGGTCGCCGGATTTCTAGCGTGTGACACACACACATCGCCACAGTCCTAGATGTCCGTTCCACGCGCTAACGGGTGAAGGCACGTGAACCGCCATCTGCTGCACCGGGTTCTTCGTCCGGCGTCACCTCCTCTGTCTTTGTCTAAATATCCACTCACTTTCTTTCGGGCACTGCTGATTTGTGTTAGTAAGTGTCGACAGTACGTCGGCTGCCCGTGTGAGTGTCTCTACATTTGTTTCACTGTTCTGCATTAAGGTTGGCCTCTTCTTGTCCTCCTTTATTTGATTGATAGTGTCATTTGATACTGATTTAAATGGCTGAGAGTAGTGATATGAGTGATAAGAAGACTATCACTGAAATTATGTTGGGTTCGTCTAAACTTACTGATAAGAAATTGATTGGAAGAAACAATTATGCACAATGGAGGAGGACTATTCGTAGATTTGTTACTAGTGTATATTTGGAAGATCACTTAACAAGTAATCCGCCTCCTAAGATTGATGCTGCTGCTCGAAAGAACTGGTTAATGGAGGATTATAAATTGTTTAATCAAATCCAGAATGCTCTAGACCCAACGGTTGATGATGTTGTGAATTATTGTGATAGTGTAAAAGAACTATGGCAATATCTGGAATTTCTGTATGCTTGTAAACAAAATTTGTCTCATGTTCATGAATTATTGTTAAAGATTTATTGAGCGGAACAAAAAGGCCGCTCCTTGTTTCAGTATTATACTGAAGTGAAACAAGCCTTTGAAGAGAAGTACGCTATGTTTCCTATTGTTGCTGACATAAAACAAATGTAAGAACAAGAGGAGCAAATTGTGGTACAGTGTTTGTTAGTAGGGTTGGGTTCCGAATACGATGTGGCACGCACACAACTGTTAACTAATGAGACACTTCCTTTACGGAAGTATATGCCCGTTTGCTTCGAGTTTGTAAAGACGGTGACATGACTTTTGATATGGTGTCCAATGACAGTGGCGTTGGTGAGTAACGTTTCAAATACTAATCGTGATAGTAAAGGCGGAAATAATAGTGGTTCTATTGCTAGGAATAGTAACATCTCTCGTACCTGTAATTACTGTGGAGTTGAGGGGCATATTAAGAAGAATTGCTGGAAATTGCATGGTAAGTCTTCCAAATACTCGGGTCAGAATAATAATATAAAATTTGCAAATTTGGCTACTTAGGATGGCATCCTACCGCTTCCTCGGTCATCCTCACCGTCTATCACAATTTCAGCAGATGAGTATGCTCGTTTAACCAATGCCCATCAACAAGTTTCGATCACTTACGATTCACAACAGCCACCCTCTGCGACATCATCTTTGGCTAATACAAGTAACCCTAGTGCCTGTCTCTCCAGCTCATCCCGTAGTTGGGTTATTGACTCAAGTGCTACTGATCATATGATCGGCAACACAAGTATCCTCTCTTCTTTCCAGACTACTGCTAATTTACCTTGTGTCCCTTTAGCCAATGGATCTACTGCTTCTGTAATTACTAATTAGGCGTCGGACAATAAACCCAACCACATCTCTCCCATTATCATTTGTTTTATGTTTATCACAATTTTCTTTTAACCTATTATCTGTCAACCAACTCACCAAAAGTCTCAACTGTTGTGTTATTTTCCATTCCGATTGTTGTCATTTTCAGGATCTTGGGCCGAAGCAGATTATTGGTAAAGGGCGTTTGGCGAATGGCCTGTATGTTCTTGATTCAACTTCTAAACCAGGACCTCGATCGATTGCTTGCACAAGCTCATCTTTCCTTTTGCAACTTCATTGTTGTTTTGGTCATCCACCTCTCCTAGTTATACAAAAGTTATGTCCCAGTCTTAAACAAGAATCTACCTTAGAATGTGAAGCTTGTCAATTTGCAAAAAATTATAGAGTATCTTATTCTCCTAGACTAAATAAACGAGTTGAGCCTTCTTTTTACTTGGTGCATACTGATGTATGTAGTCCTTGTCCTATTTTGTCCAAATCTGGTTTTCGTTATTTTGTGACATTTATTGATGATTATTCTTGGGTTACTTGGCTTTATCCTATGAAATCTCGATCAAAGTTGTTTACTATATTTTGTGCTTTTCATGCTAAAATTAAGACTCAATTCAACAAATCCATATGTATTTTGAGGAGTGATAATGCTAAAGAATATGTTTCCCATCCTTTTCAATCTTATCTCTCTCTGCATGGTATTATTCATCAGTCATCATGTTAGGTTACTACTCAATAAAATGCTGTAGCCGAGCGAAAGAACCGTCACTTATTAGAAGTTGCCCGGGCACTAATGTTCCATATGCATTATCAATATCTATGCTCCAGCTTGAGGGGAAGTGTTACAGAATATACCAGCTGTTATAGCTGTTACAATCTATAACGTAATCAAAGAGATTATATAGCTAATGTAAATAACATATTCTTAGGGATTTTAGCATAATCATAGGGATTACTTTCCTAGTTTAGCCGATATATTCATGTATAAATACATGTATTATTCTAATAGAATGTAACGAAAACTCTTCTTCATTCTCCTTATTCTACAGTTACATTCACCAAATAACATGCAGTTTATATTTTCAACAACCCATGTTTCACCCAAGTGATTTGTGCAATTCTATGATCAACTCCTTCTAGTTCCAATTTATAATTTTCTACTGTTCTATCCTTACAACAAACTCAACTTGAATAGCCCTAGTTATATTTCTTCATTAATTCATTCAAGATTGAGGACTTTAATCTGTATTGGTATCAATTATCAGATAACCCATGCATCTTCAAGTCGACTTTTACAAAGGTGATACAAGCTAAGTTGAGATCTATGAATTTATTGCATATTTTTTCTTTATGAGTGGGTGAATCACTCATCTTTTGTGAATCGCTTTCCCTAACGTCATAAATCAAATCTATGTGAACTTAATTGCTCCTTGTAAAGATGGGAAATTAAATTACTTGCCAGTTTCTTTCTACCATCTTTAGAAGAGTTATCTTTGACGAGACAAATGCTTACGTCTCAATGAAACATATACCTAAAACTTTTCAACTTTTTCCATTTTATCTAAATTTTGGGAAAAAATGCCTTTCAGGTTAGAGTTCACTGATTGGGTTACGCTAAAATGTCAACTTGACACTGAAATATAAGTAATGAGAATTAATTGCATAATGTTAGGACTATTCAGATATTGATTTGTTACATCCTTAAGAGATGGATTTTTTATGGGGTGAAATTGATGCGACTCTAAGAATACCTCAAACAAAATTCATATTTGACCTAATAAGCATATTTTTTGTTTTCACTAAGTTTTTGGTTAGGTGTATACACGTATTTTAGATTTGTTTTGTGTTTAGTGTAGCATTTTGAGTTTTCATTGCATCCTCTATTAAGACTTTTCTTGTTTGATTCTATAGAATTGCTTTTATTATATTATAGTTGTTTTATATGTGTTTATAAACTTGATTTTCGTCCTCTTGTCCATCCTAAAATTTTCATTTGTTCAACATCTCTTTTAATTGTTATTGGATATAAAATTTATTCCTCAATTCATTTTCTTGTTATTTGCCTTTTAATTTACTTATCTTTTTCTTAAAATGATGCATAGCTATTAAGATTTATGTTGTATGCTTGCTTTTCAGCTCATGCAAAAAAGATGGTTTCATTGCTGCAAGATTTGCAAGTGAATGATCAAAGATTGACCATGTTGCAATTGGTTGACAAAATGAAAAGTTCACTCAAGGAATTAGGTTGGTGCCTTGAGTTGGTTTGGACAATTCATGCAACATTCATATCCTTGCATACCGTACCTATGTATTAGCAGTAGAACTGTTCTTTTAGTATTTATATTGATTGCACCAAAGGTTGCTCATGTTATCATATCATTAATGTACTTGACGTCTAAGTAGGAGCTATATAGTAACATGTCTTTTGCTCTATGAAATTTTTGTTAGATGGAAGAGAACAATATACCTGCTTACTGTGTACTTTGTACAATCATATATTAACTACTACACACGAAACTCATATATGTATGCAATTTTTATATGATAACCAGGTTCTGACCTCAAGAGAGAGGACATGGAACAACTTGTAATACAGCTTATAACAGATCGTGTTCTGGTAACATATTCTTTATACCGGCAAGCACTATCCAAATTTGTAAATACTACATTTGTGGTTGACCATATGAGATTTAATACTGAGATAGTCAACCCTTTTAGTTTAATCCTTTATTATTTTAAGTTCTGACATTTTGAAACCTTTTAGTGGAGGCCTTATTCTTAACTCCTTGAATATTTTTTACAAATTATATTAGCGTCGTTTATGTTCTGTTATTGATTATGGAGTGATTATAGGAGTTACAGATGATGGAGTGATCATAGGGATTATAATTCCTTGATCATGGGGATGGCATTTCCTAATTAATGTTGATAAACTTGTATATATAACCCTAACACTAGACATTACAAATCGTGCAAATACAATACATTTTCTCCTAAACTTACATGGTGTCAAAGTATCTGGGTTTATTTAAGGGTTAGTTTTGTTCTGCCTAAACGAGTAGAGTTTGAGTGTCTAGCTTCATTGCCAGCACCATTTGGACCGCCACCTGCTGACTAGCTCCCTCCCAAAGACTGGCCATTAGAAACCCACGCGTAGGGTTTCAAGTGCCACTAGTCTCCTCTGCCATCTTCCCACGCGTTGGCATGTGCCAGCACATCCAACGTAGCTACACCTTCCTCACTACATCTCTGATATTGTCTCTTTCGTGCGACGCTTCTTAGGGTCTACCTTCCTCGGATCTTTGACCTTTCTGAGGACCGCTCCTCTTCCTCTCTACTAGTATCGCGTGACCAGCTGATAGGTATTCTTTCTAACTGTTGTTCCTTAGTGCTTGTTGCTACTAGATTATCTTCTTGGATAGTTTTGTTTGCTACTCGTTGCTCGTTGCTCTCGTTTTGGGTGTGGGTCATCTATTAGTGCTTGTTGCTACTAGATTATATTCTTGAATAGTTTTGTTTGCTACTCATTGCTCGTTGCTCATTGCTCTCATTTTGGGTGTGGATCATCTATTCTGTTGCAAGTCATTGTTTTAATCACTTGAAAGATTCAGACGACTTTGTTTTAAGTATTCTTTTCTTGGTTTGGCTTTGACCCACTTGACTTACTTTTGGTTATTCTAGATTTCTTTTAACCTTGTTATTTCTATGCTGAGGAACACAAAAGTTTAGTCGCGACAATGTCATTTCTCTAATGTTTACATTCACAAATATAAAAAAACAAGTCTCAATTATTTCGATTGGTGTAAGACATTTAGACTTTATTTAAGGAGCATTTCTAAGGATCATCACCTTACCAATGATCCTTCATCAGATCATACTCGCAAGAAATGACTGGGGAATGATGCTTGATTATTCTTGCAAATTTAGAACTCTATTCACAACGAGTTCGTCAGTCTGAGGACTGATCATTGTGAGTAAATTTTTGTTTTCTGGAAAAAGAACTATTTCTCATATATATGAAGTGTGTAAGGGTTTTTATCAGGTTGAGGAACAAAACCAATCTTTTCAAGCTATTTTATGAATTTCAAAAAGACCTATGATGAATTAAATGGTTTGTTATTGTTTATCCTTGATGTTAAAGTCCAACAAGCTCAACGGGAGTAGATGACAATCATGAGTTTTTCAGTTGGCCTCAACTCACAATTTAAAGCTAAGTCTCTTTTCGGCATTGAGATTTCCTCTATAAACGAGGTCTTTACTCGAATACTTTGCACAGGTGCTAGTGCATTTCTTGTTCCTACTATTTAGACCTCTAGTGCTCTTATGAGTTGGAATAATAGATCTAACAATGGAAAGTCATCTCATATGAATAATAACAGAGGAGGAATGCAAAATTGGGACAACAAGAATCAATCTGTAGGAGGAATTATTTGTCGACATAGTCATGAGCCAAGCCAAACCAAATGCACTTGTTAGAAGTTACAAAATAAATATAAAAAAATCATTCAGCCTATGTTGCAGTTACAACAATACCACTTAGTTCATTTGCTGAGAAGACAATTATAGTTTCTATCTATGAATTTGCTAAATTCACTTAGCATTAAGAAGCATTGAAAAATTCATCTCACCCTGTTTTTGCTATGGCCGACTCAAGTGACACTATTGCATGTCTTCTTTCCCTTTCCACACAATGGATTATTGATTATGGTGCCTCAGATCATATGACAAATAATTGCAAACTTTCTTCTACTTTCCATAAACACTCATTTTTTGTCTATGTTACTTTAGCTAATGGATCTATTTCCTTTGATTGTTAACCCCATTCTATTATTATCATTGTCTTTTGTTTTAAACTTACCAGGATTTACTTTAATTTACTATCTGTGAGTAAACTCACTTGTGTCTTAAATTGTTGTCTCTTATTCTTTCTTGATCGTTGTATTTTTTAGGATTTTATGACGAAGATTATTGATAAAAGATTTGAATCAAGAGGCCTCTACATTTGGATAACTAGGTGTCTTGACCCATTGCTTGTTCCAGTGTCTTAATTCCCTTTGAAGTTGATTCTCGGTTAGGGCGTCCCTCTTTACATCTATTGAAGAAGTTATGTCCACAATTTCATGTCGCTAGATTAGATTGTGAGTCTTGTCTATTTGCCAAACACCATCGTTTGTCTTCACTTCGTTTGGTTAATTAGCAAGTTAGTTTTTCTTTTGAATTAGTACATTATGATGTTTGGGGTTCACGTCTTACAATGTACAAAAGTTGGTTTTGTTATATTTGTTGACTATTTCTCTTGTGTGACTTGATTTTATTTAATGAAACTACTTTTTGAATTATTCTCCCATTTTTTTGCTTTTTGTACTAAAATTAAAACATAGTTTAATGTCTCTATCCATACTTTGAGAAGTGACAATGCCAAAGAATCTTTTTCTACACCATTTCAAACTTACTTGGTTCAAAATGGCATTCTCCACAATCCTTTTGTGTTAACACACCATCTTAGCGTTGTGGTTGAAAAGAAAAATAGTCATCTGCTAGAAATTACCAGAGCACTCTTATTCCAAACGAATGTTCCTAAACCATTTTGGGTAGATGCGATCTCCACAACCTGTTTCTTAATCAACCATTTGCCTTCATTTGTTCTTTATAGTGAGATCTCTTATAATATCCTTTTTCTTACTAGACCCTTCCTCTCTGACACTGAATTATTGGCAATACTTGTTTTGTTCGTGATGTTTGCCTTCATGTTACTAAATTAGATCCTAATTGTTAAAATATTGTATTTCTAGGCTATTGTTGTCTACAAAAAGGATACTGGTGTTACTGTCCAACTCTTAACAAATATCTTGTGTCTGCTGATGTTACCTTTTTTGAATACATTCCTTTCTTACCTATTTCTTCAGTACCTAAAAAGGAGAATATCGTCTATCTGGCCATAAATGTTACCTATACACATCAACCACCTATCTGTTTGGCCTATTCTAGAATTCAAATTTTTTTTGATACAAGTTCGATTCCTAGATCTTCTTTGACATCCGATTCAACATCTTTTGATCTCCTCATTGCCTTTTGCAAAGGTAAACATTAATGTACTTAACCTATTTCTTCTTTTATGTCTTATGATCATTGGTCTTCCCTTTCATACTCTTTTGTTGCCTCACTTGATTCTGTAACACTCTCGAAATATATTAACGAAGTTTTATCTCATCCTGGATGACGTAATGCTATGATAGAAGAGATAAATGCTTTAGATGTTAATGGTATGTGGGTTTTAGTGAATTTAACCATCGAAAAGAAGGCTATTGGATGTAAATGGGTTTTTGCAGTTAAAGTCAATTATGATGGATTAGTGGCCTGACTTAAAGTACGACTTGTGGTAAAAGGCTATACTTAGATTTATGGTGTGGATTATTCTGATACTTTCTCACTGGTTGTTAAACTAGCCTCTATTCATCTATTCCGTTCTATGACTACTACTTGTGATTGACCCTTACATTAGTTAGACATAAAAAATGCCTTCTTACATGGTGAGCTCTAGGAGGAAGTGTATATAGAGCAACCATATGGGTTTGTTGCTCAGGGGGAGTATGGGAATGTTTGTCATCTTCAAAAGTCTCTTTATGGTTTGAAATAGAGTCCATGAGCTTGGTTTGGAAAATTTAGTCAAGCAATGGAAAAGTTTGGAATGAATAAGAGCAAATTTGATCACTTGGTCTTTTGCAATCATTTTGCATCTAGAGTTATTCTCCTTGTTGTGTATGTAGATGATATTGTCATTACTAGAAGTGATTCTAAGGGCATTTCATCATCAAAATCCTTTCTTCATAGTTGGTTTCACATGAAAGATCTAGGAGCTTCGAAGTACTTTTTGGGAGAGTAAGAAAGGCATTTTCTTATCTCAAAGAAAATATGTAGTATATCTATCAAGTAAGACCAAAAGGTTGGGAGCAAAGCCATGCAATACTCCAACGACCCATAATTTATAACTCACCAAAGATGGAGACTTGCTTGAAGATCCTCAAAAACATGATTGGTTGGAAATTTAAATAACCTTATAGTAACTCACCCTAATATTGCATATTTTGTCAGTGTTGTAAGTCAGTTCATGTCATTCCCAACCATTCATCATTGGGAAGCTTTATATCAACTATTATCTGAAATTGGCTTTGAAACCTCATTATCGGCAAAATTGTGATCTTATAATCAAGTTGCTATATATATTACTTCTAATCTTGTGTTTTATAAACAAACTAAACATATTGAAATTCATTTTCACTTCGTTCGTGAAAAAGTGCAGCAAAAATTAATCTCTACAGTATATTTAGAAACTGGATAACAACTCGGAGTTATTTTTACAAAAGCTTTAAATGGTGCTTGAGTTAATTATATTTGTAAAAGTTGGGTATGATTATTATTTACACTTCAACTTGAGAAGTAGTTTTACAGATTATGGAGTGATCATAGGGATTGTAATTCCTTGATCATAGGGATTACATTTCCTAATTAATGTTGATAAACTTGTATATATAACCCCAACTCTGTACATTACGAATCATGAATCATGCAAATACAATGCATTTTCTCCTAAACTTACATGGTCCATGGATAAACTATATTTTAATGGTTTAACAAGTAAAACTTCTATAGTATAAGTTTGAACTCTATAGTTGGAAAAGTAAAAACCTTGAAACTAGGGCGAAGTAAGAGGAATATCAATTTATCATAGGCATGAGCAAGTCACAAGTTTGATAAAAGAAAGAGAATGGAACTTTGTGGTGGTGTTTGATCAATTCCAATTCCTAGTTAGTATCTTATCAAACATATGATCTGAAGGCTAATGAATCCTCTTGTAGCCTTGAGGCAAATTTGAAATAAAATCATGTGCAACACAAGTTACAATTACTAAGACATATTAGTTAAGGCAATGTGTTAAGATTCTGTTGTTATTTAGGTTACATTTTCTTTCTAATTGTCAAGTATTGATATGACTATTATTGTATTTTGAACTATGAGGAAAATTTTGAAAGCTTTACACAAAACATCTACTTGTTTGATGTGAGGATGAATTCACATAGTGCTAGAGCCAAAAATTTCAATGAACTACAGATTGGTAACTATGGCTCGAAGAAGCAATATTAAGTTTGTTGGTGTGTTCTTCAAACCATGTGGACATGGGTGTTGCATACTAGTCTGCATTTATGTTTTCTGTGGGTTGGAGCAGTTGGTTGTTATGGAAATTGAGCCCAGAACAAGGTTATAAATACATATAGAATGGAAGACTGCTGTATCTTCAATTCCATATCTCATGCTAGAAGCTACTTCGATAAACTAATTGCTGCTAGCTAGAACATTCTGCTTGTGATATGCATCTCTCTTTTCCTTTCTCAAAAAGTATGTTTGGAGATCATCCCGCCAATTTAAACTTTGAACTGGCACATGTAGAAAGAAGAATTTCAGCACACAGCTTATGCCACAAATGCTTATGTGACTGTTGGACCTCTGGCAAAGCAGGTGTTGCAGGGTAAGGATACCTCTTCTTAATTGTGATGGTTATCTAACATATTATGGTTCTAATGGTTCTGGTGTAACTGGTACATCTATTTTAACTGAACTCTTTTTTTACCAATATCTAGGCTAAACATTACCTGGAACCTTGTTAAGATTTAACTTGATTGGGATATGTATGTTTCTCAGACATGCATCGATTTCCATTCGGACTTTATTCTCCATGATTTCCATTTCTCGCCTCATTTGAACATTAGTTTGTCTTCTCAATTGAATAACAGGACAAACATCATTGTATTGTTTTTGCATGTGTTATCTGTCTTTCCAATTTGTTGGGTCAATCAAATGAAAGAGGACATGCTTATTGTATTGTATTTTCTTATTTTCATATGCATTAAGTACCATCTCCATTATGATTAGATAACTATTTTGAAATCCCATTTATGCATAATTTGCAAGTGGTACACTTAATAATGGACAACTTTATGACATGATGTTGATTTCTATCATTTTACATTAGGAAAGAAGATCGTTAAGATTGTGATTTCGAGGAAAAAAAAGAATGGGTATGGCAACACAAGATCTGCAAAACGCAACCTCACCCTATCTGGATTGGAATTCAAACTTGACGAGTTAAGGAAGGAACTGTCATCAGGTCAGGGGGGACTGTTCCCACATTCAATCTTGTCTAGTCAACAGATGAGCATGATCAGTAGCCAGAAACCAAATTCAATGGAGGAGGTATGTCTCTAGAACGTAATAATGCATTGCTTTTTGATAAATGTTCTTTGGTTGAAGCTTTCAAATGCTCTTCAGAATTCTGTTTGGCCTTCTGAATGATGATATACCTCTTCTTGATTCAACATTGTTACCAGGAAGCTCTAGTACTTGTGTATTACTAGGTCAAGACCAATCTAAGTTGAATGGTTCTGTCCTTTGATTGCATTTGCAAAGTTGGGGGAATTTTCAGCATATGTAAAGCTGATTTTATGTTTTCCTTGACTGTCAGTCGGCACATAATAGCCCTATCACCTAATACTGATATTTGAACTATTCCATTATGGCTACAGTTGGAAAAGCTAATTGGAAAGTTGAAGACAGAAATGTATGGTAGTAGAATCCTTGAAGAAGTCAGAAAGTATACAAGCTCTGAACATCCCGAAGATAGCAAGCTGAACGAAGATGAAGGGACTATGAATGATAGAGCTAGCAAGAGACTGAAGACAAAAAAGAATATTGTCCTTATTGGCAGCAGCAGTGATGAATCTTGAACTCGTATGTTGATGGTTCTGGAAGTAAGCGTCTCTACCCTGCCTGCATCTGGACATGCAAACTTGCTCTCACATCTGACCCAAGGATTTTTCGTGTCTCCACTAACCAGTAACATCAAATGGTTCCTGTAGAAGGCAATATGATTCTCGAAATTATAAAGTATTAGGATTTCTGAAACCAAATACAAAACTTGAATGAGATTTTAAGGAATTCTGGATATGAGCTTTTAGATCTTCACAGGCATTTTGCTTGTAAAATTTTATCCTGCTTAGTCTTGAAGGCTAAAGGCCAACCCATTTTGTAAAACATGAAACTCATCTGCAACATGCATCGGTTGCAATGTGGGCGTCTTCTTTTTCCATTTTCAGGGTGAAACTTGTATCTGTGAGAAGGCGGTATCATGCGGTTTAAGCTACTGCTCATTGGTAGAAGACGCTGTTTTTACCTCCTAGATAAAGCCTGCAGGTCTTCGATGATATATCAATGAGGGATTATCGGCAGACCCTTTTACCATACAGCTTCTCTTTCTAAACTCGAGATACATAAACGTAAACCCTTTAAAGGGCTCTGCTTGGCTGGAAAGGAAATATAGAACTAATACTTGAAACCAGGAAAGATAAGTATAGTCACCACCGAAAAAACACCTTCATGAATCTAAGTGATCATTGCAAAGAGATTTTCTAGAAATGGTGAAAACATGTGAATCTTGAAAATGATAAATTTACACGAACATCATATACACTTAAAAAACGAGAGTAATACAGAAGGGGATTACACCCAAAGAGGAAAAGGAAGTCGAAATACAAGCCAAATTGAGAAGGGTAACAGATGAATAACAACCATACCACTTGACCGGAAATTCCAATCCCGTGTGAAGCATAATTCTTGGCACAACCATGCAAAATCAAGACATCCCATGCAATGCAAGGGCATTCTTGGTGAATTCCCCACATAATGATCCATGCAACATAGTTGCAGCGTGTACCTTCCAATCATCACTGAAATCCGCAGAAAGAATAAATGAATGAAAATGAAGACACAAAACTGCCACAATCTCCGAGTTCCTTGATCTACTAACTCGTCACATCTCGACACTTCAAAGAAGCAGCAGTCATGGATGTGAATTCTGGCTTTATTTGCCACCATATAGCTTTCACTCAGCTGGAATCATAGAAATCACTTGGACATGGTGTCATGACTTCAGATTCAAGTAATTGAACCACCCTGTGCATGGTGGGCCGGTCCTCAGGACTGGAAGAAACACATTGGCTGGCAACTGAAAGCAGAGCATCAAGGCTTTCCAGCTGCACCGCATCACAATTTCGATCAGAAATCTCTCGTTGTCGATCCTCTGTGGCCAAGAAATTTAGCTGCATCAACCAAAAACTTTTAACGTAAGTAAGCCTTGCATATTTGACAGACTCGAACATTGCAGATAATGAAAACAAGTTCACTTATACAAAACAGTGTTCCCTCATAATGGAAGTGAATACCAAATGAACAACGTTGCCATCAGGGATCAGTCCTAACAGGAATATACTGATCGACAAAGAAACCTACTGAAGAGATGGAATAGATGAAAGATAAGAGAGCGATTTGGACACGTGAAGGGTTCTGTGCCTGGAGTATCTACTTTAGTACTTTTCAGTTGAATTTATACGGAATAAAAGAAGAGAACCATAAGAACCACCAACAAAATCCAATCACACACCTTGTTGTAGTTTTAATTCAGGCATGTCTCACCATTAACATGAATAACACTTCAAGATTTATTAGGTTATCCGAGAAACTACAGAATCCAATCCCAACTAATTTTATTTGAACTCAGGTGCTTAACTGATTACGTAAGATTAAAATTAATAGGTAAGACACCCCTTTCATTAGCAAGCGCATCAGATGAACGCAGAGGAAAGAACAAGCCAAGCAATACCTTGCACTAACTTTCAAGTTAACTAATAAGGGTAGCATAACTCTAACCTGTTGATAGCAGACCACTAGAAACTAATGCCAGGCATGAGCTAGCCTATGTTAAAGCAACACTTGATATCTCTCAAGCAGAATAGTACAAGTATTTGTTTAAGTCTTGACACTGGTTATTGATTGACTTCTCATCTTTTATCATCAAATATACCAAACCCTAACTTTTAAGCTATATAAATGCGTATGAAGGAGTTAAGACAAATCAAGACTGGAATCGAAAGAGGGTCACAAAAGAGATATACCCAGCCAACAATGTTCAGGCCCTTCTCAATAAATGATGCATCTGTAGGTCGCTTTCCACTTAATACTTCAAGCATCAAGACACCAAAACTATAAACATCAGTTTTCTCAGTTGCTCTACCACTTTGCATGTACTCTGTAAATGGAAAGGAAAAATAATAGGAATAAGCAATAAACAAATTATTTTGTTGGTTATTGCAAATGGGCAAAAAAGAATTCTGGTTAGCCAGCAGATACCCATTAGGTATCTCTCCATCAATAGGGAGTGGGTGTGATCTCTAAACGTCTTTTATGGATTCAAAATCCTCTTCTATTCTGTTAATAATTATCTGAGAAAAATGATACACTGATTGCCTAAATCTAAGTAGCTCAAGCATCAAAAGCATACACTCAAAATGTTCAAGCATATACCATCTCTTACCTGGAGCCAGATAACCAAATGTTCCAGCAACAATGGTTGTGATATGGGATTCTTCATCCTCTAACAGTTTGGCAAGCCCGAAATCAGAAACCCGAGCCTCCAAATTTCCATCAAGTAATATATTACTTGATTTTATGTCACGATGTATGATCCTAGGGGAACAATCATGATGCAAGTAAGCCAACCCTTTTGCAGCTCCCATAATGATATTCAAGCGTGTTTCCCAGTCCAGTTGCTCAGATCTTTCTGTTCAGTCATTGCAAAGAAACTATAAAAATCTGAGATCAAGAGTTCAGTGTAGGAGAAAGTTTCATTATGAGCCATCATAACTATTTATCATTTTCTCCGAACTTGTTTTCCTTTGTCAAACAACAGTTGTATTTCAAATATCTCAAGATCGTCACATGTGAAAGGTGTTATACTTTTTCGCTGGGCTAATGAAATGACTTGCCATGGGCAAGGACAACTAGAGATCCACATGATGCAAGAAAACTTTTATCACTAATAGAAATACCAGTAGATACAATGCCTCGTCACATTATGTTAGCAAAAAATGAGTAGTGAGGACTATCACATATCTAGCACTGAGATCAATGGAATCAGCTAAAAAACTTTCAATTTTTCTTAACTGTTTGTGAAGAAGAAGAAATCAAAAGTTGGCTTTTTACCATGAAGTGCTTCATCAAGGCTACCTCCAGGGAGAAAATCATATATCAACAATTTTGACATTGGAGAATTGCAGTAACCTCTCAAATTCACCAAGTACCGGTGTTTTATGCTTCCAAGAATTTCAAGTTCTCTCTCAAAGAAACGATCAAAACCCTCGTTCAATTTTACAATTCTTTTCAGGGCAAATACATTGCCATCGTCCATTGCAAGCTTGTATACCTTTCCAAAGCCTCCACAACCTATGACATGTTCCTCAGTCAAAATCTCTAATTTTTTAATGATGTCTTTTGAAGAATATGGTAAATCCCCATGGAACATAACAATTGATGCACCTGAAAAAGAGGATCATTAACCGTGAGATGCTAAATCTTAGATGTTGAGGCACATTTGGTTTAGAGGTTTCTTAAGGTTACTGAGAGAAAATTTTTAAGAAGAGTTTGCAAGGCACCTCCACTAACATCCATTGCAATGGTGTTACTTTCGTTTTTGCCAAACTTTTTATAAAGAAAGCATCCCCAAAAGCACATAAGTGCCACCAAAAGCAGAGCACCAATGGTTGCTGAGGCACTAATTAGAAGACGGCCAGAGTATTTCTTCTTCCCTCCTTGATTTTGGCCTACCAACAGAGAAGTATGAATCAGTATAAGCAGTCAACAATAAAATTTAACAGATCAAAAAGTGAAAAACAACAAGAAGATTTTAAAGTAGACAGTTTTCACTCATCAAGGTGTTGAAGGGTTGTGGCATCCAAAAGCAAGAAGGTAACCTATATTCATAATTTCAAATTACAATGACAATCAAGATCAGAAAATAGTAGGTCACGGGTGTCAAAGTTGATGTTTGTGGCAGCTCTTTCAGAGGCTTGTTTGACCAGTAATTGGGCGACAAATCTAAAAATTTGCGTAAAAGAAACAAAATTACCGTGTATAGAACATAAAAAGTGATAAACTTCTGAATATTGAAAATTATTTGATGTACGGTAATTATTGGAAGGAACTTGGGGGAAGAAGCCAACTAAAAAATACTTTTTACATGTTTAGTGACATATAAATCTACAACATATCACCACTTAAGGAAAACAAGTTTCAAATGTCATTCAGCATCTTGAAAAGCAATAAAAAAGATTTGGAACACAAAATTAAATATTGCATATAACAAGAAAAGTTACTCAAACATTGATAGCAATCTTGAGAAAAGGAGTAGGTAAAATGTGATAATACAAAATATAAATAATGAATAGTGGACAAAGAATGTCAAATTGCTAAAAAAAGTGAACAAGTACAAAGAAAAGCTAGATAAAAGCCATTAAGGCTGTAACGGAAGTTGTTCCTGTGATTTACAAACAAAATATAATACTGCAGGCTCACATGATAGATATCAACTATCTCATGGTGGTTATCAAAATCACGATTATGTGAACAAGTGCAAATTTGCAAGTCAAGTTCCATGAGCACTAGTATACCAGATTGAGAGCTTTGCGAATCAGTTGAAGGCCCACCAGTCACATCTTTGCAAGCCATTTCAATCTGCTTCCCACACAAACCGCGATTTCCAGCAAACCTAGATGGCAAGTGCTTCGATTGGTCAATATGCAACATTCTCTGGTTACTGAAAGTAACTTTAAATAGTAGGATAAAATTTAGAAACAAATTAATATTAGAAGCAAATAGCTAAATGTTAAAGTATGCTATCTTCTTTTATTATTGAGGAAAATAAATTGACCAGCCTATAAACACGAAAATAAGAAAAATAGCAATTTTTTAGATGTTTCGTTAACATGTTCAGATGCACTCTGATTACAAAGAAGAAAGATGAAAGGGCCAACTTACGATTCTTTTGGGAAGTTGCTAAGCATGCCATCAGATGGTATTGGTCCCACAAGAAAGTTGTTCGATAAATTGCTTCAGTACAACAAGATTGAAATAATAAACATCAAATTCCATGACTATATACAGCCAACTTATTGAAACCTGATTTTAGAACACAAAATAAATGAAACAGGGTTACTCACAGAGTTATTATTTTGTTTAACTTTCCAAGTGACGGAGGGATAGATCCACTGAGAGAGTTGCTTGATATATCTCTGTGGATTTTGGTGGATAAACCCTAATAAGTTCCACAAAACATACGCTAATAATGCAACAGGCACAATAATGTAGTAAATTAATAACCTTTTTCCCCCTTGATGTCTGTGAGTTGTGTGTATCTGTATAGGGTGCATGCGTGTATGCATTACTTTGATACATAATTAATATTTGACATTGTAGTCTATTAAGTATGCAATAATTTCCAAGATAGTCAATCATACAATTAATACATTATATTCCATGTCACTGGTGATTTCTATTGCTCTTTCAATACCACATATTTCAATGGCTGTTTAGCTATGTTAGCAGCAGATTAAACATTTATGCTACTCTAGGAGCTAAGGAACTTTTTTTTTTCAATATGAAGAGGCAGTAATTAGGTTTATGTTGTATGCTTCATGTTTAAGAACCTTTTTAACTATCTTATCATTTTTTCTTCTTACAAATCATTTTTCTTGGTTATGCAGGTCCAAAAAGTATCAGTGGTAAGAGTTTGAATGAATCAACCTTTTGGTTTACAAATAAATCTCCTCACTTCACTTGAAACAGAGAAATTTCTATCTAAATAGTTGATGCTAGTGTTTAATTAAAACTAACAGTTTGCTCAACCCTATTAGTATGAAGCTCACAGTTTTCTTTCAATTTACTTCATGCTTGCTATTCCCTGCAAAAGATTCACATATATTGCCTATAAGAAGTACATATGAGTGTAAATAGATTAAAAAGGCCATTATGTAATGCCAGTAAGTCAAAATGGGTACCTAGGAGAATTCACCCATTATTATAGTAGTCAAACTTTTTCTGTGGACACCCACTCCTTTTCCTTTTTCCTCAAGGAGCATTATCTTTGAAACAAAAAGTCCCTACTCAATTACAATTTTCTTGTTAATGTTTGTGAATTACGACGAGTTTCACAATTTTCATATGATGAATCATTGTTTGAAACACAAACATAATGACATCTATACGGGAAGGATATTGGTTTCATCATGGCATCGGATGACAAATTCCCCCACAAACTTCTACAACTGATTCAATTTAAGAAATTTGAAAATGAAGTACACTGCAAATCATGGAGACTATAAATATAACTCACAAATTCTGAAGCTCAGATAAATTTCCCAATTCACTTGGAACCAATCCACTTAAGTAGTTACCCTGCAAGTATCTGCAGACAAGAAGATACAAATTACATTTGGACAGGTGACAAATGTTGCCAAAAAAAAAAAAAAAGTAATGGAACAAATAATCAGAACTAAATCAAATAGTTGCACTGTGTATGACTTGAATTAAAAAAATCATGTGAACTCTTGCAAATTAAATGCAAATAATCAATTGATTTGCAAATCTCTCAGCTAAACTTATAAAGTTTAGCACAGGCTCATTGATGAAACAAGGATGCTCCACAGCATCTAAGTTCCACGCTAATTAAGGCGAGACACAGTCATTTGCTGTTTTTAATCCCTTAAACCTGTTGTTACAATTTTGAAGGAGATAGGTACTCCTTAACTATAACTGACACATGGAAAACATAGGAAAGTAAAACATGACAGTATGAAAAAACAAAAACAAGAAAATATTCATGTCATAATTCTTGAAGTTGCACTTCTTAAGACCATGAGAATAATACCATAAGACAATAGTTTGCTGCAAATTCTGCAGCTGAGAATTCAGATTCATAGAAAGTGGAGCAGTAAAAAGCAGAGAAAAGAATATGTTGGATGTATGGATTCCCCACTCCAATAATTTCTAGAGCAATTTGATGAGACATTTCTTTAGTATTTCATCAGATATAGGAAAGCTGCTTTCCATGATAACTTTGGGGAAATAGAGGACTCAAATTGAATCAGAGAGAAAGAATATAAGAACCACTTCAACTACTTTTGTGTCAGATTGGAGGGAATGACCAAAAAGAATCCGAGGGAGAGAAATCAATTTTATTTGCTATACCATATAGGTCCTAGATAGTCACTATTTTGGTATGCTAAATTCTGCAGTGATGCTTTTTCTGCCTCCAGTTATGTTGATTTTGTTATATATATATATATATATATAATTACTTTAGAATTGAAACAATTTGAGATGACAAGACAATCGGAAGGAGAAAGATGCACTTGTCATGAAGTCATATGATATTCAAGCATTTTATGCTAACGCTAGAAATTTTGTGTCCCTAACACCAACTCATGTCCTCTATGTCCTGCAAATCCAAAAGTCTTGAAAATGGGAATAGTGCAAATCACCATAAACCTAGAAAAAATAACTCTTCCACATGCGAAAGTTCAACTCAAAACTGATATAGAAAGTCATCATACACCCAAACAAGATTTCTGATCGGAGATTTAGATTCCTTTAACAGCGCAGCCTAAGATAATTATCATCATTATGTTGTATCATGATGCTACTGATATCACTTATTCTAAACTAACTGAGATTATAGACCTGAAGAATATGGTACAACAAATATAGCAAACTTTAATTCACGAAATTATAAGTATCCCATTCCAGTACTTACACTCCCTGCAACTCGCTGCAATTTCCCAATTCTTTAGGAATTGTGCCATACAGATTATTGTTGTATAGTGCTCTACAAGAAATCACCCATATTCATCAAATTAAAAGTAACAGCATATTTTACATGAAATGTATAATACAATCAAAATATAAAATCACATACAAGACCCGCAAGTTCTCTAGCTTCCCAAGATCTGGCGATAAAGATCCACTCAACTTATGGTTCTTCAAACTCCTGGAAGGTTAGATGACATAAAACACTCAAGAAAATACAACAGATTTCCAGTCCAGGAAGAGAGAAAACCATTCATTAAGATGCATCTATGATGATATTTATGCCTCCAGTTTCATGAAACTTTACAAATGCAGTTCAACTGCATATTATATTTTTACTCCATTTGCAGTAAAGTAACTTCAAAATCCATAGTCCTTTCATGTGATAACTACTATTTGGAATAGACCACCATGTGAATGGCAACAAGGACTAGAACAGTGCTGGATTATTAGGTTTTGGTAAAAACCAAATCATCAAGGGTTTGAAGTTCAGGACCAGATAGGAGTAAATAATAGAACTTTTGAAGATAATTAATGAGGGACACTGTGAAAGTTCTTGGTTCTCATTCTACATGGCTAACACATGCCCTTCGAACAGTATGATTCTAAGAACCACTGGCAATCAATTACACACCATTGACAATGCCTTACTATGCTCAAGGCATAGACCTATTTATTCACAAACAAGAAATGAATCGAGCATGTGAGGAAATAAAAATAAATGAATGCAAGCATTATGCTAGGAACTCACAAAAATATTACTCTCTTTGTTTTCCGATCGCATGTTACACCCCTCCAATTGCATGGATCAGGATCCTCTGGCCTCCATAAAGGAAGAATACCATCTGAATTAACAATTGCATTCCTGAAGCTTAGGAGCGCCTCGCCTGAAAATATCACTTCTAGTTAAATAAAATTATCCACACATGATATGAGCAATGTTAAGAGTGCTCGTTTGCTCCCAGATTCACAGATATGCAAGTATAGAAGTTAGTGAAAATGTATCTCCAGATATCAATGCATTCAATTGCTAAGCTAATAGGATGCTTGCAACCACTAATATGTAATCACAAAAAATATTGATATATGAGACAGCTAGTAGCAATCATTTTTTAATAATTAGTTCATACAGGGAGAATAGTATCTAAGAAGGGTAGACTAATGAACATCATACCATCAGAATTAATAGCACTACTTTTGTTTATGAGGATGTAAAGCAGCAAAATGCATTGGAGACAAGGCCATCGACACAACATCAGATAAACAGCCATGTTGGTGTTGATCAAGCATACTATGGCTACTACAAATCATTTCATTGACCAAACTCCAGGACGCTTCCTTTGTAACATCCGGCTATCTGGTTGAACATGCCATATTGAAGCCAGAGTAAAGGCAAATGGTTACCTGAATGCATCAATAAGTTAAGAACTAGAGCAAGAGGAAAGCAAAAGATTTTTTTAAAAAAGGGCCATTTGAAAATATTTCTTTTTGTTTTTTCCCATTGTGATAACTTCCAAACTTCAAGCGTAAATGACTTTTCCCCATCATTGTTGAATATAACCAAAACTAATGCTAGCGCAATAATTCTTGCAGCTGTGATTGTTCAGATATGCATAATGTACATTATGTCAAGCTTAAGACTAGCAACTCTTCCTATTCATCACTGAAGCACTCAGATTCTGATTTTAAGTAATGCACTGGCAAAAGTGATACTAGATGTCCTTATCATTTTCATTTGAAATCCTGCTAATTTAAGAAAATACAATGTTGCTCGACTATTTATAGTCTATTGACATAAAAATTGCAAACAATTGGGACCTCCTTATTGACAAGTCTATCAGGACCATATTACTCAATGGTAAGAATTCATGTTTCACATATAGAAATCAAATCAGAGAAAAGCTTCAAAAATGCCTTGAAAACTGGAATGCAAAATAAAGGAAGAATAACAATAATGATCCGAACAATTATTAGCAACTTTACCGGGTACGGTGGAAAGACCAGCTTTTGACAATCAAAGTGCTAACACTGCAACAAACTTATTTCATGAACTGGTAACTGGATCAAGATGAACACAAAAGAAAGAAATGAAATCAGAAATACCGCTTTAGCACAGAACCAAAATCTTAAATTTCTTTCACAATCTTTTATAAAGGACATGGGTGGTCTCTAAACTCACTGAATTTAACATTAAACTCATATCCCCATAAAATTACAACAAAAAAGAGTGAAAAAAAAGCAATTAACAGTAATTTAGTTTCAGAACTCCAAATGCACTAAATGTTCCAAAAAGAACGTTAAGTAAAAGGGTTAGAGGTAGATTTGACTCTTACACTACTGCATTTATGCTCGAACTTAACTCGAAAACGAAATAAAAGAGGAAACGTAGTAATTTGAAAGAAAAAAGAAGTAAACTTCAAACCATAGCCAAAAGAACACCGGTCAGTTCACACGCAGCCAAAGAAATGGCTTTTTTTTTCAAAAAAATGAAGAGAAACTCATAAAGTGAACAGAGAAGAGCTAAAATACGACACTTCACCACAAATGCAAAAAAGAAGAAGAAGAGGAATAGAAACAAGTACTTAGAGTCTGTTCTCTGACTAAAGATAAAAGCTTTCCCTGCAGACATTTGCTTCTACAATTTCACTTACTTGGGTTTTTGTTGAGACAGAAGAGAAGAAAATAGGGAGACAAGGACACCCAAACACAGAGAGAGACCTTAGATTCGATCTGTGAAGGAGAATGGAGGTAGTGAGCTGTAAAGTGATATAAAACAAAAACCCACAAACAAAATCTATGAGAAAAAAACAAAAATAGTTTTTAAAAAAAAACTCACTGATAATGGGTTCTTCTTCTTCTTCCAAATTGTTTAACAAGTTTTTAAAGCATTACAACAACAAGATAATAAGAGAAAGAGAGAGCGCAGGAGAGTGTATGCAAGTAAGTGAGAGAAGAACACAGGAAGGAGTAACATATAATTTTGATGCTTTGTTTCTTTGGGTTTTGCAATTGAGGAAGGAAAAGAAAATAGCAACACCACTCCAACGAATAAAAGGATAGTGGTTTCGCACGCTTGACTTGGACCTTTAACACGTGCCAACCGACGTTTCTTTCTCTCTCTCTCTCACCCTCTGGGCTAAGAGTAGATACTAGGACCTCAGAGTCAGCTCACCGGTAATGAGCGTCGGTTTGGCATCTTATGTTAGATATTTTTTTTTAACATCTGTTTGACACTTATTTTTTATATATTTTATTTTATTTTAATGACATTAGATAGCAATGTTTTAGAAGAAGCACCAAAACCTCAGTGTTGCTTTCTTGCGTAATAAAATTGCATACATTATGACCGTTTCAGACTTTGGCATGAACTGAGCCTTATTGAATAGTAAGACCACCGAAAGTGCAAGAGGTACTTTTACAGGGTTTTGCACATGAAAACTGGACCAATTCCTCGAATACTTCCCATATGATTTGCTTTTGACCCCAACCCTGATCCCCGTGATAGTCCATAAGAATAAGATGACCATATATACTGTACTGTGTCTGTACCTCACCTCTATTCTACTGTATCTGTAATTGTATGCTAATAATACCAACTGTCCTTAGAGCATCTTCCTTTATGGAATCAGTACTTGATAGATAAGGACTGCCTCTGCCGCTGGGAATTTATTTTAATAATACGATATCCATTTCAGAATTAGTACATCCCAATCCCATTAAACTCCTTACCTTCCTAAAGCTGCCATAGACAATTAAAGCTAGCTTTTTATGCATCAGATTATGCATACAGACGTATAACAAATGTAGTCAGGGTAATATGTATTAGGATCTAAATGCATGCTGTACAACATTTAACATTGCTTGCTCAACTCAAGGCCTAACTGAGGCCCAAAACTTTTGTGTTGTTGCCAAAGTATGATGGCGTATCCTAGAAGCAGAAATCTGCATGCTAGATATCAACCATTCATAATCTGACAATGCATCATCAGGCAATGGTTCCAAGAATTCGCACTTGCTCAAAATTTCAGGTGGGGGAACTCCACCAATCAAATTGGTGTCCAGTTTTGGCTTACCCTCACTGATCTCTTTAGAGATTTCAGGTGAAGGGCCTTCCAGTGCAGATGGAGTTGCACCAGGAATTACTTCCTGTTTGAACGGTAATGCTCTGGCTGTCTGCAAGCAGAACTCAAACCATTGATGGATTAGTGGAGATGGCCCTCTGACTCGGCCACCAAGGAGATTTGGTTCAAGCCTTGAGGCAGCAGGTATTGCCTGAAAAAGGAACAGAATTAATTATCTTTCTCTCGATTAAGCTCAAACATCATGTATTAACTGATATAAATTTCTTTCACTAAGGTTATATCATCTTAAAACTGTCCGTGAGCAACTTCATCTCTTTATGAAGGAGAGGCTGTTTATTATTCAGTTGAAGCACGAGTAAGCACTGAGAGATAAACTAAATTAACGTCAAAAAACATAATGAATTGAATCAAGACATACCCATAGATCAGCCCATATGCTAGTTCCAGACTTGGGGACTATCACTGCAACATTTGACATGCGCTTGGCAACAGGAAGAACATCAGAACTCCAGCCAACAGCTACCCACACATCTCCCACAGAAAATGCCTTTAGATAATAACTGCTATCAAATAGTCGAACCTATAATAACCAGTAAATGGCATCAATACCACTACTCTGTTGGATGTAACCCACTGCTTCAGAGGAAGTATGCATGTTTCTTCACTTTCAAAGTGAAACACAGATCCTAAAAGAGTTGAAATTCTCGGTCTGACACTAATCGAATGATCTATAGAATGCAAAGAGTGGTGTAAAAGCTCAATTGATGATTGTTATTTGCTTATAGTAAAAGATTGAAATATAAACAGAAGAAAATAAAAAAGAACTCTCAGCTGCACACTTTTGGGAAAAATAATAGAAGATTGTAGTGAAGCATCCCTATGCTGAGCACTGACATGATTAAAACAAATTGAACATTAACTATTATATACAGATTGTGTAAAGTAGAAGAGTGAATTTTTCTAAGCACCAAAGTTAACTCCTTTATGTTGCCAAACCTGACTAACACCCGAGCCCAAACTCTTTGAAATGTCCTAACAAAAAGAACAAGAACCCCTAGCAGTTTCATACATCATGTTATGAAACCACTAGCAATAAACACAAAAGTACCTGTTTACTGAGTGATGCTAGATTTTCCTGGACAGCATTTCTCCCGCCAGCAACTTGCAATGCGATGTTGTTAGTGTTGTATGATGCTCCCATATACTTCAAAACAGCACCAACAACCTCTCTAGGAGAATCAACCATAGAAATTTTCCCTGAGAGCTCAGGCCGCCATAAATCTGCCCAATCCTACAATGGTGATTACTTTAATTGCACAAATGCCCAATCCAGATAAACCTTAAATGTAAATAACATGAGAATCAAGCTATCTGAAAAAACATTAAACTAACCCATTCGGGGCAGATGTTATCCCCTGCACTGACCGTATTAAAGATTAAAAAGCAATAGCTGGACTTAATTGGTTTTCTTATCCTCACTACTTTGCCTAACATTGGCATAACAGGTTCATAACAAAGCAAGAAAGAGCTTGTAAAAGTAAACATTTTGATTACAGATGTAAACAATTAACCGAAGCAAACAAATAAAATAAGAAGTTTTAGCTGGCATAAAAAAGTGCTAGTGCAATCAGGAACTGAAGGGAGAAAGTTTTCCCCTGTGGCATTCACTAGTTGCCAGTACTCTAGAATAAAATATAATGTATGGTAAGATAGTGAAATAGAAAAGGCAAAAGAAAATTCATAGGTAATCACCTCAATCGGAGCCAATTTATTCTTCTGAAATTTATTTTTCTTGTAAGCTATCACCATAGAGCCCCATCGGTATGGAGCGGCCCATACTTCACCTTTAGGATCTATTTCCCCCTCATAATTCCGGCGTAGGTATGCCTGTGATATGGTTAATGGAAATATCACAACATGCCACTGGAAAACAATAAATAAGAAATTGAGGCTAAGTACTTAAAAAGACCCATCCTTACCTTCCATTTATCACTTAAACCCTTGTACCAATCCTGGTCCTCTATGCCTCTTATAGGCTCAATTAGAGAATTCTTTATTGCAAAACTGAGCCACGAGTCACCAAGGGTTAAGACATCAGCAGCAACAGCAGGCTTTGGACCAATTTTCTTCCTGTTAAAGCACACTGATAATTCATCAAAGATCTTCTCCAGACTTCCAACAAATGTATTGCGAAACCTTAATCTCTTCCCTTGGGATTGCATAAAATCCTATCCATCATTACAAAATTGAAGTCATAAACAAAAGATACTCTATGTCCTTGTCAATTTTAATGACAATAAGAATAAGAATTAACAATACATTCTTAAAAAAGAAAAATTGTCCTGCTTCTAGCAGAGAGTTAGATTCAAACAAAAGTTACTTTAAATGGACAAATAAAAAGTATTAAGGTATTTTAGCCCAAATTACCAAGCTCTCAAACTTCCTCTCGTATGCTAAGTTCATACAACTACAACAAGATGCAATCAACAGAATGTTCATTGAAACTCGAAGAATATACACATTGAAACCTTGAATTTGAATGTACACATTGAAACCTTGAATTTGAAAAAATCATCAAATACTGAAATGATAGAAGAGAACAGAAAATTATTTAAGGTCGCATAAATTTCTAACCTTGAACCAAGAAGGAGGTACTGAGCCCCGAAGAGTAATTACGTTGAGAGGAACAGATAATGCATAGGTTTTAGACTTCCAAGTTTCAAATGCAGCATTCAATTCCTCACTCTCAAAACTTTTTACAGTCTCAGGATTCCTTTCGTCATTATCAACTGCATTAAGGAAGAAAAGCATATACCATTACACATAACAAAGACATTCACAGTAGCAAAAGCAATGGCCCTAAGCAAAATTCTTCTCTATTTTTAAGGCTTCTGAAAATTTTTCTTTGGTTGAAAGAGATAAGCAATGGAATTTCCATGAAAGATTGGTCTTTGTGATCACCAGGCTGTAACATCTTTCCTCTCAACAAAAAAGCGTATTCACTTCAACAAGAATCCCATTGCAATCTACTGCACATAAATGGTAGACTATATCATTTTAAATATTTGAAACAGAAAAATGGTAAAGGTAATAATTACCCTGATCAGTATTTTGCTCTTCCAGATGAATCCGAGTCTCAGTAGGACGAAGCAACGGAGTTGGAGCAGCTCGACAAAGACCCACGTTTAAGCCCAAGAAGAATATGGAAGAGGCGGTCAAAGTTACTCGAATCCAGGCCAGATGATCATCGTCGGAGGTTTTTCCCGAATGCGAGCAAACAGAGAGATTCCGACGATCGGAGAGTTTGAGGGGAAATGCGAGATTAGGGTTTGATAGACGGCGACTCAAGTGGGTATGGGAGTGAAGCGTAGATATGCATACTACCATGTTTATCAAACTGCGAAAGTGAACAGAAAGAGGCAGGTACCAACTTTGATCTGCATTGTGCAGGGACGATGAATTTATGGTGGGAAATGGGATCATAGCGAAAAGGTATTTTTATTAAAATTAAACTTTAATACATACCGTATGTACCTTATCAATAGTTGATGTCGTATAAATTTAATTTTGGATTAAAAAATAATCTTAAATTAAATTAATTTTTTTAAAAAAATATTATTGCATTCATTAAACCATAACTAAAATTAATCTAAATAGTAAATAGTCTTTCTTAATTGTGATTAATTAAAAATTTAATTCTAAATTCCCTAAACAAAATTCACTTCCATCTAAAATTCATCATCTTCCAATAACAACTTAGATATGTTTAAAGTTAGTAGTTCGTTAAAAAATTCGATCGGTTTAATTATAAAAATTTTAAATTGTTTAATTTAGTTTTCAACTTTTCGGTTCGATTTATTTTAATAACTTCTATTATTAAAAATCGATCGATTTGTTAATTGATCAATTAATTTTTATAAATTAATCAATTCTTATATATTAAACTAATTTAATTAGTTTTCATTTAACAATATATTTTTTATTAAAATTTAAATTTTTCAACACGTAAAGACAATATATTTCAATCATATTTTAAATTATTTATTTTTATTTAATTTTTAGTTAATTTTATAATAATATAATATTAATTAAACTTTTTAAATTTTAAATCTGTGTAGCCTAATTTTTAAAATATTAAGTTGCATTATGCTTATGTTCCATGTTTACATAACTCAAATCACTAGTTCAAGTGACGCTCTGAAGGAAACTATTGTTGTCGCAACATTTGTTGGTGCTCCTCCTGTTTCTGTTGTTACTTTTTAGCATTGACAATTATTGCACTAGAAGAGGAGTCTCGGAAACATTCAGCATTCCTGGATGTTTTGCTAAAAAGTTGGTCTTATTATCAAATGGACATACATGTGCAAAGTAAAACTTACCCTATTAATTAAATAATAATAAACTCATGTAAGGTTAATATTGAGGTCACACATATCATATAAAAACTTACTTTATCTAATTTTTCATTTGTTAAAATTTATTTCAAACTTTTTATCAAAGTTTTTAAAAAGCAGATCTGATTAGTCGGTCCGACAAAAAACAGTCTGAATCGGCCTGTTATTTGGTTCGGTTATTAAATTTAACCGTTATGAATAAAAGATGGTTGATTAAACAATAAATCGGTCGGTTTTTCTGAACTGTAAAGAGCTGTAAATACGCATTTTTCTTCTTTTTCGCGATGGGTCAATGATAGATACAAGCATTCTTCCTCCTAAAGCTTGAGCTAACTTGTCACTTTTTGATCTGTTTCATGAAGTGGGTGGAGAACCATTGATACGCTAAAGCTTTCTCCGAAATTCAAATGACATCGTTTCAATTTTACTATGAATCGATGTCATTTTACTAATCAGACAATTATCTCTTAATCACGCTGATGTGTCTGTTTAGCGGGGGTCCATTGACACATGATAGTGTCACGTCAGTACAGATAACGGTAAGGCTAACGTTGGGCTATAATTGAAAATTTTTTAAAATTTGTGCATTTAATTGCTACTTTTTAAAGATCATATTATAATTGAAAAATTAAGAAAAACTTGGGCCTTTTTTAGTAATTAACCCATAGATAAAAATAGTAAATTGTTTTATTTTCAATTAAATTTTACTAAAGAAATCAAGATAAGTGGAAGTAGTTTTCAATTTGAATTTGAAATTTGTTTTTAGATCAAAATAAATTTTTATTGAAATTAGGAATTCAACTCATTTAGGAATCAATAGATCTAATCTAATTTAATTATCCAAAAAGTTGAAAAATATTATTTTAGATTATGAAAATTATATCAATAACTAGAATTTAACAAAATTGGTATTTTATGCATATAATTTGATTATATTTGTACAAATTACATATCTTTTATATATTTGATAAATTATGTGTACATATTGAATTGCATGTTTAAATGTGCAATATTTTATATTTAATTTATGTTTGATAAGACCATTTGAAATAAAATATTTCATTAAAACATTAAGTACGTGTTTAGAACATGATTGTTGCCTTATATTGTTATAAAAATAAACCAAAAATCTATTTACTGTTAGACTTATTGAGCAAACTTATGGTGGCTTTAACCAAATATATTTAGTGTTATAATAAAAAGTCATGTTTAGCTAAATTTATATAATTTGGAAGAGCAAACTCATGATTGTATAAATCTAGAGACATGATTAGAAATAACATATGAGATATATTTTGACAAAAGTTATCACATAACAAATCTAGAAGTCACATATAATATGATTGATAAAGTTTAAATAAGATCCTAACCCACTAAAGAAATTGGAGTAATCTTTCTAAAATAATGTAGAGAACTTTTGTTCTAAATAAAATAATGGAAGTAACTAAATATATGATTAAAGTCCTAATCTCATTTTTTTGTCGTAGTATATAAACTATCTTTTGCTTTTCTTCAGTCTATATATTATTTCTGAGAGAAATTACCTTTATTTAGTATACCTGATACTAAGTTTTAATGAACCAAATTTCTTAGATATATGTGAGGTTTAAGAAGAGTTATCAAAGGTAGACAGAAAAAAGTGTATATCAATTATGCAATCATGTTGTAATCCATATTGAGGATTTTTGGAGACAAAGTTTCAGAGATATATAAATGTCATAGATGACAAAATGTAATAACATTTTGAGTTGACTAATATCTCATATACTTTAAAGGTCAATGGATGTCATCATTATAATAACAAACTGCAAATAATTGTATGAAGTAGAGCTTAAAGGTATAATATCTTGATAAAATTAGTCCATTCAATTTAGCCTAATAAAAGCATAAACATGGGCTACAATTGAATACATTGGCTTAGGTATAACAATAGTTTTCACTCTAAGAAAAATTATTGCATAAATTATTCTTGCCTATATATGATATGATAAAGATCATATATATTTCTAGTTTATACTTTTGAGTATTTGATACTGCATATAGATTCAATATTACTATGTTCATGGCATGATAAGAAATAGAATATTGAGTAAAAGTTGTTGATCTAAATTTATATAAATAGTTTTTATGTGTTGGATCAAAGGAGAATTATGCATAACATAAGTGGTAATAATACAAAGTTAGCTAACCTAGACTATCTTTTTGTGACATGTTGGTTAAATCACCATAATAAGAACCACAAAGTTGTATACAAAGGTATGTGTATCCTTTGATTATGAATCATATAAAGCTTATGAAACTTGTTGGGTTGAAGGATGACAAACTTTAATGAAATGATGATTATTGTATTAAATTGTTAAATCGTATACATATGATGTATAAGATGTAATAATAATTATAAAAGGATGAATACTCATATTTCATTATATGTACTAATGAATTTGTATGATAGAGTCATATATACTAAATGAAATCTAGATTTAAAATTTTGAAAATTATTTAAATCTAGGTAAAAATTAAACATTAAGAATGTTAAAACACTTCAATGAAATTAAGGCAAGCTTTAAATTTCTTGGTTATCTATAAGGAATGAGATTTGAATACCTTTGCAACTAAATTCCATTATAATATGAATTATGATGCAATATTTATTTCTTATATAGTTATGCCTAGTATATATAATAGCTTGCCTTTGACAGTTCCAATTAAATCAATTATTAAGATTTCATATTAGATATGGAAAAATAACACTTTGAAAGTTTAATAATTTTAGGATGTGATATTCTGTTGAAGCATATATTACCTAATAAGTTTAGAGTTAAATTGGACATTAGAAAGTTATAATATATCCAAAAGAATGGATATCATCTTACAAACCACATTAAATAAAATGTTTGTTTTAATGCATACTTATAGGAGAATGTTCTCAAGATAAGTGGTGGGACTATGATGAAGATTGAAAAGTTCAAGTTTAATGAAAATAATTCTAATTGGAACTAGTGCCTTTTTTTATACACTTGAGATATAATTGAAATATTATGGGATTTTGAAAGATTAACTTTCGTAATAAATTCAAAAATTTTATTTTAGAGATAACTATAGATTTTTCACATTTGCAAAAAGGTTAATGGGAGTTAGTTATACTCTTGAGTGGGAGTAAGTCAATGACATTTCCACTTGTAGAGAACAAAAATTCATATTTTTAATTGTTGAAAATATAATAGTCAAAACATAACTATTATCGTATATGAAAATGTAACAACTTAATTTTGGACATTATATCTATGACATTGCCACTCATAGAGAACAAAAATTCATATTTTTAATTATTGAAAATATAATAGTCAAGAAATAATTATTATTGGATATGAAGATGTAACAACTTAATTTTGGACATTATATTTATAAACATAGATTAAAAGTTTTTTTAGCCTATTTTGGTATAAGTACTTAGATAATATGCTAAAGGTGTTTAGTATTTAAGATATTTGATACTTATGAAGTATTAAAAGTATCTATTATTCTATATGAATTGATAGTTAATTTCAATTCATATGGGTATTAACTTTAGTTTGATATAAGTTATTCCTAGTTAAGGTATATTTTACTTAGAACAAATTTATTTTAAGTTGAAAATGTTCCAATGTAGTATCAATTGCTAACCAAGCTATAATACATTTTTCATTTTGGAAGAAATGATTACTTGGATCAAGAAATTCTTTAACGAACTTGTTATAGATACTTATATTGTTGGATCCCGTTTCCGGAACCCAACTACTTAATCCGAAAAGCCAACCTTGAACCTGAATCCGCGATGGAAACTTGACTAATCTGAAAATCCCGATACAATTTTTTTTT
>JANZLC010000001.1:15966400-16001130 GCA_026413385.1 Erythroxylum gracilipes
CTGAGGACGGAACAAAAATTTCTGTCCTCGGTAAGCAAACACTCAAGAGGACAAAAATTTCTGTTCTCGTCATCCGTTCTCGCATCCTCGGACGCTAAGCAAACGCAGCGTTATGCTTGGTTAGCTCATGGTTTTTATGTTCTTGTTATGTTTTGAGCATTCATTATTTATTTTTTTGTAGGTCCTATTAATTAAATGAATAGATGATCATAAAATAAGATAGAAATAAGATAATAGGAATATGTGATTTGTCCTAATTAACTCAATAGTTGTGTTGATAATATCCACATGTGAGGGTCTTAAATTAGAAAATAAGGAAAAACAAGATTAGCATATAAGCCTAGTGGGTTATTCCACCTATATCTAATTGATTTTAGAATGGAATCTCACTTAAGCTTATATGTGGTATAACTTTCTTTCTCGTGTGGACCCGTAAGCTCATTGTAAATTTCACATAGTATTATAGTAAGTTTGGTCTGGATCATTAATTTCTCAATTGTCCGTTTGAATGTTCAGTACCACTGTGTTTATTTCAAGTGACAACTGGATATCCAATTCCAGTTGCACTTGAGAGAGAGTGTTGATAATACCCACATGTGAGTGTCCCATATTAGAAAAAGATGAGAAAGAAGACTAACAGATAAGTCTAATGGGTTACTCCACCTATAACTAATTAGTTTTAGAATAGAATCTCACTTGAACTTGTGTGTGATTTAACTTTTCTTCTCGATTTTTAGGTTCATTACAAATTTCGCGAGTTGTACTTGTTTGTCTTTTCTTGATCTCAAAACAAGTAGCTTATTATCGAATTTTTATTGTTTGTGAAAACAAAATGATTGGTAGTGGTTACTCATAGTCTAAATTGGACAAAGGATGGAAGTTGCAAATTATAAAAGAACAAAAGAACAATATCGATAGAATTTATGTCATACCATCATACATCGTTCTTTGTTAATTAGAAGGTTGGACGTTTTCCTTTTGGTGCATAAACCCATGTGTTTACATCAAAACAACGATCAAGCTTTATGAATTCTACTGAGAGTAGAAGACAAATAACAAAAGAAAGGAAAAAGTGAAATAACGAGCTTCATTAATTAAGAAAAAAAACCGCTTAAAACTTAAAACCATGGGTCAAGTACACCGAGAGCTAGTTACAAACTAGGTTCAATATAGCCTGCTTAAATTGTCTGGAGTGGAGCCCACTACATATTCTGCCTAGATCTATGGACAGATATACTCTTCACTTACACGACACCGTAGGAGAACAAACTAATTCACATGCAGCGACAAGTGTAGGGGAACCTTTTGCGATATTTCCCAGAAGCTTCCAGGATATGACTTGCGATGAAGGGGCTTTAGGGCTACGGTATGACTTGATGTTCTGTAAGACTTGCTGAAGAAGGTTAATTACGTTATACAACTTAAAACAACTTGATTGTTACAATTAGACTGCTTTCGAGCATCTTTAGGCTATATGGTGTAATCTTATTGGGCCGACTTACATTATGCTTTGGATATTTTAATTAAGTTATTTAGGACTTAATTAAGTGCGCTCCAACCTTAGTAAAGCCGCTTAGCCCTTTGGTTTATTTTGGGCCTAAACAAATTGTTTTAAGCTTGTTCGTTACGGGTTTGTATTTGGACAAAATCGACCTTGTGGGTTTTGAGCTAAGACATTAGTTTTAGCATATAAATACTTTAAAACTTGTTTGTAATCAAATTTGATTGATTCCATATTTAATAAATAAATCGAGTGTTCTTTACATTCTTTTAGAGAAATCCTTTCTGGTATTCTTTAAAGACTTTCATTTAAGTTGGGGCTTGTGAAGGTTGAAACTTATTCCTTTTTATTCTCAGTACCTTTTCTAATTATGTAGGTGTGGCGGAAACACCTTCATAAGTTGTTAGTTCAATCTTGATTCATATAAAACAATCCTTGGATCCTGTGTCCATAATTTGTGCTTCATTCATTTGAGGTAAAGAGCATATTAGTTTTTGGTATTAGAGCCTTCTTTTATTGTCAAAATTTGTCTTATCTTATTTCTTTACCCTTTATTCAAGTCATGTTCAATGTGTTTGTAGGTTCTTGAGTCTTCTTGAATCATTTCTTGGAATCTTGAATGTGCTTTCTTTGATTCTTAAACGTTTCTTAAATTTGTTTTGAGTTCGTTCACTTTGCTCATTGTTTTCTACTAGATTCTTTAAATTTTTATGATGGATATAAATAATCTTGACCATCTTTATCTTGGTTGATTCCTGTTTGTGTGTGTATAAAGAATTGAGTCTGGCTTGATCTTTTGATTTCTTGTTGAATCCTTGAATTCGACCAAATGATTGAATTGAATCTTGGAATTCTCACTTTGAATCTTGTTTCTTGATTTTGTTTTCTTGAGTTTCTTATTAAAAATAATAAGAAGAAAAATGTTAAAAAGAAAATCAAATTCGGTTGGAGTCTTTTCTTATATTAATTATCCTTGTGTTATCTATTCCTAAAGTTAAAAAGACTAGAAAACTCAAACTTTGGTGGTTAGGGAGAAACTAACACCAAATTTGTCTAAAACTAATCAACATCTTTGTTCAGCCTACTTGCACACCTGAATTTTTAATTCCTTTTCTCAATTATAGTCCTAACTAAATAGAAAGTTTAGAACTCAAGATTGCAGTTCCTAGTTTCTAAAAATAAAGGTGAGGTTAAAATAGGAAAAGTCAAGGTTCTTATTATGTTTTCCAAAAGACTGATTCTTTACATTCAAACATATTTCAAGAGCTTGAAAAATCTTAATTCTTGAATTAATTTAATTATGATTTTTCCAGGTAAATCGGTAGGTTCCTAGAGTCTCCAAAAATCTAGCTTGTAAGTTTCTTATTCTTTAGCATCTTAGTTTCGTTTTTCTTGTTTTCCTTATATCAAATTGTTATTTAAGAGGTGGGTAGTGAGTGATTTAGAAAGATGTGAGGAGAGATTGTCTTCTTACTAACGTTTTCTTGCAGGTTTTACATCATATCTAATATTCAAAATTGATCTTCTTCTAATAAAGACATAGAAGTTTTCAAAGATGGAAGGATGGAAAGCAATCCTTTAATGATGAAATCAATACAAATGTTGTTTGAAAGGATGTTTAAGGAGATGGAGGACACGAGGGAGAAGATAGATGAGATGTCATTAAGGTTAAATTCTCAATCCAACCTAGGGGAGAGGACAACCAAACCTAGAAACACACATGATTTGAAGATGTGGATAACTTTAGAGGGGCAGAGGTGGTTGTAGCAGAGGAAGAATAAGTAGGAATGGTCAGGATATAATTAGATATGCGAATGAGAGGGGCTTGAGTTTATATTAGACAACATAAGCACCATTAATATGAAAATTCCTACCTTTTTTTTTTTTGGAAAGATGGACTCAAAAGTGTATCTAGAGTGGGAACAAAAAGTGGAGTTAGTGTTTGAGTGCCATAACTTTTTTAAAAATAAAAATTAAAATTAATAGACTTTAAATTTAGTGATTAATTACCAAATAATTTTAATTAAACACCAATTATATAAAATAAAATTTAGGATCTTATATTGATCCTTATCTATTAAATATTTCATATTTAATCATGAAGTTTTTCAAACTTTACAATCAAGTTCAATTTAATTAAAATATTTTTGCTCTTTTAATCTTGTTCTTTATGTGAGACCCATTAGGTTCTCAAATATATTAACAATGATTATATAATTATAATTAGAATTAGATAGATTAAAACTTTATTTAATTTATCTTTAATTCTCCAATTAAACAATTTATAATCGTAGATTAAAATTGGCGATTAGCAAAGCATCATGAACACCCAAATATTTAGGAATGTCAAAGTAGTTTTGATTAACTTTTTCGTGCATAATTTTTTTGGTATAATTTAATTATTTCATCATACAATGTTTCGATTAGACATAGAACATGAACTTAATGTCCACTCTATTTTGAGTCCAATCATATTAATTCTCCATCATTAGCTATCGATTCAATTAATGATATTTGTAAACTATTTAGAAAACGTCATTTCACCTTGGTCAAAGATTTTTTGAATCAATACTAATCGAGAACAACAGAACATTCTTCTTAATTACTTAAGGTGATGAATCATATCTTGATCATTCAACTACCTCCATATATTTCAGGTTACATCCAATGACTATCGAATGAATGACCTATGCTCATAATGGGTCATAAGTAGTATCAAAATATAACAATCCTTATACAAGAAAACATTGGAAACCTTAAATCAAAGGATCACTTATACAATCATCACAATGAAAATTTTCGTAGACATACAAGTAATGTTCCAAATAAATTTATCATATTATGTCAATTTAGTGAAATTGTTCTCTAACAATCACTTACATGTTTGTTTAAGTATTTTTATATTCTAACCTATGAGATTAACTACTTCCTTCATAAAGTACGTTCTAATAATGTTCAGTCTTAATAAAACAATGACTAGGAATAATTTAGGAATAATATATAAATATAAATCTCATAATTATAATTTCATCATAATTTTATTTGTAATGTATAATTATCTTATGGACTTTATCATATACATCTAAATATGTACAAGATAAAGAATGTCTTTAAATTATTTTGTTATTAAACTAAGACCAATCAATTAGCAGTAAGATATAAACTAACAAGGATTTGTTCCCAAATGTGACCTGCTACACTGTGGTTATTAGTGTATATTGTTGTAAACTAGGCTGGATGATGCAATCGGTAGTATCTTGCAAGGAATGTCCTCCCAAAGCATACATCCAAATAAAAACTCCCACACTTTTATGAGAGATGAATATTGCAAAATAGGAAATTTGAGGATGAGCCTTGAAGTAATTGGTGACGTTATTCTTTTGTAATCGTAAGGTCACATAGTTAAGTTACGGAAATAACTTTTTTGTAAAAATACAAAAAGAAAGTTGCGTACATTATAACTCTTCCTAGGAGCCTTGTGCACTTGTTAAGTTGACTTTGGATATTTGAAGATGGGCAGAGAACGAAATTCTTCCACTGTCACTTGCAATGTGTTTACAAATGCGTCTTGCAAGGAAGGAAAACTAGAGTAAGCTTTTAAAGTGTGTGATAATATGTCTAATAGGAGTACTGTGGGTGAAATTACCTGCATCCCTTTGATTGATAGGTGGCACCTATCAAAATCCACAAGTCAATTACGATTTGGATTCAGGCAAGTCTTTAGTTATTAATTTGATATTGCTTGTATTGTCTTGGAATTTATCGGTGCTAGATTATTTCAAAGAAATTTATGATATGAGATTCTAACTTTTTATACTTGACCTGTGGGTTTCAGAGCTCTTCTAATCAATGGGTTGCCTTGATTGTCTTAGTTGATAATTGAGTTTGCACTAACCTTATTTTAGCTTTCAGTTCTTCTATCTTATCCTTGCTCTCTCTCCCTCAATTGCATACTTATTATCTCTTTCTGCTGTGATATATATACTGTTGGAGCTAATATTGGCATTCATGCTGACTACAGGAGATGCTGCTCAGTCAATAAAATATGCTGCTCTTATTAAAAATCGATTATCTTGAGACTTGGGTTTTCAGGGAGCCCTTACTCAAGCAGACTGTCGAGCTGACTTGGGGGTAATAATATTCGGACCAACATAAGCTGTTCAATTTTGTAGTTCTTTCCTACAGAGTTGGCTTACAAGCCTCGACTCTTGCAAGGTCTCATTTTCTTCTGTTTAATACAGTGGGTATGACTCTTGAGTAATGACATTCCCTTAGAGTTAAAATTGTCCTTTACAATTTTTTAAGTGTATCAAATCCCACTAAAGTGTTTGGTTTCTGATAATTGGAATAGGTTTTCAGTATGCATGGTGATGGTATGCAAATGACACTTCTGAACTCTTGTGAACTCCTTAATTGCAAAAGATACTATTTAATATTGGTGATAGTAATATACAATGTAGACTGAGTCAGGGTGGTGTCCTGAGCTTTATAGACTTTGTCTTAACGACTGACTATTTAGAAAACCAGGTTAAAATTGAAAAGAAAATATTATATCGGCAAAAACTAGAGCTGAAGATGTGTGACCGACATAGGCTCAAAAATTGAGTCGGATTCCAAGGCAGTGGCTAGTTCTGGCCACAAAATAGCAGAGACTGTCCATGAGCCATCATTCCTACCACTTGGCCTTTGGTTCATGTATGCAACCCCTATTTTCTGTATAGTCGAATATACCGTCCCCAGCACAGGACTTCCAAAACCGAAATCCAATTCAGCAACTGGAAACCTTCTCCCCGATGACAGAACCAGCGTTGGACCTCCTCGACCAAGTACAGCGTTTGACATCATCAAGCCAGGCCTGTGACATTCTATCCAATCAATCAAGTCCAAGAAATGTGACTCATTGGTGACCTTGGATATGGCATCATGCACTTTACTGGCAACATCTGGCATAGAACATTGTTTCAACTCTGTAACACCTCCCTCTGCCGTAGCTATAGACAACACGTTTCCTACGTAATTTGACATAGAACTCTGAGATGCATATAATCTACCTCGTCCGTCAACTAACCATCCCATCTTGCACTTTTCATGCTTTTCATTGATGACATTAGCCATAATCTTCCATAAATACGCTGAAAAAGCTTCAATTTTAGTTCTTTTGCAAGCATTGGTAGAAGCATGCCTTTGCAACCTGTTGATGTTTGAGATATCAATATGGTACAGTCGTTTCAGCAGGATTTTGGTTGTTGGTATGTTTATTATCTCTTCTATAGTACACTTGACGAAAATCTGATCCAAAGAAGGGTGATAAGTAGGAGGGTTACGTGGGCGGAAGCTCCTCCTGTGATCTGGCATGCAAGATATCGGCTTGTTTTGAGCAATCTCAGACCATGAAACCAGGAATTTACCAAAAGAACTTGCATCCCCAAGAGCATGATCAAAGGTGAATGTTACTGAGATCCCTCCACAAGTGTAATTTGTTATCTGGGCTTGAAAAGGAAAATCCGGGTTGAGAGAGATTAGTTTATCTTGCAGGGTCTCGTTCAGATTATAGAAGTCTAGTTCCCTCAAGGAAATGTTCGCATGGCCTTGTACAACCAAGGCACCAGTATTATCACAAATGATCTCCGGCTCATTGCTACTTGGATTTTGAACAATACGACCTGCGAATGGATAATAGTAACACAGAGTTTTTGCAAGTGAGCTCTTTAGAGACCTCAAGATGGATGGAACAGCAACATTATCTGGATTATGGTATACATAAAAGTATGTGATAGGAAAACGGCCGCAGAGCAAGTCGAGGTTTGATAGAGTGAGTATGTGTGGTGTGGACAGGGTATCAACAGATCTAACAATACTTCGTTCAGTCAAGTGTACTTCAAAGCTTCCATGCAGTTTATCCTCAGCTTCCATTAAACACTCAACTTACAAATGGGAAAATCTCTCCCAGCTGGATTTGCATTCACTTGAATGCAGTTTCGGAGCAGAATGAAGCATGCATATATTATATAGAGGGAGAAAGGATGCTTATTAGTCCATTGAAAGTCCAACTGATTTTGTCATTTAATCAATTTGCATCTGTAACTCGCTGATGGTCGAGTTTGGCAGGCAACATCATTGTTTGTTGAATGTGGATTGTCCATTTGGAAAGCCAAAATAATTGATGAGCGAATGGCATGTTGAGAAATTGAGCCTAGTGAAGAAAAATGGTCAAAAGTACAATAATAGAGAGACTTCTGTCTATCAACATTCTATTTAAGGAAAAACAAGATATCATAATTAGGATCCATAAAGGAATCTTAGGCAACGGGCCATTTAACATGAATCATACCCTCCTTGACAAGCCATTAAGCAATATGGAACCTCTTGTCATGACCACCTCCTCATCGCTCGGGAAACATGAAGGCGATATACGCCGTTGGAAGTGTTTGAAATAATGAGTTTTGGCCATAACCAATCACTTTCTCCTAGTGTCAATGATGGGAACAGCTACGGTCACCACTGCTATGTAAGAACAAAAAAAGTAGTATGATTAATATTGTGGTTAAAAGAGTAATTTAATAGTTCTATAGTGAGAAACAAACTGGATCAAAGAGGTGAGAAATCAAGCAATTAAAGAGAAATACTAGTGAGAAATAAATCAAATAATAGAGAAAAAAAGAACAAAAGTTGCAGTGGGAGAGTTTAGATGACCAAGTCCTGCCACTGTTTATACGTTGAGCGTCTAAGGGGGTGTAAGGTAGATAGCATTTAAGTTATATTTTAGCTTATTAAGGAGTATTAGTTGTTTGGCTATATCAAACAGCTAATATACTTGTTTAGTTAGGAGCTAGTTGTGTTGGCTGATTAAACCCAACCGGTTATTTTTTGAAAAGCTACTCCAAGTAGCGTTTCAACCTATCAATTAATAAAAATCTTATTCAAAGACAATTGTGCCCTCAAACTTATTTCTCATCTTAAGCATTGGTAGCTCATAGGTTTTTCACTTTAAAAAGAAAAAGTTATGATTCGTGTAGATCTTCTAGAATCTCCTAAAAATCATCCACTTGTTAACTATTTTTTTGAGAAATATTATTATTATTATTGTTGTTGTTATATATCCTATGCTTTTATTAGAATTATAAACTTAATTTCTGTAAAATTAAATATATAAAATTTAATTTTTTATAAAAATATTCAACGAAATAATATTTATGTTCTTATAATTTTTTTAAAGTTATATCCTCATTGGTCATTTTACACATAAACAGCTAATTCTAAATAACTAATTTTACTAAACATCTTTAATAAACAGCTGATATAATCAGCGATCAGTTAACAGCTGATAGAATCAACTAACAGTTAATGCAATCAGCTGATTACCATTTTTTTTTCCAGTTTATATGTTTATCTGTTTCCTTGATTAAGTGTGTTCTTAGTTTTTGATACCATGTTTGGAACAACCTATTTCTGCACACATTAGAAAACTTTTGTAGGTTTTTAAGGTGTTTTAGTAACTTGGCTTTGACTTTGAAATTGTTAAACTAAGGTGGGAATAATACTTAATTCTGTTTTAGAAAGAACAAAGTTCTAATTTTAACCTCACCTGTATTGATGGATGTAACAGGGAATTGGTGAATTCTGATAGAAACTTTTCAAGTTTGAGGATTTCAACTTGTATACTAGAAATGTTTGTGGAGATGGAAAAATACATCTTGCAAACTGTTCTGTGGCGCATGGTTTTGAGGATGGTTTAAAGTAAAACTGTCTCCCTTGCAAATTGATGGTAATTTTGAATCTTCTAGTAATGATGATTATTTTAAATTTACTGTGTTATGGATTGTTTAATATGTGGTATGAAAGGGAAATAAAGCACTAAATATGTAGAAAAAGTAAATTTTTATATCTTCTATTTGAACAAATAAATCGTTCTTTGGTGAAAGTCTTCTTTATAATGGAAATTTCTAAAGAGTTCTATATCTTCTGGCTATTCAACTGTGGAAAGGGAAAGGAACACTCTAAATACGGATGTTATATGAAAGTTCAATCATACAATTCGTTTTTGGGCTAAAATTGTAATTTCAACGTCAAAGTTTTCATCATAGGATAACTTAATTTGTAACATTTTCGAATTGTTTAAAATTAACTTTTAATAAATGAAAATTTTAACGAGTTAAACTTACATCAGTCATCACTCACATGAAACCTTTTATAATTTAAAAAATCTATTGAGGACTCTATTATCATATATAGGCTAGTGATGCAATGAACCCCATTAACAAATTTAAAATAATAAATTAAAACTCTTTTATTTTTATTTAATTTTTAATAAATATATATAATTTATTTTTTAAATATATTGATGGATCTCATATGATATAATGTAAACTATACTTGACAAACAGTGTCCATTAATATTTTTTAAAAAATATAAAAAGTGACATGTCATGGTGATATGACATTTAATTGATGAAAGTTTAAGTCTATTTAATTTTTTAATCTATTAAGGATCTATTTTGAATGTTTTGAAAACGTTAAGGTGAACATAAACACTCTGAAATATTATAATTCAAGTTGAAGTTTGATGAAAACTTTGAAGTTTAAATTACATTCTTTACCTTAGTTTTTAAGCATAATGTACTTTGCTTTTGACACATCTTTTATAAATGAGGTGAGTTATACAATAAGCATAGTGGAGATAGTCTTTGAATTTTGTGATAGTAAAAAGAATACATAAAGTTTTAAATTTTCTTTTTCCACATAACGTAGATTATAAAATTGCACAACTCATAAAGCTAGAATTAGAGCCTAATAAGCATATAGATCAAGTCATACTTAGAAAAATATAATTGCTTATTTGCACGATAAAGATGTTAGTAGGGTAAGGAGATAACTATTCAAGAAGAAAGAGATTCTCAATAACTAATTACAGTCATGCGCTTAGCAAATGTCTACCTGTCATGGGATGCATTGGCTTATTAACCCAATGACTAGTCAAGATTATATATCACAATTTTTGGCTGATGGTTCCTTGTTTGTTGTTAGCTTTCAAATGTTTGCATTTATTGCTTTTGTAAGCAAATTTTGCATATATGTCTGAATCTAAAAATTTATAGAACTCACATCTTATATACACTAGTCAAGGGTATTTTCTTTAAATCCAAAGGAAGCAATATTATCATTGAACTTAAGATACTATAGCTGGAAAGCTTTTCTAAGCCCGTATATTGACTTCTTAAGTTTATACACTATATATTCCTTTCCAACCTTTATAAACCTAGTAGTTGATCTATATAGATTCTTCCTCTAAATCCTCATTCAGGAAGGCATTTTTTATATCCATTTGGTGCAGTTCCAAATCATAATTAGCCAACAAAGCCCTTATATGAGTGAATCCTTCTTAGAGACTAATGAGAACGTCTCCTTATAATTAATGTCATCTTTCTGAGTAAATTCTTTACCAACTAGTCTAACTATGTAATGTTTTAGGTTACCAAGACAGTCACTTTTGGGTCTTAAAGATCCATTTACAACCAATTCTCTTGTAAACTTCTCACAATTCAACAAGGTCCCAGAGACCATTATATTCCATGAATTTGAACTCATCTTTTATAGAATTTAACGACTTATCATAATTTTCATTGTTTACAGCTTTTAGAAAAGTATCTGGATCATACTCAATTCGTAAGTTATTTTCAGACTCATGTAGATATACGACATAGTCATTAGAAATTGAACATGAAGTGAATGAACATAAAATAAAAGAACCATAACTAAAAGCATTAATTTATTGTTCTTTATAATTATAAGGTGGTCCAATAATTTGTGAAACAAAAACTTGATTAGGTTTACAAACCACAGAGACTTGCTTAGCTGTAAGGACTTGCACTCCTATTTCTTGAATATCTACTTTATGTGGTATTTGACTCCTGTTAGTCTAACCATATTCAGTGAACCTAAAATTCCCAGTTTCCATGATTCTTGTAATATGGTTAGGACAATAAAATATAAACTCTTTAGACTTCGCTAAATAGCTAATGAAATAACCATTGATTGTTTTTGTACCCATTTTCTTTTCATATGGACTATAATGCCTAATTTCTACTTCGCAATCCCAAATATATAGCTGCCTTAAATTAGGTTTCCCTCTAGTCCATAGTTCAAAAGAAGTATTTGGACCTGCCTTACTATGAACCCTATTCAATAAGTATATGACATTTTTTTAGAGCATATGTGTATAAGGAAGTGAGTAAAGATGAATTACACATCGTACTCCTAACTATATCTAACAAAGTTCTGTTATGCCTTTTTACCACACCATTTTGTTGTGGTGCACCTAACATTGTGTATTACAGGCAAATACACGTCTTTCAAGGAATTTATCTAATGGACCAAGATTTTGACCACTTTCATCATACTTATCATAATATTCATTACTCAAACTTGATTATCTTCACTTTTCTATCTAATTGCATTTTAACTTTATTAATATAAACCTCTAAGGTATAAATGGCATGAGATTTATCATGTAGTAAATAGACATATTCATAACGTGAATGTTCATCTATAAAGGGGATAAAATATTTTTGTTTATTGAAATTAGGCACATCAAATGATCCATACCAATTATTGTGAATTGTTTCAAGAAGTTGATTGCTTCTTATGACTCCTTTCTTTGTTATATGTTTTGTTCATTTTCCTTTAATACAATCCATAAAAATTTTAAGATTAAAAAAATCCAATTCAGGAAGTATTTCATTCTTTACTAATCTTTCAAATCATTACTTGGAAATGTGTCCCAAATGTTTATGTCACAAATAAGTAGATCTATCATTAATCCAACTACCTTTGATGCCAATATTAGGATTCAAAGTTGATAAAATTTTAACATAAACAACATCAAGCTTTAATTTATATAAACCATCACATATTCTACCACTACCAATTATGTGGTTATGTTTGCATAAATTGAAACTACCACTACTAAATTTAAATGAGTATTTAAATCTATCAGGCTTGGGTAAAGAAACTAAATTCTTAGATACACTAGGTACGTAAAAAGGTTCATATAAGTCCAAAGGATATTTAATGTTTGGGATTAAATGATAAGTCCTAACAACTTATACTAGAACTTTCATTCATTGCCCATATATACAAATCTTTCATTTAATCTTGTAATTTAGGTCATAATAAATCCCTGAAAGGTATTAGAAACATGAGTAGTACAACTAGAATAATCCACATAGTATTAAAAGGAACTTCAACAAAGTTGTTTCATAATATACATAAGTACTAGGCTTACCTTTCTTCTCAAACCATGCCTTATGTTTAGGACATTCCTTCTGGAAACTCCCAACATTCTTACAAAAATGGAATCTGCATTTGTCATGTTCTTTCTTGGGATCTGAGATGATTCCCACTGACTCTTAGGGGTCCCTTCACTTTCTTTTAATGCTTCTTTTCCACCTTTCTTACTAGCTCCTTGATTTTTAATATAATTAATATAGTGGATTCCTTAGTTCTTGAGTCCAGTCTCTTCTTGAACCAACATACTATGCAACTTATGCATATTTTGTTTGTCCTTCATTGTATTATAGTTCATTTAGAAGTGTCTATACTTAGATGGTAATGAGTTCAAGATGAACTATATAAGGAAATTCTCATCTGCTTCCATTCCCAAAGACTTAAACTTGCTGTAATGTTTGTCATCTCAATGATGTGTTCATACATAGCATGTGATCCATCAAATTTCATGTTGTTAAATGTGCCCATAAGATTCCTAACAAGAGACTTGTCAGCAGTCTGAGAGCGCTCCTTTGCAAACCTAAGTAATTTCTTAACACTTTCAATTTTCAGAATAGTAGACTTAATATTACTAGCAATTATCATCTTCACATACATTAGGCTCAATATGTTTGACCTTTCCCTGTTATTAAAATAAATTTTCTCCTTATTAGTGTCAAAACATTTAAATTATTTGGTTTCTCAATTCTAAGTGCCAAATCCAAGTCCAAAACCACAAGGTAAAGTTGGATTTGTTAAATCCGCTCACAAAAGCTCAATACTTTAGAGATTCAAGTGTAAGGAAATAGGTGCTATAGAAAATTTGAACTTAACACTAATGCTTTCAGTCATCCTATAACATGCTACACCTATCCAGGAAAAACTTCATACATTTGTTTATTAAAGTTCACATTTGGACAATTTATTAGCATACCACATAGTAGTAAAATACTAATTCATAGATAATTAGGTAGTCACAAAAACCAACTATAAATATTTACTATTTGTAGATATCTAAACATAACTAATTGTATATATGCATTACCTACATTCATACTTATTAATTATAAAATAAACAAACTACCTTGATCGATTTCCAAAACAAAATTCTATAACAACAAGATTCAATTTACCAATAATATTATATTTCATTAGCATCAAATTATGAGTAATTGATTCTACATGTTGTAATTATATGAGTTTTATATGTTCATTTTTAAAAAATAAATAATCAATTTTCCAAGCACCCATTGTACACACTATTGATAATTCTCCCATGTTTGTTAACCATATTGGTAATATGTCTACATTTAACCTCATATTACCAAATACATCCTTAGTTCCAACGTTGTCATTTAATTTGATCTTTGTTGGTCAACTATGTGATTTTGGTCTTGATGTTCATTTTTCTAAGTCATGATTTTCATGTCTAGGATCTAAAGATGGGATAAATCTTTATAATATTACATAATAAGGGATAATTTTTTGAGCTTACATCCCTTCATTTAACCTCGAGTCAATCCAATTTTGGTCTCTTTTTTTTCATTTGAAATTTGGCATTCTCATCTTAATCTTGTTTCTTTTAAGCATTTGAATCCTTTAACTTACAGTGGTTTGTTAGGATTTTTGGAACAAGAAAATGTTAATTATTTTTCTTATTAGTTAGCCAATCATCATGCTTTACCTTTTAATAATATCAATTCTAAGTCATATACTACTTTTGATTTTAATCCGTTCTGATATTTGAGGACCTTTTCATATTCCTATTATAAAAGGTTTAACATATTTTGTTATCTTTGTCGATGAATTTTCTTGATATACCTAAAACTTATTTTATGCATATGAAACGTGACTTGAATGTCATATATGCTTAGGAATGGCAAAATGGCCAGAGCCTAGCTTGAGAATTACTTGTGTAGAGTTATATAACTCATTACATGTGTTTACTTAATACAAATAACTTAGTATTAAATGGTATTTATTATGTTATGAAGTGATGGTTTTGCACAATGTAGTATTTAAGTATTTTTTTAATGTAGTTGTGTTTTTTTTAATAATTTAGTTATATTTTTTGGCAGCAGTTGTGATATTTTTTTATAATGTCTTGAGGTATAATTCGTCTGAAGTTATATAATCTTTTGCATAAGGTTAATTGACATGGATAACTTAATGTTAAGTGATATTTTTGTATAGTATATAGTAGCATGTAATTTTTTTCTTATAATATAGTGGTATTTATTATAGTTTGAAGTAGTATTTTTATAATATAGTCATATTTTTTTATTTTATTATGGTATTTTTATAATATAGTTATATATTTTGTACCATATAGTGAATTCTTTCTTATAGTATCTTTGGTATAGTTTAAATGGAGGTATCAATTTTTAGGTTGAATTCACTAGATACCTTTGTGGTTTAATATTTTATTAATGCACTTCCAAACTTTTAAAAACTTACTATTAACCTCCATATAATTTTGATTTTATAACACCCATCCTCCTGCCAATAACTTTCTTAAAAACCCTAAATGCAAACTCTAAAATGGTGTCGTGAAGTGTCATGTGTAATGTCATGTAACAAAAACGATGTTGTTTTAGGTTTTTTAGTTAAGATTTTTAGCATAAGTTAATGGCAAGGGAGACAAGTGTTATAAAACCAAAATTATAAGGGTTATTGATAGATTTTAAAAGACAGAGGTATATTGATAAAATATCAAACCACAAGGGTCTAATGAATTTAATTATATATTTTTTTATCATGTTTAATTGACATTAGAAATGTATATAGGTTGGATTACAATGAATGAAACTAAAGTCTAGCTCAAAAAATTTTAAATTTATAAATACACACCCAACTCGGCCTATAAAATGGGCCAATATTTAAACCTAAATTTGGCTTAATGTAAAATTTTCAAATTTAAATCCAAGTGATTGTTTATATACTATAATTTTTTAATAATTATATACAATATAAATGTGATAAAATGATATTAATTTATATCTTAGTATGTAAAATAAAATAAATTTAAATAAAAATATTTAAGTAATTTTTAAATAAAATAAATAAAAATTTATTGTAAAATAAAATACAATTTCTTAAAAATATAATAAAAATTAAATGAAGTAAATACATATAAAATATGTAATTATGATAAGATTTAAATGATGAAATCTTTATTTGAATATTAATTAATGTAGAATTCTTCAATATTATAATCTTTTATTATAATAAACCGTTAAAATGGAATAAGTAATTAAAATTTTTAAATATTTACCTAGAACTCTACCTAGACTTGGCGTCAAGTAAATTAATGAAACCTCTTACTTTTTTCTATACATTTCTCAATTTTAATATATGACTTTATTTGCGAGTCATTTTTTTTAAAAGTTGGAATCTCCCTAAGAGTAAACAATACAATAGGTTTTGGTGGGTACTATTGCTCATGCTTCTACTTCAAAAGCTTTCACCATTATCATCTTTGGCTTTTGGTTATGCTTAAAGAGGCCTTTCCCAATCCAAAGATTCCTAAATCTTTAATGCAACAAAGAAACTTATAAAGGATATAAGGCTTCACTATGAAAAGGTAAATGTATGTTCCACTGATTGTGCTTTGTCTTGGGGCAATGATGAGAAAGCAAACGACTATAAAGTGTATGGTGTATTTACATGGAAATAAAGTTATAGTAGTGAGGATAAAGGAGGTTATCATATAACTGTAAAAGTGAGGCAAAGTCTAGGCAAGGTATTTATATATTTTCCATTAATATCAAGATTACAACATCTTTACATATATCTAAAATTAGCTAAATTAATGAAATGGAGTCATAGGGGGGATCTTAAAGATGATTATTTAAGGCATCCTATCGATGGCCAAGCTTTGAAAGACTTTAACTTATTGTGTCCTAATTTTGCATGAGTGTAAATTTTAGCTAAAGAGTATAAATTTTGCATGAGTGAAGGATATTTAGCTAAAGAGTGTAAATTTTTTTTGTTATGTTTATATACGTCATAAGGTGAGAAAAAAGATATAATAGATATATAGAAGACAATGTCAATGCAAATCTTATTGAAGTATCATCTTCATTTTTTTTTTAAAGTTAGGCATCTTGTTGGTGAGAAAGGAAAGGGGAAAGGCAAAGTAGTCAATATATATTTAAATATATTACTCTAAGCTCGTCGAAACATTTTATTTAATTCAAATGATAAAGAAGTTGAGAAGTATGTTAGGTAAAATACAAATACATCATATATCCATCTCAAGATCAATTTATTATTTGATTAACCTATATCATTTCTTTTAGGAAGCATCATAATTTAAAAGAGATAAGTAGTAAAAGAAGTTGATGGGAAAAGGAAAAAGATCATTACAACGAGTTTCCACATTGGTTACAAGATAAGTTAACATCTTGTAATGATTCCCCAAATCGTATTTATTGGTTGTCCAAAAGCTCCAATAGCGTGGCAAAGAAGTATTAAAGTTATGTTATTGATAGGTGATAATTATATCGTGTTTTATCATAATTTAAAGAACATTTAGTTTTTTTCTAGTGATTTATATAGGATTTGATACTTAATTTGGTTTATATTTTGTTTATAAGCATTTTTTAGCTCTCCAATTAAGAATAAATGAATTTGCAAGTTTGAGTTGATTTGGAAAGATATTAGGATAATTTTAGAGGAAATAATTAGAATAGGGCACTAATATAGGGTATATTAGAGTTGTATATGGAACAGGGACCGATATGTGGGTGTGTTGAGTTTATATTATACAACAAGGGATTAGCAAAGGGGCAAATAGACTTTATGTTTAACTCGTGATCAACTTTTTTCTATTATATTCTTTTCCTATTTTTGGCCAAAGCAGTATGGGACCAATACGAGGTTATATTATACCCATATTAATGGTGATTTTTATTTTAAAAAAGCCAAAAGGCATATAAAGCAACGTAGGACTAACATAGGATTGTGTTTGGTCTGTTTTTGACATAAGACTTCAGGTTATATAAAATAAAGGAAGGAAAAAGAGAAGGGATAAAGGGAGAGACATCTAGAAGGAGAAAAAGTCAATCCCAAGGCTAAAGAGACTCAAGAGAACATCAAGGACAAGCAATATTGGAGGAAAGTAAGATTCCAACAAGATCAATCAATAAGGATCAAGATTTAAGAATCATGAGCTCATTCTTATCTTTTTTTTTTATTATTATTTGTGAATTTTCTTTGTTTTTCTATGAATTAAATTGAGATATAGATTTATATGTGATTACCCTTAGAATTATGTTTTAAATTGATTTTTTAAATAAAAGATTATAGTTTTCTTGATATTTATTATTATGTTATAATTGATTAAATTGAACGAATAAAAAGTTGAAGACTTGATAATTTGATTCATACAATTGAGATTAGAGAAATGAAATGTATGGTTAGATCAAAATATGGGTAAAGAGGGTTAAACATGATTTACTAGAGAGAGAACCACAAGAATTTCTTAAGTTAGGGTAAAACTTATCATGAGAATTCATAAAACAAATCTACGCATTCTTAGGTTGTTTTGGTTGCAAAGAGATTTCAACTAATTAGAAAGATATTTCAACTAATTTGATTTAGGAATAGGGGTTTTGTTCCTTAAGAGAGAGAATAATCTAGATTATAAATTCTTATTATTCCAAAAAATAGAATTGTAAAGTCAAACATATAAACTTCTAGGGGATTCTGCATCTAATTCCTATATTTCTATTAAATGCTTACCCTTATTTTTTTCTTAAATGATTAACTCTCATTTATTATTTAGATTAGTTTTGTTTTTTTAATCAATCACTCGTTTATTTATATTATCTACTAAAAAGGTGGTTAGTACTATTAATCATAGTCCTTGTTAGATCGACTCGTACTTACTAGTACTAGCTATAATTATGTTATATGCTTATGGCTAAAACAAATTAGTTATTAATAGATTAAGTGTATGACTAAAAATGGGATGTAATGTGTAAGAGTCAAAATAATGAAGTTTCTTTAATAGTGTTAACTTTAAGTTTTGCAAGTTCTAAAGACCCCAATCTAACAATGGAAAATGTGAATTATTTTAGTGCAGTAGACGAAATTATTGAAGTGGATTATTATGGACACTAAGTATAGTTTTGTTCAAATGTTGTTGGTTTCAAGAGGAGAAAGATTATTATAGGCTTACTTAGGTAAACTTCAAAAAGTTATATTATATTAAGGATCCTTTTGTACTATCTAACCAAGTACATATTTTATGTAGCTAATTGTTTTGAGGAAGCTTATCATTATACGAGGAAGAAGGTACCTATGTAATTTTTTTAATGTATCTTTGGATGACAATAAAGAAGTTGAAGAAACAAATTGGGGAGAACCAAGTGACTGTCATTTGTTTATTTAAAAGTGATGGTGACATGGATCCTAATTAGTCTAGAGAAGATTTACCTATAGATATGGTTGATTTACCTCCAAATAACTTAAATATTAAAATAGAAAATAATGATGAAGAAGATGATTGAGACTTTGATGGCACTAACTAGGATGGGATGGATATTGATAAATAATTTCTTATAGAAGACCTTTAATTATTATTTTTTCTATTAAAGTTTTTTTTTTCATAACTATATCTCCAAATAAAATTTACTAATCTAAATATGGTTATTAACAATAATATTTTTTATTGTTCTAGGACTTTATAATGAAAAAAGAAGGGAAGAAACAAACATGTGCAAGGAAGTTGGTATGGACAATTTTTTGAGAAAGTAATAGGAGAAGACTCATGCTTATGAACTAAAAGATTCACTTGACTTGTCATATGGAGAGCAAGATCATTATAAGGATAATTAAGAACAATGTCAAATCATTGAAAAAAAAACACATTATAATTCCAATTGTTTTCCCATAAAAGGTATTTGTTTTCTCATTTTTTATACAATATATGTCATTATTCTATTATTAAATTTGGTTTGCATATTATTTTTAATCCGCGTTATAATGTGAAAATAAATTTTTTCAGATTATTAATATTGAAAAATAAGCTTTTTTTTTCTAGTTTCATAGTTTTATTGTCACAATTTTTAATAAAGAGGGAAGGACCAATCCTCTAAGAAGAATGATAGACCACAACTTTTATGTCCTCCAGGTAGTGTTACTGATTTTTTAAGTTGGAAAAAACAAAAGAAACTTGTTGAGGAACAATTACAAGTGGAATAATTAGGTAGAGCGGATGAAGAAGACATACATTATGAAAATTTTGGTAATCAAATTTCTATAATTTTTGCAGGGGAAACGACTATTCAAACATAGTTTGCTCTTTTAAATGGGTAAGAACTATTGACTAAAATTTTATAATAACAATCAAAACCTCATAAAAAAAGTAGTAGAAGGCCAAACTTCTAATCGTCCTTTGAAAATGAATGTAGTATAAGACAATGAAATGATATAAGCATAGATGTGACATAAATTGCTACTCTTGATGCTTAGGTAGTCATATATTATGTTATTATTTACATGATTTCTCTACTATATACTACCATTAATAATTGGTTTAAATACAAAATTTTTAAAGAAGAAAGGAAGAAGTCTAACTTTGCTTAAGGAGGTTTATACAAGTTCTATGGAACAACACAAACTAATTTTTTTCAATGTTTTTAATCAGATGGTTGGTCTTATGAGAAAATGTTAAGTGAATTCACATTTTTTAAGGTATTATGACTCATAAACAAAATCTTGCACCTTTAAATAATGTCAATTAGTATAAAATTCTAAATGAACCTATACGAGAATATGTTAATGTAAGAAACCATATTACTAATATTCCGTTTAATTTGATTTATGAAATTTAAATGAATATTTATTGCATTATAAAAGATATATATTCTACTATTAAAAGATTTAAAAATTAGACTAGTGAAAATTATTAGGGATGCATGGAGAAGTTACAAATCTATAGTAAAGCAAAAGCATTTTAAACAGTATACAACACATGTAGAAAGAATGCCCAATTGTTCCAACTACATAACAAAGGAAGTCTTTGAAGAGCTCATTGCTTATAGGAACCACCTAGATGTGAAGGTATGATAATTATTAGTACTTTTACAAATTAGTTTCATAATATCTAATTAACATAATGATTCAATATGTAGAAAATTGATGAAATAAATATTCAAAATAGAAAATAACATAATGAAATGTGCATAACTAGTTCTAAGAGTTTTACAAGTAATTACACTAAATTGATTAGTTCTTTAGTGAGTTATGATATCTATCAAGAAACTACCCAAAATTTCTAAATTATTTCAAAATTCTAATTAACAATTGTTTTTATGGATAATAAAATGAAAGAGAGGATAAAACTTTACTCTCTAATGTTGAAAAGTATCTTGCAACTTATAAAAGAAAGCATGAAAAAGAGTACAAGTACTCTAAGAGAAAAACTTGTGAGTGATATTTTGTTTTGTAATAGTCTTTTATGGTGTTGCTACTTTCATTAAGATGCCTATATTTATCACTCATTGCTCATTGCTCATTGCTTGTGTTTTTGATCTTATTATGTAGTTGTGTCATTTATATTTCCTAGATTTTATATCAATTATGTTGCTATTGTTATTATGTTCATATTGTCAAAATTATTAGGAAACTAAAATGGGATCTGATTTCGGCTGTAGCAGAATAACTACAAAACTTTTTCATAAATTGGTTTCCTAAAAACCAAGATTAATTTAATTCTATAAATGATTAATAAATTAATCATAACAAAGTATAAATCGTAATTTGTACCTTATTGTGAAGCTTGATGATGTCTTGTCATATCGCTCAAATCGTTTTTGAAATCGATTTGTCTCAACCACCATAATCGCACAAGTGTCCAGCCTCTAACAATATCCATATAATGGGTTGAGAGAACTCTGTAATTCTTACAAAGAGGGTTAAGCAAGAAGTGCTAGCTCCATTAAGCTTAAGCTTATTTATAATAGGTTTTGGATATTTTAATAATTTAATTGAAATTAAATTTTAATTTCAGTTAAATCTTAATTAGAATTACAAATAATTCTAATTAAATATCAATTAAGCCCAAATTAGATTCAATATCTCATATTGATCCTTATTAAATATCTCATATTTAATTATAAAGTTTCTTAAACTTTACAATCAAATTCAACATGATTAAAATAACTTTGTTATCTTTAACCCATTCTTTACGTGAGACCTATTAGGTTCCCAAATATGTTGGCAATGATTATAAATTACGATTATAATTCATAATTAGAATTAGATAAATTAAAACTCCTTTTAATTTTCTTTAAATCTCCAATTAAACAATTTATAATCATAGATCAGGATTGGCGTTTAACAACGCATCAAAACCGTCCAAATATTTAAGAATGTCAAAGTGATTTTGACTAACCTTTTTGTGCATTATTTTTTTCGTATAATTCAATCGTTTCATCATATAATGTTCCGATTCGAAATAGAACATAAAATTAATGTCTATTCTATTTTGAGTCTAATCATATTAGTTCTCTGTCATTAGCTATCGATTTAATTAATGACATTTGTAAACTGTTTATAAAGCATCATTCCACCTTGGCAAAGGATTTCCTGAATCAATAATAATAGAGAACAACGGAAGATTCTTCTTAATTACTTTAGGGTGATGAATCATATCTTAATCACACAACTACCTCTATATAGTTCATGCTATATCCAATGACTACCAATTGAACTAACCATGATTAAATAGGTCATAAGTAGTATCAAAACATAGCAATCCCTATACAAGATAACTTGGGTGACTTCAAGTCAAAGGATCACTTATACAATCATCACAAATGAGAATTCCATATACATACAAGTAATGTTCCAAATGAATTTCTCATATCTAGTCTGTTCAGTGAAATTGTTCTCCAATAAGCACCCATACGTTTCTTTAAATATGTCCATACTTTATACATAAGATTGACTACTTCCTTCATAAGGAAAAGCATAACGTTTGCTAGCCTTTTTACGTTTTATTAATGTCCAGTCTTAATAGAATAATGACTAGGAATAATTTAAGAATAATACATAAATGTAATATGAACCTTATAATTATAATCTCATTATAATTTCATTTGCAGTGTATAATTATCTCATGAACTTTGTCCTATACATCTAAACATGTACAAAATGAAGAATATCTTTAAATAATTGTCATTAAACTACAACCAAACCTACTGGCTGTAGGGCATAAACCAATAAGAATGAGTTATTTCTAGTGTAATTGGAAAGACTATAGGTTTCTTTATAATTATATATGGTGTTTGCTCTTCATTAGTGTGACTAGAAGTTTATTTGTTTCCTATTTGAAATATATATGTTTTCATTATGGTTTATTTACCATAAACCTATAATCACACTCATCATGGTTAATTTTGATTGAAGAATTAACATATTACTTATCTTTTATAGGTTCGAATTAAAGAAGGAAAAAAAGAAAATAATAATCAAAAGTTTAATGAAGTTGTGGCTAATATAGGAGTGATAAGGCTTAGATGTAATAAACTATTTAGAAGAGGTGTGAAATCATCTAGCATGAAAGAAAATAATATAGCAAGGCCTTTTAAAAATTTCTTAATGAGTATCTATAGTCCATCAAGATTACATTGGAAGAAGAGATGAACTAGAAAGTAAAAGATAAAAAGGAGAGAATGAGAAAGCAATTAGAACAAAAGAAAGTCAAACACTTAAAAGTGAAAAATAATTAGAACAAGATAAAGTAGGTAGAGAAGAAATGAAGCAACAATTGTTCTCTCTCATTTAACCTTAGCTTGCATAAGCTAGAACGACTAACAAAGATACGCTTTTTAAATTGATTGCACCTAGTCAATCAAGAAGGGAATATTATATTCCTCCAAATCTTACATATCAACATAAGAAATATTAGGTGATAAAGTTCCTTATTTCACTCATGTTGTACATCATCTTGTTATCCTTTTTATTGAGATTAATTGTAAATTAGTTTTGCTTATTTTCCCATTTGCAAATATCTGAATAATTTTTTAGAGGTTGGTCAATATATTGATATACTAATGGAAGGAAACTTTTACACTTGGTCGAATAATCAAGCAGAATATTACTTGATAAGGAAGAAGTTGGACAGAAGTATAGCAAACCTACTATGAATGAGCCTATTTCCTAATTGCAACTCGAGGTTTGCTAGTAATCACTTATCCGATCATACTCTTATTATCATTGCACTAGAATTATAGAGAATTATTCATCCTTTTCACTTCAATGACTTTTTGATGCAACTTGAAGGGTTTGAAGAAGGAAATTTGGGTTGCTTTGAGGGTGGACATCCATGGAACCAATCAATTCATATACTCAAAGAAAATGCAATTAATTAAGCAAGAGATGAAGACTCTACACAATGCCAATATTGGCAACACTCATTATCTGGTCAACACGGCTAGGAAAGCCTTAGAAACCATCTAACAACTACAATACAACAATCCTGGATATCAACAACTTCAAATAATGGAAAGGGGTGTGTTACACAATTACTCTCAAGCCTTATTATTTGACTACTCATTGTCCAAACAAAGAGCAAGACTATAGTGGATAAAGCATGGGGATCGTAACTCATCAGTCTTTTACAGAGTTATTGTGTCACGAAAGGCTAGAAACTAAGTGATATCTTTAATTGAAAACAACTTCACCCTTGACTCTTAGAGACAACTCTTATAAGGGGTCTATGATTACTTTAGCATGATTATGAGTGTGCCCACAGAAATGCAATCTTCCATGTTGTTCCTTAAATAGATTATGAACGACACCATTTCTCCAGACGAAGCAAACCAACTAGTAAAACATGTAACCATACAAGAAATCAAGGAGGCGTTTAGAGCTCTTCACGCTCATAAAGCCCCTGGCCTTGATGACTTTAACGTTAATTTTTTTAAAGAAACATGGGCTCTTACTAGCAATATGGTTTTTGAAGTAATTATGAAATTCTTTACCAATGATTCCCTTCTTAAAGAAATCAACAAGACCTTCATTACCCTTGTCCCAAAGAGTGGGGAGGTGACCAGCTTTGCAAATTTTAGATCAATTGCTTGTTGCAACTCCTTGTACAAGGTCATCTCTAAACTTATTGTGAACAGGATCAAAGGCATACTATACAAGCACATCAGTCACACTTAAGGTGCTTGCATACGGGGTAGAATAATTGGGGATAACATCCCACTACTTCAAGAGCTCATTGCTAACTACTCAAAGAAGAGAAGCAAGCCCAATGGTTGTATCAAGATTGATCTTCGAAAAGCTTATGATAGTTTTGATTGGACATTTATCTCTCACGTCTTGAAAGTCATGGAATTTCTTGGCATTTTCATAAAGTGGATTGAAGAATGCCTTACAACCTCTTCCTATAGCATGCTGATGAACGAGCAACCTACCTGTTTTTGTCAAAGCACCAAAGGGATCTAACAAGGGGACCCATTATCTCCTTACTTATTTGCATTAGTAATGCAAACACTCCATAAAATCATTAAGCACATTGTGAATCAGATGAAGGCCTTCAAATACTAGTCCAATTGTAGCAGATTCAAACTAACCAACCTTTATTTTGTAGATGACTTGTTACTGCTCTCGCAAGCTGATACCACCTCAGTCACAATCTTTATGAAAGCCCTAAAAATCTTCTAAAGAGTCTCAAGTCTACAAATAAACTGTTCCAAAAGTAGTATCTTTTTTTTTTCCAAAAGTGCAGCCCCTCTACAATCATGGATCACTTCTTTAACGGGTGTTCAATTACAAACCTTTATAATGAAATATTTGGGCAGTCCCATCTCTCCTCTTAAGCTGAATGCTAGTGATTATGCTGAGTTATTGGATAAAATACAAACCAGAATGTCATCATGGAGCTCTAAACACCTAGCATGTGCAACACGGGGTCAACTCATCAACTCTATCCTCAACTCTTTCAACATGTACTGGGCAACCCACGTGGCTTTTCTAGCTTCTATTCTAAAAGCTATTGACAAACTATTTGATAATTTCTTATGGACAGGAAATCAGGAAGCAACTTACAAGACCTTGGTGAAATGGAAAGAATCATATATTCCAAGAGATCATGGGGTCTAGGAATTAAATCCATCAAGCTCATGAACTCTATGATACTTACTAAAAGACTGTGGAGTCTAATGGATGATAAACAATCTTTATGGTGTAAATGGATTCACCATTACTTCATCAAAACTCAAAGCCTATGGTCTATAAGGTGTTCCCGTATGCAATCTACCTCACTTAAGGCTATTCTAAAACTAAAAGGCCAACACCAAACATACTTTATTGCACTTATAGGTGATGGAAACTCCGCTAATTTCTGGTACGACAACTAGCTTTAGGTAGGACCTTTGATCAATCATAATGCAGCTGAACAGCTTAAGAGTTCATTACCTTTAGAAATCATAGTAGCTGAAGCTTTGCTACATAAAGGAATTATGGAGAGAGATACTATTCCCACATCTTTAGCTGTTGAAATTTTTGGCGTGTATTGCAACACTGAACCAAATAATCATATTTGGAAGCACACGACTGATGGTAGGTTCTCCAACAACTCTTATACGGAATTATTCTTTAAACATCTTCCTAGGCTGGCATGAACTAAAGACATATGGGCTAACTACCTTCAACCTCATGCATCATTCACTTTATGGCCTACAATGAAAGGAAAATTAAAAACAGTGGGTAAACTGGCCAAATACACCCATCTTCCAAATTGGTGTTGTCTATGCAGACAAGCAGAAGAAACCAGTGAACACTTATTCTTCAATTGTGATTTTATCAGCAATATATGGTTTGAGATCTGCTATAGGTGCCTGGCAAGTGGAGTAATTACCAAACTGGAAAATCTACACACACTATGGCCAAAATACAGAAATAACACAACGTACAATTGTTTTTGGATTTCCTTATCTTCGATAAACATTGTAATATGGGATGAGAGAAATCCAAGAACATTTCAAGACCAAATCACCTCCCAAGAACAACTCTACATTTAGATACTATATCATATTCGGCTACAAATATGCACACAAAAACAAACATCATTGCATGGTTCCTATCTATTCCAATACTGGAATGTATGACAAAATCCAACAATGGCATCACCCAAGAAGAGAGATACGTAACGTGACACATTAGCCACAATCTCTAATGTATAAGTCAGGGATGATCAAGGTACACAGCTCCTGCCTCCTAGTTGATCCTACAGCAAATCAAGCACACAACTTTCCTTCAAACTTGGATTGCCAGATTAAACAAAGATGAAGGGATCTCACATATGCAAAGTTTTAAGCTCTTTCGCAATTGATTGTATTGTAGTTAAATACTTTGGCTGACTTATCCTTAGTATTGTAAGACTTCTTGATTTGCATCCAAGGCTTAATTTATTCAAAATTTTCCAAAAAAAATATATTACACCTAATGTGAATTGAAAAGTTTATGCCTTCTGATTGTTCATAAAAAAATTGTAGCATTGTGGTGTTAGTTTTTGAGCTACATTAATTATCTTGATTAAATAAAGGTCACAATAAAGTAGTTGATATTTCGTTCTTTAGATAGATAAACACATTATAATTAGCACAGTTGTTTTAGAATAATTCTAATAAACTTATTGTTTCCTTTTATAAGAAAGTGATGATTAGAAGTGAATAAGGAGTTACTTTGTGGAGGTTATTAGAGTGTCCAAATATATTATTCTTATTTTAATTTTGGTTGATACACTTATATTCCATTTAGACTAGAGGAAGACAATATGGATGCATATTTTAGTTAATATTTTTTTATATTGTATTTTGGATATGTTAAAAGTTGAATTTCACAAGTCCATATAAACTATATAATAACATATATAAATACAGTTTTTTAGTCATTAAGATTAGACAATATATATTTTACGGTATATATTAACGTATATATGACTTTTAATACTAAGTATTGTTGTGTTAATGAAAGTGATTGGTTATTCTTGATTATTTTTTTCTTTTGCCTTTCAATACAATTCTATTGCTCTATACAAGTTTAAATTTGTAGCTAAATAAATAAAAGGCATAGCCTTTATACCATAATTCTCTTGTTGCATTTTAGATGAAATTTTGTTGCTTTAGTTTAACGCGTTTGTTTTTTTGGTAATTCCATGTTGCAATAATTTTCATTAAAGTTTGTTCCTTTACAAGTAATTTCTTACCTACTCAATGATAAGAGTTTCTTTTGCATTAACCTAATGTTGTTAATGAAAGGTTAAGCTGTTGCTTTTGTTGATATTGTTGCTTAAAAAATCAATTCATTGTCTTCAAAAGAATTTTGTACAATTTAATAGATGATTGCAGTCTTCTTTTATTTTTGAGGATCAATGATCCACTTGGTTGATAATTGTGAATTGAATTCAGACCTTTTCTGAATATACATGGGGATCTTTTATCTTGATGGGGACCAAGCTTTGAATAGTTCAAACCCTTACGGATTTTTGATTTATTCGGTTTTTTATCAAAATTTTTATTGATGTAAGCACGTCTCAATTTTTTTTATTAAAATTAAAAGTTTGGTAATAAGGAAATGTTCTTACCTCCTGAGGGCCATATTTATGTTTAAATCTAATGGCCTGCCATGAATAAAAAGCAAAGAGTAGTGAGACTACAAGAACGTTCAGTGAGACAAATGTAGCATCGATCTTCATATTGATCACAAGTCACAACTACAAAGACAAAACCATTATCTTCAAGCATCATTTAACAAACAGGGAGTAACAAAACTCTAAAAAGTAATAAATGACAAAAATAATAGCAGTGACATAGCCAAGATGCTGAAAAGGCATGCTAGGAAATTCATAATCCACATAGATAATGATCTAGTTCAAGTGATAAATAGGGGTGCAACTAGCTAGCTGCTAAGAGTAGCGGTTCATAATCAAAATCTAGCATTTGGCAGGACGAGGAAGCTTGCACTTATCAGGAAGCTGCATGGCCAGGTTTGGATCGATACCAAGTGAAGGCAGCAAGTTGGAGTTCCTGTAGGAGCAAAGGCAGCGCATGTCAGCGTGTGAAAGCGCTGAGCAACACTCGGTAGTTGGTGGGGTTGGGTTCGGCGGTGTCACCGAACCCTTGCATGACATTAGTCCAGAGGCTGGTATGTTACATATGGTTTGTGCATTGGAAACCTCAAATATCCCGTTGCTGCCTATGGCGACCAGCACCACCACACCAATAATAAACATCTTTTGGAATGTTTTCATCATGTTTCTGGGATCAACGCCAACTTGAATTTTGTTTCCTCTTATTCTTGGGATTCTGTGGAGTTTGTAAGAGTATTTATATAGAGGCAAAGGAAGAATAGGTTAGAATATGGAGTTAGCCCGTGAATGAATATTGGCAGGTTTTGCAAGTAGGTAGTCACTCTGTAGTGTCACGGGCTTTGCACTTGTGGTGAAGAGTAGTCGTGGTGTTTTTCTTCATCCTTTAGTTTTTGTTATTTATGCTTCGATCCACTAATAAGTTTAGTTTCCACCAATAGATTTGGAATTATTTCACTTTCGACAAAGTTACACAGTCCAATGTGGATAGAATCTTTTGAAGTGTACGGGTGAATCATCATCTTTCATATATAAATAACATTAAGATAAAAACATCAGCTTTGGTTTTACACCAAAAATATACCTTTACTATTTTGTTAGCATATCGAAATGAAAACCTTTACAAGAGAAAATTAAGATCTGACATAAAAAGCAAATAGATGAGCAATGAATATCAGCAACACCAAGGTTTTAGACCATCTTTGTATGTAAACTGAACAGAACTTGCATGCTGCACTTGGACATACCAACAACATGCTATAAGTAATACAATATTCAATTACTTGTGAATCTGACTTCAATTCTTCTAAACACCATCAGGAGTTTTTCTGAATTCATTAATTAATTCAAGGATATTCTTTGCACTACTAAGTTTTTTAATTCATAATATAATGATCATTTGTAGAAAAGCCGAGTGAGAATAGCCTTCAGATCAGTGAGTGCTACAGTTAGCAAAGAGAAGAGTCTGGAGCATCTTGAAGTGCTGGATGAGGTGGTAATGCCTTAATGGTCCATGAAATTGGAGAAAAAGCTATTATTCCATTCATGTAATGAAACAGAGGCTGACACGCAATTCAGGCATGACCAATTAGTCAACCCTTCCAGCTTGTGTTTCCACTCAGCTAATATGACCTCAATGCGCAATAATGGAGCTGATCAAACTACAACAAAGTAGCTTTTTTTTGGCTGCCCTACGATTTCAAATTCATAACTAAAATCACCCTTTAGCTACGAAATTCTAAAATCATAATCAATTGTAATAAAATTGCTAGTGTGAAATGGTTTGCGTGTTTTTAATAATTATTAGTGACGTTTAGCATAGGCTACATGTTATACTTGTAGCTAATAAGATTTGGCAACATTTTTTAACTGTGGAGTAAGTTTCGTAGCTAAAACACAGATTCCATAACTATCGGCTACAAAAATAGATTTCGTAGTTAAAAACTTTTCACTACGAAAATTTATGCGCAGCTAAAAGCAGAAAAACAAAAGACAATAAAAAGGACGTCGTTTTCTCAATATTGATAACCTAAAGACTGCCTTTCTCTATTTTCTCTTCATCTTCGTCTTCCTCTTCCAACAGCTGCAGTGTGCTGTCTAGTGTCTTCGTCTGTCTTCTCTCTAGTGTCGTCATGTTTTCTCTACCAATTGGCAATGTTTGTTTTGCCTATTCAGAAGGGTTCTTCTTCTCCAAGTAATTGGGTTTTAGATCATCCATAGTTAATGTAAGTTAGGGCTGAGTCAATTGGTTACACGTACTTAAGTTACTACAATTCTAATTACATTTGTATAGATAACATACTACTATTACGCAGAAGACGTGTTGACCTGGATTAATCAACATATATATTGTGTTTCATTCACACGTAATTTTTCTCTTTCCTTTTATTTTCAATCACTGGTTGTTGCTTTAACAACTGCAAATCTACTTTAGTTAATGGCTATAGTGTTTTTCCATTCAGAGCATATTCCATATAAAACTTAACAAATGTTTTTCTTTATGGAGTTACCACTAAGGATGACAATGAGCTGATGTGTGGCCTGGCTCGACCATGGATTAATCGGCCCATAACCCAGCTTGTGGCCTGACGTGCCCAAGGCAGGCAGGGCTAGCCCGACCTAATTTATAATTTTAAAAAAAATTAAAAAAAGACATCATTTTGTCACTTTTGGTTACGCCACAGGTTGGGTCGGACCAGGCTCCTTTTGTTTTCAACTTACAAGAGGTTCTTTTCAGTTTTAACAGACGCCTTCTATTTTAAATTATTTTTAACAGAAATTTTTGTTTAGTAGGCTCCTGTCGTTTAACAAGCTTTTATCGCTTAACAAACTCCTTCCATTTAAATAGGATCCAGTTGACTTGACAGTAACTTGCAAAATTTTTAAAGTCACATAATTCACCCCCTGCATGTGTTTGCTTTATCACATTAAAGATCTTCAAAATTTTCATATTTATGGTACATCAAGGTGGCAACCGGGTTTTTTACGTCAACAAAAGTAGCCATAGATATGGGGTGGCATAAAAAGAAACTCCTTGATGATAACATTAGACGTCATCCAGTAGACTCAACGGCATGGAAACACTTTGATAGGAAGTTTCCATGGTTTGCAAAGGATTATCATATTGTTCGACTCTGGTTAACCTCTAATGGATTTAAACCATTTGGTAACATAAGTACTTCTTACAGCATGTGACTGGTAATTCTTGTGTCATACAATTTACTCTCATGGAAGTGTATGAAGGAGCCTTTTTGTTATTATATTTACTTATTCCATAACCTAGTACTCCTAGTAAGGATATCAATGTATACACGCAACTACTAGTTGATGATTTAAAACATCTCTGGGAAGTTGGATTAGAAACTTATGATGTTGTTGAAGGTGAAAAATTTAGAATGCATTCGGCTATTTCATAAACTATAAATGATTTTCCAACTTATGGCAATTTGTTTGAAAGGAGTACTAAAGGGTATATGTTGAATAAACTTAAATGTGAAGTTCAAAGGTACTTTCTGGTGGTTCAAAGTCAGAGGACGTTTGAAGTTTTTCTAGAAAGAGTTACGGTGGTTTCAGTAATCAAGGGTCAGAATTTATGGTGATATTTAGTATTCTGTTTTTGAGTTGTTTAGTTTTCCTGGTTTTAAATGTTGTACGAATTTTAAGAGTCAAAAGTAGCTTATAAATAGGTTTGTATTCTGTTGTAAACAATAAGAGAAAAAAATAAAATAGAGAAAGGTTTATGAGAAAAGTTTTTGTCTTTGTCAATTTGGTATCAGAGCCAGATGGAGAATGTGATAGGTCAAATGTCACTACCCCGATTGACGAAGGCGAACTATGAGAATTGGAGCATTCAAATGAAAGCTCTTCTCGGGTCTCAAGATGCTTGGGAAATAGTCGAGACTGGTTTTGTAGAACTAGAAATTACCACGGGATATTCGGCAGCTCAACACAAGGCGTTGAAAGAAACGTGAATAAAGGATAAAACGACATTGTATATGCTATTTCGAGCTGTTGACGAGTCGGGCTTTAAGAAAATTCTAGGTGCAATAACTTCAAAAGAAGCGTGGGATATTTTGGCGAACGTATACAAAGGAGCCGATCGAGTCAAGTAAGTCTGCCTCCAAACTCTTCGTGGCGAATTGGAAGGTACGAAGATGAAAGAGTCTAAAGGTGTATCCGACTACATCACAAGTGTCAAACCGTGGTGAACCAACTCAACAGAAATGGCGAAGTGTTAACTAATGCGCGAATTGTGGAGAAGATCTTGAGGTCGTTAATCGACAGTTTTGAAAATGTTGTATGTGCCATAGAAGAGTCAAAGGACCTAGTAATGCTCACGGTTGACGAGCTCGCAGGTTCTCTTGAGGCACACGAACAACGTAAGAAGAAGAAGGAGGAGGAGACACTCGAGGAAGCACTTCAAACCAAGGCGTCAATCAAAGACGAAAAGGTACTCTATTCTCAAAACTTTCGGGGTAGAGGATGTGGCACTAGACATTGAGGAAATGGTCGTGGTGGTAGAGGCCGTGGTCAAGAAGGGTATGACGAGCAGAATGAGCAATCAAGCCAACAAAATTGGCGTGAAAGAGGACATGGTCGTGGGAGAGGCGGCCGGTCGAATCATTCCAACATCGAGTGCTACAATTGTCACAAATATGGTCACTATGTGAAGGATTGCTACTCCGATAAATGTTACAATTGTGGCAAGGTGGGGCATTTCGCCAAAGAATGTTGAGTCGAAAAAAAGGTGGAAGAGACAACCAATCTAGCAACGGAAGATGAGGAAGGTTTTCTCTTAATGGTGCATAACGAAATCAACACCGACAATGACACGGTGTGGTACCTCGACTCGGGTGCAAGTAACCACATGTGCGGGTACAAACATTTGTTCAAGGAGTTGTGAAAAGTTGAAGATGGACACGTTTCTTTTAGAGATGCGTCGAAGGTCGAGGTCAAAGGCCAAGGTACGATTTGTTACTTACAAAATGATGGATTGGTAGGGTCAATCCAAGATGTGTATTACGTACCAGACCTTAAGACCAATATTTTGAGTATGGGGCAACTCATGGAGAAAGGTTACTCAGTACTTATGAGAGAACGGGTACTGTACTTGAAGGATAAGAAAGGGAGTCTAGTTACTCAAGTCGAGATGGGGAGGAATCGCATGTACAAACTGAATTTGAGAAGCATACAAGAAAAATGTTTGCGAGTTGACGTAGAAGACAAGGCATCACTGTGGCATCTCCGCTTTGGTCACCTACATCATGGTGGTCTAAAAAAGTTAGCAAAGAAGAATATGGTGCACAGGCTACCCGACATGGACTACGAAGGAAAATTTGTTGAAGAATGTGTACTCAACAAGCATGCGAGAACCTCGTTTCAAAAGAAGGCTGAATATCAGGCAAAGCAACCTCTTGAGTTGATTCATACCGATATTTGTGGACCAATAACCCCCGAATCTTTCAGCGGTAAAAGGTATTTTATTTCCTTTATCAATGATTTCTCACGGAAAACTTGGGTTTATTGTTTGAAAGAAAAATATGAGGCGTTCGAGGTGTTCAAAAAGTTCAAAGTGATGGAGAAGGCAACTGGTAGTCACATCAAAGCTGTACGATCTGATAGAGGTGGCGAGTATACTTCGGCGGCTTTCATGAAGTATTGCGAGGAGCAAGGGATAAGGCAATTTCTAACCGCACCGTACACTCCTCAACAAAACGTTGTGGCCGAGAGGAAGAACCGGATCATTCTCGACATGGTTCGGTCAATGCTGAAGAGCAAAAAGATGCTAAAGGAATTTTGGGCAGAAGCTGTGCAATGTGCCATCTATATGCAAAATCAATGTCCACATGCGAAATTGGATGATCAAATACCACAAGAGGCATGGAGTGGAAAAAAGCCAACAGTCTCTCACCTCAAGATATTCGGTAGTGTGGCTTATGCACATGTAACGGATCAGTAAAGAACGAAGCTCGAAGACAAAAGCAAAGGTATGTTTTTATTGGGTATGATGGGAAAATAAAAGGATACAAGCTACTCGACCCGATAAGCAAGAAGGTTATGGTGAGTCGTGATGTACGAGTTAACAAAGCAAGCGAGTGGGATTGGAATAACTCAACGGAGAGTATCATCGAGGTTGGAGAATCATTAACCGCTATACCAACAACTACACCAACAGACCCTGAAACTACTGATGATGAAGATGAACCGCGACAAGCCAAAATGCGAAGTTTGTAAGATTTGTATGATTCGACAAGTGAGGTACACCTTGTATGTCTTTTGACAGATGCTGAGAATATAAGCTTTGAAGAGGCGGTGCGAGACAAGAAGTGGAAAAATGCCATGGATGAGGAGATTAAA
>JANZLC010000001.1:16019143-16035059 GCA_026413385.1 Erythroxylum gracilipes
TGGATTGAAGAAATGGAAAGGTAAAATTTTCGGTGTATCCTTTTGTGTTTTGGCATAAGTTTTGTGAAAACAAAGTTGCTGGAATTTTGTTTCAATGGATCATATTTCGGTTTTGATTGGAAAACAAGTGCTGGATTTTTGTTTCAAAGAATCCAATTTCGGTTTTGCTAAAATACTAAGTGCTGTTTTTTAATTTTCATGAAATGAGTTTCGGTTTTAATAAAACAAGTGCTGGAATTTTTTGTCAAAACAAAGATTTGGTTTTCTAAAAAATCTAGTGCTGGAATTTTATTTCTCAAAGTGACAAAATTCGAATTTCATAAATGCCATTACATTTTGCTTACCGAATGGGCCAGATCATATTAGCGAAGAGTTCGAAGCAGAAGATCCAAGATGAAGAAGCATATTTTGGGCCTAAAAGGCTTGTAATTATTGTACAGCTGTATAATATATCAACATGGACTATTTTGCAATTTTTAAAAAGTTTAGAGACTATTTTATAAATTTAAAAAATATCCCGAAACGGTACCCGGTACTGGTACTGTTCCGTTCCAGAGCTCAATCCGGTACCAAACCCGATACGGTATTCATAACATTAGGCAAGAGGTCAAAGAGAACTAGCTAAAGAGAGAGCTAGAGAGATAAGTTGTAGTGATCTTATGAGGTACTCTTGAGCGAGATACCTCAAAAAACTTAAATGCTTGTATCCTGCTATTTTGATTTGGTGAAATTTATTGTCGATTTGTTTCGTGATTTTTACCTCTATATTAGAATGTTTTCCATGTTAAAATCACGTGTCAAATTATCTTTCACTCATCTTTATTGTTTGAATAGTTTGTTATTAGTTGGGTGATCTTATCAATCTTATGGATGTTATTGCTTAGAATCTCAACAATTCTAGCCCGAACAACTCTTGTATTTCTACAAATGGTTGGAAGGAACTAGAGCAAGAAATACTGGTAAGTAATCTTGAATGGGGACTGATTATATGATTATTATTATTAAATAAGAAATTTTTTATTCTATAAAAATAATATTTTTATTATTTATAATATTGACCACAAAAATTTGTGTTTTTGGCAAAAGTTCGTGTCCAAAAATTCATTGTTGTTATTTGTTACTGACTCATCATCTAATTCTACTCTTCTAGTACTCTATGCTTGATGATGGCATGTAATATATATCTTAATTAATTACTATGGATCCTTAAGGTGGTATCTTAAACTTTGCAAATTGGATAATTTAGGTATTAGTTTCTACAGTTTTATTACTACGAGTTTAATATAAAATTTTTCGAACCCTACATAATTCACCCAAAAAAAAAAGAGATTATTATTGGTTTAAAAAACGACGTATTTCTCTGAGAATATGATGAAGTCGATGTGTTGTCATTGTAAATGGTGTTTGCTCGATAAATAATGGCCCAGTAGTGGCTGTTTGTAAAACTGAAACTTCCACTGCTAGCTGGCTTGATCTCAAGTTTATTGCAAGGACTTGCAACTCTGAACCCATTATTGAACCACATTGACCTACACAACAGTAATTAGTCATCCCTTTCTCTCCAAATTCTATACGAACTTCAAGTGTTTAACTACTTGGCCATAATTGCATTGAACACAATCATATCATTTTCAGTCTATAAACCGGTTTTGTGTAATGTATAGTGTAATGTCATATTTCTTGAGCAAAATTGTCACTCTTTCGGCATATGCAACAGACACACCAAGCTAGGAATAATGTTCCTCAGTAAAGAATAAGGAATTCAAGAATTGGTATCTAATTCCTAGGATATCACTAGCTTCTCTAACAACAAAAGGTGCCAGGCAAGAATAGCCTTAAAAAAGAATTGCAGGTGCAGATTACTATAGCAGACACTAATCTGAAGTGACCTCAAACTCCGCACCAATTGGTAGATGGTCACTCGGATGGTAGTAGTTTGGTAATCCACCAAGAACATCAGGTGAATTTTCTTCAGGAAGTTGAAGGATGCTCACTGGTTTAATTCGATCAGTGGGGGAAAAGAATATGTAATCTAGCGTATTTGTGAAGTCGGGAGTGCAGTTTGTGAAAGGTGGCTCGTTGCCTCTTACATGAGCATATACGCTGCATAAGGGAATGGAAAGCTCATCCGAGCAGTCCACTGGTGCAACTGAATTGTTCCCTGAAACAAGGTACTGGTAAACCTGAAACAATGAATCGAGGAATGTAAGAACTAAGGGTGTAGTAATATCCAAGTGTTCCCTATAGCTAGAGATAGAAATGTAACTATATTTTCTCAACTATTATAAGATTTGGTAACAAAGAAAAGAGAAGGCAATGGTATAATCACAGACCTTGTCCCCTGGAACTGAATTGAAGTCTCCGGCTAAAATTACTGAAGGCGCACATTTATACTGGTCGGATACTACTTTCCTGAATTGATCTAAGCGCGATAAAAGATATTTAGCTTGGGCAAGCTTGACATCAGCCCATTCAGGATCCCTGGAACAAATGGGACCCAATATGGTCACCTAAGATTGTCAAGCATTGATGTTTCTATAAAAGCACTACTAATTCTTCCAACAAAATCAGGAAGATTGGCTGTTCCAAGAAGACTGGTTGCATGACAATAAAATACCAGAGTGCATCTTTCAATTTGAACAGATTAACAATATTCACTTACCAGTAAAGGTGCGTGTTTGCAACTATAACGACATGACAAAAAGGTTCATTGAGTTTAAAGGCCGCCGTAATTCCAACACAGTCACGTTTTAATCGTACGCGAGGATCATCAGGATCTCCACGATCCTCAGAAGTACCTTTTACTATTGAATCTGAAGGCAGATCATTGAAGGAGTAAGTTAACAGCTTGGTATTTAGTATGCACTATGTCATTTGCCTTTGCAAGAAACATATTGTCAAAAGTATCCTCACGAATATAATGGAACAAGTACAATGTTGCATGCCACTTGCTGAAAAATTCAAATAATTATATGGAAAATATAGATACATAACTATAACCTTGCATCTAAAAATTCGTCAACATTAACAAGAGTAACCAAGAAAAAGAAGGCATGCAAATGAAAACAAAAATCATACAGAAAAGGTGAGCATAACCAAGAAAAAGAAGGCATGCAAATGAAAACAAAAAACATACAGCAAAGGTGAGCACTATTTCTTGGTTTACCTTTTTTAGATTCCTTGTCCATTGTATAATTATCTTTCTCAACACATGAAACAGGATCATCTTGTATTGTGTTCACAAGATCATTGTATTCTATCCTTTCCTCTACAAGTAACTCTGCACTAAAACCATGCCATATGAAAGTTTTACATAATTAGAAAGTAGAAACACGTAAGATAGTTTAATTCTAATGCTTTACTCATCATGGAGAGCATGAAGAAAAATATTTGAAGAACCAAAGGCGTTCATGTTAGAAATAGCAAAACTAGTGATCCTGGCTCAGTAAGTCCTTTCTTCCGCGATGAACTGTTGGCACCAGTCCTACATTTTGTCTCTGTGGACCGAGGAGAAAGGAGCTCAGCGAGAAGAGGATTGTACCATGAGAGAAGCAAGGAGGTCAACCTCTTTCAAATATACAACACAGCCGTTAAGTCATAAGCAAATGCTCTTTGGAATGATAAAATTAGGCGTAACTCCAATCCAAATGGTACCTCAAGGAGAAGAGGATTGCCTAAACCTTACAAGAGTTGTTAGGCTCTTACTCCCAGTCTATATAAGATATTTATCATACCTAACACACACCCCTTATGCAGATGTGAATATCTGATGGAAAAATTTAGAATACTGAACCTCTGTGGGCAGCTCATAGGACTGGACATTTGTGAAAGACCTATCATCAAACTAAGATTGGCTCTAATGCCATGATAAAACTAGCCTAACTCCATTGCAAAAGGCACTTTAAGGGGAGGATTGCCCAAGCTTTTTAAGGCTTCTTAGGCTCTTACTCCTCGTCGATGTGAGATATTTATCATACTTAGTAGGTAGCGTCTCTTTTGACATCTTGAATGCCTTTATATCTGTAAGAAATATTGTTATCCTGGAGTTCAAGGAAAAGACAACCTCAAAGGTATTTACTTGTTATGCTAATCATGATTTTATTTATAAGCCATTTCAGTCTTATCAACATTCAAAAGAAACTAAATTTCCAACTTCAGAAACCATACAAGTTTCAGAAATATGTAGGCAAAAATTTTTGGCATATCAGCCGATTTCCTCAACATGATTTGGAGTAGATAAATGGTGAAAAGATGCAGAAATCTAGTTTACATGAAATTATTTGCCATTTCTGTTCACTGACAATTACTTGCTGATACAGCATACTTTTCAAATGGTGCTACATGAAAACTAATGATGGTCAACTAAGTTTCACGGCTTGAAATGGTGTTAAATTTTATAAATTAGAACACAATAGTCAATGCATGAGTGAATATGAAAACGAAGATGTAGCTTGAGAAGCTTCTCCACCCAACTTCACCCAAACCATTTGTAATTTAATGTAAAAAAACTAAAAGGAATTGGTAAAGCATACCGATCTTGTCTATAAAATATTCCACAGCCGTCACGCTTTTGTCCACTTCTCTGAATATATATGCTTGAGTAGCCATGACTCTCAATATTTGGCTTGTAAAAGCTATCATATTCATCCACTTCCTGGTGTTTACAACGTGAAATTCCAAATGAAATATAAAAATAAACATAAACTTGTTGACGCAAGAAAATATACATCATAATTTGAGAAGAAATTCAAATTACAAAAAAAGAAAAAAGAAAAAAAGCAACAATATGAGCCAGCCTTATAGATTACAGATGGTGAGATTCAAATGATTGTAGTTATTAGTACAGGAAAGTCATATATCACCTGCAGACAAAGAAAGTCACCACCAAGGTCCTTAAGAACAGTCAGAATTGACTGTGATCGAGCCTTCCACCTATGTTGACCACGAGTAACAAATTAAAAAAAAGTGTAATCAGTTCATTAGAATCTAACAAAGTAGACATAAAACAACAGTGGATAATAAGTGATATTCATGTCTTAAAATATTTTTATGGTACTTGTCATATTAATCTTAGATGACTTGTTCAGGGATTAACAATAATTCTCTTAAACATGGTATTTCGCATTCTAAATTCTATTAGAATAAAATAGATAAAAGAGTGCACACATAACTAAAACCTACCTACCAACATCATCAAATGATATGTCATCTCAGAATTTGCATGATGGTATTGGCAACAAAAGATAATAAAACACAACCAGTGATAACGTTTAGAATTGTGAAGCAATAATGCAATTGGAATGATAATGACAAAGATGATGGGGGTTGTGTACTGTATACTAAATAATGATACAAATTTTAGACAGTGGACCTACTTCAGGGAAGGAGATGGCGAGTGGGGGAAGAACGAACTCTTCACATAAGCCTACAAACAGAAGAACCTTTAAGCACATAACTAGGAGGAGCATATATACATAATGTGTACAATTTGACCCAATGAAAGAGAACCAAAGAAATAAACATTTCTCTTCTCAGTAGAAGAACAAGGGTACAACTCCCATTGTGCTTAAAAGTCAGAAAAAACCAACTTGCGATATGCATACTTTTTTCATAACTTACATTAGTGGCGCAAAAACCACACTTAGAAACAAAATAGAATTTTATCATGTAAGCCAATTGGATATCTAGTGGTAGTTAAAATATCATTTGTTTTACAACTTAGACCCACCCTTATAACTTAACAACGGGATGAAAGTTGGGAAGAGCTAAGTTGTTTGACAACTCAAATAGTAGAAGTTTTTCATACCTGAGCCAAAATGTTAAAGGACACTAGACGGAATCTGATCCCTGCAACACCACGAAATACTTTGCTTCATAACAATGGAACAGCAAAGCTGTTAGCATTATAATTTTTCAATAGTTCCAGCAAGTTCTAGAGTTACTTGAAAGATGTCTAAATAATTTTAAAAGAATAAAAAAATAGTGTTTTCATGGGGTACCAAATATATTCTCATTTAAACCCATCATACCTTTGCTAGATTAATCTGTGTAGAATGCCAGGTTATGGTCACATCAGATTGGCAGTAACAGCCTTGCTTGTACTTTACAACAGGTTTTCTAATTTAAACCAATCAATAACATGCAATTGTGGAATGTTGCAAAAACATAAATCATATAGTCTAAGTTCAACGTAAAGCTGACTACAAAATGGCATCAAGAAAGTGACATAAGCGAAAGAAAAGGTGTTGGTAAATGCATAGAAAGATGTAATGACATACTTCCAATTTTCCATATGGAAGAACAATTAGCAATAGGTACACAAAACATATTAAACGAAGGAAAAGAAGTGAACTGTGCATACCATCGGGTTTACTTCTTGAATGAATGTCACCTCCTTCAACGGAAACAAACTTTGGGGATATTGGTGATGGCGTTGTGCTCATTTTGCTCAAGCAAGTTCTGTACAATAAACAATCAACGTAACAGTTCTATACGATTTCCACGCCCAATCCAAATATGGTAACAAACAGTACAAGCTTTGGTCCCATAGTAAAGAGAGTAAGGGAAGCTACTTTGTCTATGCAGGTAAATTGGTTGCTAAATACAAATTTTGCGCAACAACAATATTTTTGTTAGAATATTGAAATTAATTAAAATCAAATAAGAACTCATGTTAGATACACAAGAGATTCAGAACTCTAAGCGACAAAAGATTCAAAGTTTATACACCTGCTATATTATTCATGAGGTGAAAATTATGAAGTTATGACAAATTTCCCTTCAACGATTGGTTTTCAACTTTCTTTCTTTGCAAACTACGGAAACTGAATAAAGGGTAATCAAGAATTACTCAAGCACCTAGAAGCGGATATTTTTTTTAGCAATCTTAAATTTCTAATACACTATGGAAGCAAGTAGTTATGCCCAGAAAAGACATTTTCTTTAATTATATCTTACTCGGTTCATTATGTTGTCTGGGAAAAAAGGGACTCCATGTTCCTTTTTTCTCTACTAAAGACCAAAGATGTAATAAAAAAGAAGGGAGGAGAAACGAGGGGGGCAAGTAGAAAGCTCAAAACTATTCCATGAATTTTCTGGCACCAGCAACAGCAACGACAAAATTAAGAAATTGGGTGTTAAAAAATGTGATACAAAGCTGAAAGACAAGCAAAACTAGAAAACTATAGTTGAGAAGAACCCTGCAGGACACAGGTGAAGGCAAGAAACACAAGTACAGATTCTGAACATTCTCATCTAGTAACCAGAGTTGACGTTGAGAAGCTCAGTTACAAAGTAAGCGAGAGCTATGTACCTGTAAATGGAGGGAACGGGTCGGCGGACGAATGAAGAGAAGGTGATGACGAGCATTATAAGTTACACATTCGGAGCCGTACACAAGATTCCACCCCTGAGTTCGAGTGTACACGGCATTTACATTAAAAAAACAAAAAAAAAAAAAAAACGTTGTGTGTTTTTCTAGTTAACCTGACTCGAGAATATGGTATATACAAGCCAAATTAGGTTCTAAACAAGCAAACAAAAAAGCTTGGCCTCTTAGAAAGGGGTTAAACAGGGCTCAAAGTTTAAATTGAAGCTTAACATTTTTGAGTTTTATCAGTTGGAGACTTAAATTTGAAACCTACTTAATGAAAAGCTAAAGTTTTACAAGTCTGCTTAATTAAAGATTTTTTTTTGGACGGAAATTAAGACATGTTTACATGCGTCGTTACAATGTACAACGTGGCACCGTTATTATTATTTTAAATGCCACGTTTAAAAGAGTACAAGCTTGCATGGTGTTTTAAGTTTTAACCTTAGATGTTAGTAAATTTAGTAAAGTAAAAAGAGAAACTCATTCTGTAAAAGTTACAAAAAATCCTAAATTTTTCACCATCTTCCCTCTTGGATGCATCTTCACCATTGGCCAATCTGCGCTCCAGTCTTCATGAAAGGGTTGTCACGCATCAAAATCATCACCCGATTTGCGCTTCGTCCTTCGTTGAACTAATGTCTTGCCCAGTTGATGCATCTTCAATGTCGTTCGATCCACCCTCCAGTCTTCATTGAAGGGGGTTGGCTTGCTTGGTTGACACATCATCTCTTGAAACTAAGGTAAGTCTTAGAATTAGGTATTAGCTATTAGACTTAAGAGCAGTAAAACATCTGATTATGAGAAGTCTGAGGTTAGAGCAGTAAAAAGAAGAAAGTGTAAAGGTTAGAGTAGTCTTAGGAAGATAGTATGAATGAGATGGGCAAAAGCAAACTGGTATTAGTTTCATCTTCTACCGAAAACGGTCAGGAGCATTCACCTTGAACCACTGTCAAATCCTAGCAGCTACCCATTTTGTAACCTCAGATGCTAAGGAAAATAATAGGAAACTTCAAGTATGAAGTATTTTAAAGAAGTTGCACATTAATATACCCTTCATATATATTAAGTAAGTTTGAAGAAGATTATGTCTAAAATAATAAACTTGAGGATTATGCTATGGTTCCTTTGAGTAACTTGCATAATCAATTACTTGTAAAAATAAAGGATATTGGGAGTTTTATGATTCCATGCCATTTGAGTGCTTCTAATGTTATTAATTGTTTATGTTTGCTAGTGTTAATCTAATAACTTTATTTCTTTTTAAGTAGCTTAGAATAGGTGAACTGAAGCCTACTATAGTGTCACTCTAACTTGTATTGGCTTATAAAGTACCTAACTAGGGTAATGGAAGATGTACTTGCTAAAGTAGAAAAATTCATCTTTCCTACCAATCAGAGCCCAATAGAAAAGCAATTGGTCCTACAAAATCTTAATTTGATGTTTTTAATTCCGTTGCCCTCCTACATACTTTTGTCTTTAAATGTTAAGTAGTTGTTCTATTAAAGGAAAAGTTAACATGTGAAACTTGCAACTATAGTTTGATTACTAAAAATTAGAAATAAAAATATTCATTTTAAACCAAAATGTTAACTTTTTAGGGGTGACTTATTGATTAATTTCCCACATTATTGGAGCATAAGTCTAACATGTAGTCCTTTATTTAAATTGAAGGTTTTATTAAGGGAAGAAACATTGTTAGGGAAAAAGAAAAAAGAAAACATCAAGTAAGAAGGAAATGAAATGTGATCATATAAAGAAATAATCCTTTTTAGAATTACTCTTACATCCTTGTGTATATATACAAACCATAAGGATGTATAGTCATTACCTGTGATCCAAATAGAATTAAGTTCTAAAACATTTTGTATATGGATTAAATTATTCATCTCTCAATAAACTTGCTTCAAGAGAGGACTAAGTTTTTTTTCTACTTCTTTTATAAGTCCAATTTAAAATAAAATTGAAGGAATTTAAAAAATTGGAAATTGGCACATAAGAAAAAATGTAGATGGGTTTTGGCCACTAATGACTGAACGGATGAATTTCTACAAAGTAAAATAATCCTTAGTAGCCCTCTCTTCTTAGATCATTCTCTGAGTATCATTCAGAACTTAACCACAAGTTAGTATAGGAAAGCTCCCCTTCACTTGATTTAATATCTTAGATCATTTGTTTGTTTTGTTTGTAGGTTGTGTTTTGTGTTGAAGAGTGTCTATAATAGTCCAACGCCCTCCTTCTTTGTAGGTTGCAGTTATCTGTCTATCCCAGTAAGTCATCTAACTAATGTCTCCAATATGTTTTGCTTTACTAGTTGGAGTATTTGTGGTATGAGGGAGTAGTTTTTTAATTGCAAAAGATGTATTATTTGTATGTTGTTTGCAATACTCTGACTATCATTGATGATAACATAAAGTTCTGATTTAACATTCTAGTAGTAACTTAAATATGAAAGACTCTAATTACTAGTAACTTTAAGTTGATGTAACAATTGAATTGAATAAGGATTGCATTTAATAAGGGTATTTTTAAAACATTGAGGCATAATAAACCATTAGGTAGGTATATAGGTTGGAAACTAGTGATGCAGCTCCCATGAGGTTTATAGGTGAAAAATTCCATGAGCCACAGCGAGAACATGTTTCTCAATTTATAGGTGTAAAGAACACCACATACCTTAGACTTTCTTACTTTTGAACTTTGTCAACAAACTTCAATCCTATAGACTCTAATTACTAGCAACTTAAAGTTGATGTAACAATTGAATTGAATAAGGATTGCATTTAATATGGATATTTTTGAAACATTAAGGCATAATAAACCATTAGGTAGGTATATAGGCTGGAAACCAATTATGCAGCTCCCATGAGGCTCATAAGTGAAAAATTTCACGAGCCTAGGAGCTACAGCTAGAGCATCTTTCTCAATTCATAGGTGTAAACAACGCCACATTCTTTATACTTTCTTACTTTCGAACTTTGTTAACAAACTTTAATCCTATAGACTCTAATTACTAGTAACCTAAAGTTGATGTAACAATTGAATTGAATAAGGATTGCATTTAATATAGATATTTTGAAACATTGAGGCATAATAAACCATTAGGTAGATATATAGGCTAGAAACTAGTGATGTAGCTCCCATTAGGCTTATAGGTGAAAACTTGCACGAGCCTAGGAGCTACAACGAGAACATGTTTCTCGATTCACAGGAGTAAATAACGCCACGTTCCTTAGACTTTCTTACTTTCGAACTTTGTCAACAAACTTCAATCCTATATACTCTAATTACTAGTAACTTAAAGTTGATGTAACAATTGAATAAAATAAGGATTGCATTTAATATGGATGTTTTCGAAACATTGAGGCATAATAAACCATTAGGTAGGTATATAGGTTGGAAATCAGTGATGTAGCTCCCATGAGGCTTATAGGTGAAAAATTCCATGAGCCTAGGAGCCACAGCGAGAACATGTTTCTCAATTTACAGGTGTAAACAACACCACGTACCTTAGACTTTCTTACTTTCGAACTTTGTCAACAAACTTCAATCCTATAGACTATAATTACTAGTAATTTAAAGTTGATGTAACAATTGAATTGAATAAGGATTGCATTTAATATGAATATTTTTTAAACATTGAGGCATAATAAACCTTTAGGTAGGTATATAGGCTGGAAACTAATGATGCAGCTCCCATGAGGCTTATAGGTGAAAAATTTCTCGAGCCTATGAGCCACAGCGAGAACATGTTTCTCGATTCACAGGTGTAAACAATGCCACGTACCTTAATTAATAGAACTTACTAAGTTATTAGAAGAGTTATGTGTGTGTGTGTGTGTGTGTGAGAGAGAGAGAGAGAGAGAGAGAGGGAGAGGGAGAGAGAGAGAGGTTAGTAGGAAATGCCACTAACTTTCATATGTTTCTTGTCACCTTTCACCATTTTGAATTAGTTGGTTAATAGAATTGTTATGAATACGTTAAGCATCTTGTGCTGTGCTAGGCTTGAACTTTCACTTCAGTGTTTCATTTCAACATTCTGACTGAGTGTCTTCGCTTTCTTAGAGTTGGTTTTTTTGATTTAGCATAATGACATTTGATTAAGTAACTCTGAGGTTTCAACATGCGGGATGTTTTGTTAATGTGGGTGATAATGTTATGTATGAAGGTGTTTTTGTAGATGAAATTGAATTTGATCCTAACTTGCTGAGCTATTTTGAACTGGTTGATGTATGTAAGAGAAGTGGGTATAACAATGTGAAAAGATATTTTATCTTATCCTTGGTTTTGAACTATGTAATGGTTTGAGGGTTGTACAAGATGATTTTAGTATGTTAGATATGCTTAGTCAGATGATGGGTACGGGTGGTATTGATATTTATATTGAACATGGTGTGGATACCCCTATTGAAGTGATTAAGGATGAATGTAATAAGGTTAATTAGGATAATGTAGTTGAAGATAATGGTGAGGATGTTAATAATGAAGGGTTTGGAGGTAATGTAGGTAATTTAGACAATGTGTCAAATGTGGAGGATGAAAATGATGCAGATATTGAGAATGAAGATGATACAAATATAAAGGTTGAAGAGGATGAAGATGATTTAGAGCAAGGAGATGAAGGTAATGGGTCCGGATGAAGATGTTGAAGAGGATTTAGAGCAAGAAGATGAAGGTAATGGTTCGGATGAAGATGTTGAAGAAGATGTAGAGCAAGGAGATGAAGGTAATGGTCCTGATGAAGATGTTGAAGAGGATTTAGAGCAAGGAGATGAAGGCAATGGTCCTGATGAAGATGATGAAGATAATGGACCATATGAAGCTAATGTAGGTGATGCAGATGATGAAGATGAGGTAGTTTTGTGTTAATATTATGACAGTGATGACTATGGAGAACTTGTTAGTGATGTAGATGATATGGTAGATGATGCTACTAGGAGGAAAATGAAATACCTTGTTTATGATGAAAATGTAGCTGAGCCTTACATTGAAGTAGAGATGATTTTTCTTAAACATTTGTAATTTAAGTTTACAGTGAGTTTGTTATCCATCAAAACAAAGAGAGCTACCATATTTACCAAAAATAAGCCCAACTTTGTCCAAGGTATAAGACAAAGAACTGCCTTTGGTATATATATGGAGCATTTGATAGGAAGCTGTAGTCATTTTAAGTTAGGAAATTCAGGAACAATCATGACTGTAATAGGGTATATATAAATCCTAGGATGAACACCAGCATCTTATCTAACTTGTTTAGGATAAGTTTAAAATGGATTCATTTTTTAAGAATGATGATAACAAATTTTACGTTAAGGATTGTTTAGGTGTTGAAGTGTCCATGAGGATGGTGAGAAGAGCAAAGAAAAAAAAAATAGACAGTGTTGTGATCAACATTGAAGAAGAGTTTGGGAAGCTTTGGTCTTATACTGAAGTGATTAGGCAGACCAACCTAGGAGCACTATTACATTGATAGTGACTCGGCCAATTCCAACATCTCCACCTATATTTGAAAGAATGTACATATGCTTAAAAGTTATTAAACATGGGTTTAGGCATGGATGCAGGCATTTTCTCGGCCTAGATGGATGTTGGTTGAGAACCAAAATTAAGGGTAAACTTCTATGTGCTGTGGGAAGAGATGGAAACAATAAAATGTTTCCTGTTGCTTGGGCTATAGTTGAAGTTGAGTCGACAGTCACGTGGAAGTGGTTCATTGAAAGGCTGAAAAAAGATTTACCTCACTTAGGCTCTGGAATTGGTTGGACTATAATGACTGACCAACAAAAAGTAAAAGTTTTACATCAATCTTGTTTTTACTTTCATTAAGAGTGTAACTGTTATGAAATATGTAGAGTTGCGTCCACATGCCTATTTAAATGGTTATGTTTTCCCTTACAGGGACTTGATAGAGCCATTGTCGATTTGTGCCTAAATGCTGAGCATAGGTTTTGTGCTAGACATGTTTATGTGAATTGGCATGGAAAAGGATATAAAGCGGAAGAGATAAAAGAGCATATTTGGAAAATTGCAAATCCTTCACAGTAAGGGAATATGAAGAAATATTGGATAAGCTTAGAGCTAAGAAGTAAAGGGTAGCAAAAGATATTGTGTAACACCCCACTCCCACGTGACCCGAACCTGATATCATTGGTGATATCGAGTCCGTGTCCCGCGAGGGTGGCGTACTACATCAATCGGTTGGACGAATCTCAGTATAGATTTTTTTTTTGAAACATTTATTTGCGCGAAACAAAGTATATCATTGAAGCCCAAGTTAAAGGAAAGCAGTGTCAGTGTTAGAAATAAACAGTTTCAGTTATTACAATCCTTCAACAATAGTTTACGATTATTTAATGAATCAAAAGCCATAACCAAAAATTTCTGAATACAACACGAACTGATCCCGACCACTATCTCTTGCTTGCCTACAGTAGACATATTCCCGTGTCAAATGGGTTACTCTTCAACGCCTGAAAACTAGATGCAAAATTTTGATGAGTTTTTGCGAACTCATTGAGGAACCATCATCGATGGTTCGCCCAATTCATGCATCATTTAAGTGCAACACAGTATAACACAGTATACAAGAAATCACAATTTTGTTTGCAATAATAATAATCATAATACAGTCAGAAATACCACATCATAATCACATCACATTTCTATACGAAAGTCATGCCTTTTTCCCATTTACAACATGCGGTCAAATATGTATGCAATGCACATGTGACACTTTCCAGTTATTACAGTGTTGTGACCGAGCACATAAACAGTAAACAGTGTTCAGTGGACGCATGGCGTCTAGGGAGTAAGACTCCTTACGAGCTCGAAGCTCTTTTTCAGTATCAGTATCAGTAGCAGTATCAGTATCAGTATCAGTATTAGTGGCGACTCTGGTCACAACTGTTATTATTAGCCGTTTATGCATTTGTGTATGCAATGCATATGTCCAATGACAGTCCATAAGAAGCAGTCTGCCCCAGTAGAGGCAAGGAGATGAAACACAGTACTCACAGTATTCACCATATATCACAGTATTCACAATGTAGCACAGTATTCACAGTAGTCACAGTATTCATAATGTATCGCAGTATTTACAGAATTCACAACGGATCACAGTTGTCACAGTAGTCACAGAGTTCACACAGTATTCTCAATGTATCACAGTATAATCATTGATCACCATATCACAATTACTCACAGTATAGCAATTGCTCACAGTATATAAATTGAACAGTAGTAGCAACAATTCACAATATCACACAGTGGAAACCAATCACAAACAGTTACACTTCTATGTCAGATCTCCCATATATCGGGCCCTCCTCCCGGAATCCATAGTCATCAGCAATACACAACCTTAATCCCTCTATTATTCGCCACATTGGACATATAATAATTGAGTGAAAGCCATCTCAGTCACTCACCTGGACTTTCGAGCTACTGCCTGGAAATCTCAGTGACGTTGGTGGATCGACACGCCAAAAGTCCCTTTGTAATAGTTACAGTAGATAATGAGACCAATTGCTCACTTACGCTACTGTGTATGAATAAGCCGACTTACTGAAGATACAAGTCGACTTACATTACTCCCATAACAGATCTGGGAAAACTTTATCCAACATGCCAACTTCCACAGGGCATAAGTCCTTACTCCGAGCTCCAAATTGGACAAAACTGGTATCTATTTTATAGAAACAAGAGAGATATACAATGTTCATGAAGGACACAAAAGTCAATTTCATTTCTATCAAGCTCAAAGATATCCGCAAGTTTCTGCCCTGCCCATCAGTCTATGACCTACTTTTAGTCCAATAGTTGAAAATTCATAAGTCCCAATTTTGTTATCTAAAAATTGCATGCTATATACCATTTTCAAGATAATTTCTTCCTATACAAGTTTTCAGAAGATCAGTTAAGCCAATTAAATTCACAAAAATCTCTAAATTTGCTTTTAATCAGAATGGTCACAAAACCTACCCTGATGGCTAGGTTAGGTTTCACCAATTGCACAAAACCAGTCAAGATTCAACAGTTCATATCTCTCAATATACAGGTCGAAAAATTTCAAAATCAGTGGAAATGGACAGTTAACATGATATACTTAAACTTTCATGAAGACAAATTTCACTAATTCTTTCTACATAAATTTAGAAAAATCACCAAAGTTTCAGATCACTCATTCGGGTACTGTTCACAACAGCCCATACCAATGAGTTTCCAAGCCAAAATTCAACCTATTAAGACTACAATTAGGCAACACCTATTTCACACGAAATTGTAGCCAATCCACTAAAGTTTAATTTTCCACAAACCGCACCTCATTTGCTTAATCATACAATTACTTATGATCAAAACAGTGCAATAGGTACAAATTCAATTTTCCAGCTTTGCTCCTACACTTATATCCTATCACTTCCAATGTCAATTACACATCAATAGGCACTAGATTTAATCATTCATTCACCCTAACCTTCATCAAACACTTCACTTCAATATCAATACCTAAAATGGCAGCATCATACACAATCATGTTCTTATCAATTT
>JANZLC010000001.1:16053732-16065275 GCA_026413385.1 Erythroxylum gracilipes
TTGTGTATATATACAAACCATATGGATGTATAGTCATTGCCTATGATCCAAATAGAATTAAGGTCTCAAACATTTTGCTATGGATTAAATTATTCATCTCTCAATAAACTTGCTTTAAGAGAGGGCTAAGTTTTCTTCTACTTCTTTTATAAGTCCAATTAAAAATAAAATTGGAGGAATTAAAAAAATTGGAAATTGGCACATAAGAAAAATTGTAGATGGGTTTTAGCCACTGACACCTAGTTGGATGAATTTCTACGAAGTAAAACAATCCTTAGTAGCCCTCTCTTCTTAGATCATTCTCCAAGTATCATTCAGAACTTAACCACAAGTTAGTATAGGAAAGCTCCCCTTCACTTGATTTAATAACTTAGATCATTTGTTTGTTTCTATTGTTTGCAGGTTGTGTTTTGTGTTGAAGAGCATCAATAATAAATCGACATCTTCCTTCTTTGTAGATTGCGGTTGTTCGTCCATCCAAGTAAGTCGTCCAACTAATGTCTCCAATATGTTTTGCTTTACTAGTGGGAGTATTTGTGGTATGAGGGTGTATTTTTTAATTGAAAATGATGTATTGTTTTTATGTTGTGTTTGCAATACTCTGACTATCATTGATGATAACATAAAGTTCTGATTTAACATTCTAGTAGTAACTTAAATCTGAAAGACTTTAATTACTAGTAACTTAAAGTTAATGTAACAATTGAATTGAATAAGGATTGCATTTAATTTGGGTATTTTTGAATCATTGAGGCATAATAAACCATTAGGTAGGTATATAGGCTAGAAACCAATGATGCAGCTCCCATGAGGCTTAAAGGTGAAAAATTTCACGAGCTTAAGAGCCACAACGAGAACATGTTTCTCGATTCACAGGTGTAAACAACGCCACGTACCTTAATTAATAGAACTTAGTAAGTTCTTAGAAGAGTTATATATCTATATATATATATAGGTTAGGAAATGCCACTAACTTTCATGCGTTTCTTTTCACCTTTCACCATTCTGAATTAGTTGGTTGATGGAATTGTAATGAATATGTTAAGCATCATGTGTTGTGCTAGGCTTGAATTTCTCACTTTCACTTTAGTGTTTCCTTTCAACATTCTGACTGAGTCTCTTCATTTTCCTAGAGTTGGTTTTTTCAGTTTGGCAGAATGACAATTGATGAAGTAACTCTGGGGTTTCACCATGCGGGATGTTTTATTAATGTAGGTGATAATGTTATGTATGAGGTTAGTTTTGTGGATGAAATTGAATTTTGATCCTGACTTACTAAGCTATTTTGAACTGGTTGATGTATGTAAAAGAAGTGGGTATAACAATGTGAAAAATATATTTTATCTTATGTCTGGTTTTGAACTATGTAATGGTTTGAGGGTTGTACAAAATGATGCTAGTGTGTGAGATATGGTTAGTCAGATGATGGATACAGGTGATATTGATACTTATATTGAACATGGTGTGGATACCCCTGTTGAAGTGATTGAGGATGAATATAATGAGGTTAATCAGGGTAATGTAGTTGAAGATAATGGTGAGGATGTTAATAATGAAGGGTTCAAAGATAATATGGATAATTTAGACAATGTGTCAAATGTGGAGGATGAAAATGATGCAAATATGGAGAATGAAGATATAAACATGGAGGTTGAAGAGGACGAAGAGGATTTAAAGTAAGGAGATGAAGGTAATGGTTCAGATGAAGATGTTGAAGATGATTTAGAGCAAGGAGATGAAGGTAAAGGTCTTGATGAAGATGTTGAAGAGGATTTAGAGCAAGGAGATGAAGGTAATGGTCCTGATGAAGATGTTGAAGAGGATTTAGAGCAAGGAGATAAAGGTAATGGTCCTGATGAAGATGATGAAGATAATGGACCACATGAAGCTGATGCAGATGATTAAGATGAAGTAGTTTTGTTTGAATATAATGACAGTGATGAATATGGAGAACTTGTTAATGATGTAGATGATATGGTAGATAATGCTATTAGGAGGAAAAAGAAATACCCTGTTTATGATGAAAATGTAGCTGAGCTTTACATTAAAGTATGGATGATTTTTCTTAATCATTTGCAATTTAAGCGTGAAGTGAGTTTGTTGTCCATCAAAATAAAAAGGGCTATCATGTTTACCAAAAATAAGCCCAACTTTGTCCAAGGAAAATGTAGGACAGAGAACTGCCCTTGGTATATATATATATATATGGAGCATTTGATAGGAAGCTGCAATTATTTCAAGTTAGAAAATTTAGGAACAATCATGACTGTAATAGGGTATATACAAATCCTATGATCACCAACATCTTATTTGACTTGGTGAATGATAAGCTTAAAAGGGTTCCTTTTTTAAAGAATAATGATATCAAATTTTACGTTAAGAACTGTTTAGCTATTGAAGTGTCTATAGTTATGGTGAGAAGAGAAAAAAAAAAGTAAACAGTGTTATGATCAACATTAAAGAGGAGTTTGGGAAGCTTTGGTCTTATGCTGAAGTGATTAGGCAAACCAACCCAAGAAGCATTGTTACATTAATAGTGTCTCGACCAATTCCAACATCTCTACCTGTATTTGAAAGAATGTACATATGCTTAGAAGCTATTAAACATAATTAAGGTATGAATACAGGCATTTTCTTAGCCTAGATGGATGTTGGCTGAAAACCAAAACTAAGGGTGAATTTTTATGTGCTGTGGGAAGAGATGGAAACAATCAAATGTTTCTTATTGCTTGGGCTATGGTTGAAGTTGAGTTGACAGTCACATGGAAGTGGTTCATTGAAAGGCAAAAAGAAGATTTACCTCACTTGGGTTCTGAAATTGGTTGGACTATAATGACTAACCAACAAAAGGTAAAAGTTTTACATCAATCTTGTTTTTACTTTCATTGAGAGTGTAACTATTATAAAATATGTAAAGTTGTGTCCACAAGCCTATTCAAATGGTTATGTTTTCCCTTGCAGGGACTTGATAGAGCCATTGCCGATTTGTGTCCAGATGCTGAGCACAGGTTTTGTGCTAGACATGTTTATGTGAATTGGTATGGAAGAGGACATAAAGGGGAAGAGATAAAGGAGCACTTTTACAAAATTGCAAAATCATTCACAGTAAGGGAATATAAAGAAAATTTGGATAAGCTCAAAGCTAAGAAGCAAAGGACAACAGAAGATATTGAGAGTTATGCACTAGTTCAACAATGGTATCGGGCTTTCCAGAGGGAAGATTCTATAATTGAGTTGGTTGACAATAACTTATTTGAGGCCTTTAATAAGACTCTAGTTTATTCAAGGAAAATGTCAGTTTTAGGGTTGTTTGAGCATATTAGAAGAGAATTGATGAAAAGAATTGTGAGAAAAAGGAAAGTGGCTGCCAAATGGAAGGGTAATTTAGGGCCAAAAATATGGGAAGTAATTAAGAAGAGTGTCATGATTGCTCAACATTGTTCAGTGCTTCATAATGGAGAAGGAGAGTATAAGATTGATCATGGATAGAACGGATATATGGTGAGGCTTCAAAACAAAATATGTTCTTATAGGAAATATACCCTCTCTGGCATTCCTTGTGCACATGCCATATATGCTATCAGAGACAGTAGGGTTAATATTAAAGAGTACACTTCTAGTTGGTTATGGAAGACTGACTATGTCAAAGCATATGGGAAGGCAATTCAACCAATGCTTGGTATGAAGGATTGGCCCATTAGGAATGAAGAAAATATTAAGGCTACCAGAATTCAAACAAGGGTTTGTACGCCCAAAATAGCTAGGAAAAAGGGCATTGATGAGCCTCAAAATAATACAAAAGTAAACAAAAAGCGAAATATTGACCATGTGTCTAGTAGGGGCATGATCATTACATATAGCCACCACTGCTATACAGAAGGACACAACAAAAGAGGCTGCCCCTGGAAAGGTCGAGAGATAATTTTTAAGTTGTTTTGTCTTTTTATGGTATAGCTAAGATTCTTTTCCATAATAGTGGTAATCTTTTAGGTTTTTTTGATCTATTGTCACTGTTGTCAATGGCAGGTTCCAACTTACTTTCAAAATCTGAACCAAGACTAGTCAACTGATTTCCATATGGAGCAAAACACAACAAACTCATAGTCAACCCCCCAAAAATATATCCATAGTTGAAACCAACAATGACAACCCAGTAAGTGCCTCTAAATCTGCATCCAACACTGAAAGGGGAAAGAAAGGTAAAAGAAAAGCAAAAGTCTCTGCTTTTGCCTCTGCCTCTGCTACTGTGTCTGTATTTATTGTTGCCACAACTGCTTCAGGTACTATCAACACCTCAAGTACTGCTCATGTATGTGGAAGTGCAAATGCAACAGCCTCAGTTGTTCTCTCAACACCTAGAGGTGCTTCAGAAACAACAAATATCAGTACATCTTCAAAGGCCACCACCAAGAGCCAAACCAAAGGGAGAAGAGGGCCTGGTTATGGTGTTGCAGATGATGGAAGCAGATTGAGGATGTTTGGTGCTAGCAGATGTAGTCCAAATTCTCAAAAGAAAATTACGAGAAAAAGGCTTATCCATACTCTTCTCTTAAACAAAAAGCAAATAGGAAGATCAAGAAATGGATGGAAGGGATTGGGGTATACACAAATGGAACCACAGGGTTGTAGATGCTAAATGTAAGTGTTAAATATTTTCATGCTTACTAAACATTAATTAATTCATACAACTTAACTAAGATTTGCATTTTATCTACAGCCTGGAAGGAGAAGTCAAAGACTACTAAACCTTGGGCAAAAATCAATAAAAAGGAAGGAAGTTATTACTACGCATGTGAATCCAAGCCAACAAAGCCAAACTGCATCTTCAAAAGGAAAGGACAAAATGTAAACTTAACATTTAATTGTTAGTGAACTGAGCAATTTTGTGATATTTGTGAACTGAACAACAATAGATTGTAAGGATCTTGTTGGGATTAATGTTATTAAGCAATGAATGCAATGACTACCAATTTCAGTTTGAATTGTATTTCTTTTACGTTTTTTTCCTTTTTGTTAAAGTTCATGAATGGGTTACTGAGGTTGATGGAAGCTTGGTTGGAACTGTCAAATTCTCTATAATGTTTTGTATTTTTTAGGGGAAGCTTAAAGTCTGTAGATGGAAAAGATGATCAGCTTTTTGTAGTAAAGTGTTGGTTTCCTTTATTTTTCCAATCAGTGTGAATTGCATTTCTTTTAGGTTTTTTCATTTTTGTTAAAGTTTATGAATGGTAGAACATGTACATTGTTAATACAAAGAATTAGAATTGTGGGTCTGTTAAACATCTTTGTCTACTCATCAATAATTTGATGACTTATAAAACAACTTAACAGTTATGTTAATCATTAGAGGTAAAGTACGAATGACATTTTTTTATAGTAGTCAATTGTTGTCACTTTTAACTCCTTTTGACTACTAACCAATACTCCATCTCCATTAATTAAAGATCCTATTGTGTCACTAATCTTCCTTACCAAATGTTGAAACATCAAACATCTTTAGGCTAGTATATAAAACATGTTTAGGCTAGTACATAAAACATCAAACTTATTTAGGCTAGAACATCAAATTAGTAATACAGCAGATGTTGAAACATCTAACACTTTGCACTTTCCAACATTAGGTTAGGTGAAAAACATTTACATATTGTTATAGTACATCAAATCATTTCCAGGTAAGGCTTTAAAGGTACAACTATTGCCTTTTTTTCCTTCATTATTTAGACTAACAAACATAAGCAAAACTACTAAACATAAGCTTAAACAAACAAACCATTTCCAACACTTTGCTGAATGTGTTTCATAACTAGTCCTCGTGGCAACTAACTCATTCTTCAACTTCAAATTTTATGCAATCCTTTCAGCTTGCAAAACATCTACTGCATTCTCTCTTAACTCTGTCATTTTTTCCTTCAATAGATTATATTGATAATATAACATCTTTACTATATTTTCAGCCTTAAATTAATCTATCTTGCTCTTGGACAAAATCTTTGATCATGCCATTCATGAAATCCACAAATATTTTCACTCTACCATAAAAGAAAAAGCAACAATTCGTTAATGAAATATATAAACATATTTAGCTAAAACAACATAAACATGTACCTTGATAGCCATAAAACCTTCTTCCTTGATTTTCATCAGTCCATGAAGTCCATCTAGGTGCTTTCAAGTTACAGTAACAATATTTAGCCTCTCCGTCATAGTCTTATTTAACTAGGTAAGTTGAAGAAATCAACTTGTATGATCTCAAATTAAGCTTAGAACGCGTCCCTCTACTGCCAAAGTTGAATTTTTCAAAAATTTCAACCCAACACAAAATCACAACTAAGAAAACAACAAACTGAATCCTTTAATCAACCTTATTACTTTGAAGAACTACTACTTGAGCTCATTCTCAAGTATTACAACACAATGTTGTAATGTTGATTGTGTACCCACTGATAGCTAAATGATGTATATAGAACTGAATTTGTTCGCTCCTAATAATCTGCATCTCTTCCATGAATTTCATACTTTATCTTTAACCCAGCTGATAGAGATAAACAAAACATGAATAACCACCAACGAAGCTAAACCAAGTGACACAAATCATATCCTACGTATAATGTCAAGTACATGGGGAAGAGAAAACTTGATCATATCCTATATACAAATGTATAATAGAATTGTACATGAAAAACAATTATCGTCTATATTCTATTTAACCCAAGAATCAAACCCATTTAAAGAAGATAAAATAATTTATGTAAGTGTAACATTATTAGGGCAAAGGAATAAAGTGAATATTAAAACATCATAAATTTATATACAAAAATTAGAAGAGAGCATGACTCATTACCTACTTCGGTCTTCAATCACAGCATATGTATGTTTCAGATCTCCAAAAACCTTACTGCCCATTCAGCTCCAATGCCAAAAGAGAGATCTCACACCCACACTATCAGGAAGGCACAAGTGAGATTGGAGTGAAGGCACATGCATTAAGTGATGATTCGTCTAGGGATTGGAGTGAAGGCACAACCGAGAGAAGAAAAATAGGGTGAAAATGCATGTCCAAAAAAATCGTTGATTTAAGGTTGAAGAGTATTTCATTTAAGTCAAAATTAAAATGAAATTAATAAAATTTTCTTAAATTACGCCTAACCTGGATAATAAATTAGGTCTATTAATGTGGCATCTAAACACTAATTGACCTATATGTAACAACGCCTGTAAACACATCCTAATTTAAGTTTTTAATTGAGTAGACTTATGAAATTTTAGCCATTCATTAATCAAGTTTCAAGTTTAAGTCCCAAACAGATCAAACTCAAAAAGGTTATGTCCCAATTTGAGCTTTAAGTAATTCATGTTAATCTTTTAATATTTTGTCGTGAAAGAATTTGGTTTGACCAATTTTTATCTAGCAAACAAACTGGATGATATAAAATTGATTAGGAACTAATATTTAATGTTTTATGAAATTAAAACATAATGCAACATGAACAAATAAATCATTTAACTAGTTGTTAAATTACATGCATCCTTACAAAATTAAAAAAAAGATTCATCTAAAATAAATAAAAAATAGATAAGCTCATTATTATGAACAATTTTAAAAAAGAAAGAGCAAATCATAACCTTTTTAAAAGCTAGAACTTCATAATATCCAAAGCAAGTTTAAATTTTATTTGGTGCAATTAAGTCCTAGTATTTGATACTGTACAACAAAACGAAACAATTCATGTTATACTTTTTTGTTAAATTAAGTAGAACCTGAAATTGAAAATAAAGAAGTTTTCCGAAGTACAAGTGTTATTTAAAGGTGAAAAGCCAAACTACCATTGTTTAACTTTTAAACATTTAATGTTATTAAATTAAGATAGAATTTATAAGAGACCGCTTCACTTTTATTTTTGATTTCATGTTTTAATTATTAAATTCAATAAAAATATTTTTTGGCTTTTTTTCTTTTTTATAAGTTTATTTTATATTTTCTTCTTTTTCTCTTAATATAATTGTATTAATTAATATATTTTTAAGTACTTAATATCAATTACTAATGAGATTATGACTAATATAATTAAATTTATTTTCATTTACAAAAATTGAAAAATTATTTAAAATATAATATTCTTCAAAGTTGATACTTACTTAATAAATATACTTTAAGCTTAAAATATCTTAAATTTTAAAATGCTAAAGTAATTATTAAAATATATAAACTTAAAAATGCTAAAGTAATTATTTATGAAAAAATTCAAATATGAAATATTTATTTGTAAAGAACATTGATTTTATAAATAAATATTAACAAATGAATATTAGTTTACGAATAAAATTCTATAATTTTATTTATTTATCTATTTATTTTAATAGAGCGAGATGAATTATTATTAATTCAAATTAACAAAACTACAAGTTTACTACCAATTATGCCAATAAATTAGCAAGAGGCCTGGAATACCACCGCTCCCGATATGCTTACTTTCCAAATTAACTTAAACCGAAGTAGGTATGTTTTATAACTATTTCTATAATGAGCTCTCATCTTATTTTATTAATAATTAGATTACAATTTCATAATAACTTGTTTTTAGGAAGCATCATCCTATTAGTAAATCTTAATATTTTTTTCTTATACAATAATACTTTCTCTGAGTCAATCTAAGTAAAGATTTATAATTGGGTTACACCTTTTAAAAAACTAATTATTAGGGACAACTTTTCCCCACTTTAAACATTTTCAAACTTCAAAAGGCTAAACATGTATTTTAAACCCTAACATTTACATTAGAATCTAAGTTGAAACCTAACATTTCGGGGCGTTCAAGTTAAACCATAACATTCTGGACGTTCAAGTTAAACTTCAACGTTTACAAAATGTTCAAAACTGACGCTATGAGGATGAAAAATCTCATGGAGATTACCTCTGTCATTGATAAGTATAAATCACATCGTGTTTTAGGGCATAGTTTGATATATGTTTAGTTGTTAATTTAATCGTTTATTGTATGTTTAGGTTAGAATTATGTTTGTTTGTTAATTATTTAAGTTTTTAAGTGTTTTATGAGTTAGTACAAGTTTTTGAGCTTAAATATAATGTTTTTGAGGTACCTTGATGTGTTTGCTAGTATTTTAGGGTCAACATCGAAGAACGGAGGAGTTTCGATGACATTTGGGTTGAAACAATGACTCATTATCATGGCATGTCAGGCCACAGTCGTGATAGAAGCTCCAAATTTGACCCACGATTGTGGCATGTCAGGCCACAATCGTGAATCGAATGAAAACGATTAAATTGGACTAACGAGAGTTAGGTAATTTAATAAAAGCTAGAATTGAATTAGATCGAGAATTTGTGCAAAAAGAGATCTTGCATAGGTTCCTGATAGTTTATTAGAGAACTTCAAAACTAATTAGGGTTTTAGATAGATTGTGAATTGAGATATTGCAATCTCCATAATCTGATTAGGGTTTATGATTTAGGGTTAATGGTTATAACTCGAGAGAGAGTAATCAACCTTAGGATAGTCTAGAACCAATAATCTAATAATTTATAATCAGTTAGGTTAGCATTAAGGATAGGTAAAATTTCCTTTCTCTCAATTGGTAATTTTCTTCGGTTGATTCTTGGGTGTGTTGCAAATTGCTTAATAATTAGTAGTTTCGCATTTGAATCCCTAATTTGATCCATCAAATTAAATTTTCTTATTAGTTTCATCGCATTTAATAGTGTGCTCATCATGAGAAATGCGAGAGGAAGAGGATAGTCACCGGAGAGGCGAGACCGAGAGAGAGAGATGAGAGAGAAATGAGAAATGAGAAATGCGAGAAGTTTCTCTTATGTTTGCAAGTTTCCAACTTCATAGTTCAACTGCCTGAAAGTTTTGATTTTGATTTTTATTTTTTAATATCTTTCTGCTTATGATTTCCCCCTTCTTTTCTGGGTTTTTCTACTTCTTTGATAGTCTTTTCTATTTTTCTTGCGGTTTGAGAGGTCTGATTATGGCAGACGCTTTTGGTTTGAGCTTTTAGTTTCCCACACTCGGCCTCACATTTCGTTGCCAGAGGCTTCACCAGCATTCAGACTCGGCATTCGCTGGGCTCTGAAGTGTCGTGCAGCAAGCGAGATTCGCCTTCGATGGCCTCCCTTTCTTCTTCCTCTTCACGATCTGCCCCATCTTTCTCTCTAGAGAACTAACTGCTTGTTTTTCTCTCTAGAACCACAAGTCTTTGTTTCTTCCTTTTTTAATTTAGCAAAATTTTTGCTTCTATAGTTTTCTTCGATAGGTTGGGTTTGGGTTTTTGTGTAGACAGACCAGACACGAACTTGTCTTGGAAGGTTTATTGCTATTTGATTTTTGTTAATCTAACGTTAAATATTTGCGAGGATTTTGGTAGTAGTACAGGTGAGAGTGAAAGCAAGGATTTTGGTGTAGAAGCTTCATGTGGAGAGAACTTTTTGGAGATTGAAGGTACAAAGAGTGGCAAGTTGTGTTTTATAAAGAGAGCTCTGAGGCACCTTCTGCATCTCCATAGCCAATAGAGAGAGCTTCGAGTCACCTTCTACATCTCCACAGCCACAGTATCAGCCCGACGGTGAAAGTTGCGGTACAGTTTGGCCATTACCAGTTCATCGGGTAAGAGCTATACATAGATATATATTGTGGCCTTTATTGTCTTAGTACTGTATCTATGGCACGAGGTAGCTCACAACGACTGGCATTCAGGTGCACAATTTTACCTTTTGCTTCCTAAATTTCTATTAGTGTTTTGTCTGTGTCTTTGGTCTTTTCACGTTAGTCTACTGTTTATAGCCATATAGTTGCTTGTGTTTGCTGGCCTCCCAGTGTGATCTCTTCTTTCTGGAGTAGTGTTGTGTACGCCTGTGGTTATACTGTTGGGTTGTTTGTTAAGGCCACGAGCAAGTTCCTTTTTTTACTCACCGGATCATTGTACATAACGTCTGACTTCGCTGATGGACAAGTTAGCTTGGGATCTTCTTCTAGGCTCTGCATGTAGCACTTGTCAGCTCAACCAAGCCAGTTTGTTTCAGACAGGGAGGCTCGACGTCATACATGTCTTTTGATAAACTATTATTCATTTTCATAGGGTATCTGGCACACATCCCCTCGTTAGCTTCCTTGAGCCTCCTGACAAGAGACCCGTTGGCAAACCTGACGCTTCAACTGAGACAACCCGCTTCCTTGATACCTCACACTGTTCTTAAAGCCTTGTTCTTTAAATTCTCTTCTCGGTGCATCACTCCTTTTCTCTGGCAAACCTCACTAGTTCTTTTTTGCCTTCCTTTTCAAACACAACTGCATTTTCTTAGTGCTCTTTATAAGAATTTTGCTCCTTTTTATTTAGGTTGGCTATTTACTATTATTAAAATTGTTTTCCTAAAATTTTTTATTTCTTTTAATACACTTTAATTATTCATGGAATTTTCTAGTATTTAGTTTTTGTTGTATTACTAATTATTATTATTATTATTATTATTAGTACTACTACTACTACTACTACTACTACTACTACTACTACTACTACTACTACTA
>JANZLC010000001.1:16079122-16089667 GCA_026413385.1 Erythroxylum gracilipes
CTAGAACGTTGTCCCTTTCCCTTAAAGGGTAGTTTGGTCATCTTTCCCAATAAACAAGATTCACAAATTTCATTTTGAGATGAACAAAAATTTCTATCCTTATCATCTGAGGACGGAACAAAAATAGCTGAGAACGGCAAGCAAACAGGACGGAGGACAAAATTTTTATGTCCTTATCATCCGTCCTTACCATAAGTACGCTAACCAAAGCGCAGGTTTTATGTCAGATAATGTTCTAAAAAGTTTACAAGTACTTTTCTTTTTGAATTTCAAGCTTGTTAGATATCCCATACATATCAGGAGTAAGTCCAAATTTGCGAAGAGGGAGAGGCTCACAAAAGACTTGTTATATGACTTTACTTATTTAAAGTATTTTATTATATTATATTTCTATTTATGGAATTATTTTACACATAAATATCGTATAATTAATTATTGTGCAAATAAAGGTAATTATACGAAGATAGATAATTTATAATAGAGAGTAAAATATATAATGTTTCTTGACATTCTTTATATATGTTTAACATTATGATGGGGAATTGCTATAAAAGTCTGGCAACTGCTAAGACTTTTGACGTTTCATTGAGCTGGAAATTTCAACTGTTTAGACTTTTGACGTTTCATTGAGTTGGAAATTTCGGTAACTTAATCTATTTCAACCTATTTTTATCTCAACGTCATTTTTTGTACAAATGGTAAAAAAACTCTGACCCAAGACTTGCGATTCTGACGCGTATAGTAGGTGACAACTTGCGACTCTGTCGCGTATTATACAAGTGGGTGGCAACTAGCGACTCTGACGCGTAATTGTCTTGGAATTTCCAATGAAGGGTTAAAAGTCTTACAGTTGTCAGACTTTTCGAATTCCCCATCTCGACTGGAATCCAAGGCAGCTCTCACCGCCACCACCCAAACATTATTTTTTTTCATCTATAACAAAAGATTCGATTTTTCTCTACATATCGGTGCGAGCATCAATCCCCAAGTCCCAGACTTGAATATAAGTTAGTAAAGCCAATGACTTTATTGTCAAAATTGTTAATAGAGCTAGAGACTTCGATGGTTTGCAAGTGAGTGGAGGTTGAGGGATAGGGAGATGAGCTCCTAGAATTCATGGGTACGGGAGGTTTGGTAAGTAAAGTGAAGGGTAGATCTCGATTCACCTACCGATCCCTCCCATGCCGATGGCTTCTAGCTGTTCCTTCCTGTCCCTTCTCTCCTATCTTATGAATTCGACTCGCAATGAGGTCTGTGATCTGTTGATGCAATTTGGCGTGCTATTTTCCTATAGTTTCTTGTTATAATTATGTATCTGCTGTTTTTCTCTTGGATTCGTGGTGCTGTATGTTTATGGTTAGTTGTCTGCTAGGTTAAAGTGAAAAATATGTGGTAAATTCCCAGGTTAAGATTAGGGGAAATCATTGTAGCCTGGTGTTGCTGCTTCCATGTACCTTATGAAACTTTTTCTCCATACCGCTTTTGAGATGTATATAAAGGCGCATAGACGTGTGAATTTTAAGCCGGGGGTAGGTCATTCTTCATTTTTTTCACAAAATCCTACACTTATTGCTCTGTAATATGTTGGAAATTCTCGTACTTATGGCAGGGGAACAGTACACCATGGAAGATGGCTTACAAGTCTGGAGCCACATAACACATCGTTTCTACACTTGGCGTGTATGAGGTAAGATAAACGGTGCATATAGAAAGTTTAGAATGTAAAATGAAGACTTAACTATTACAAGTTTGATTATTTTCACGCTTTAACCACTTGTTGCGTTTGGTAATCGGGGTGATTCAGCTGCAAACATGATTTTATGATGTGTAGATTGCCTTCCATAAGTTGGGAGTGCGATCTGATGAGATAGAGAGACGGTGACCGGAATCGCATGCTTTCCATACTGAAAGTATAATTTGGTTGAAATTCTCTGCACTAAATTTTTATACAAAATTAATAATTTTTTAACGCTAAATTTAATGTTATTTCAACCACTTTATACTAAATTTTTACATCAAATTTTAATTAATTAATTAATTAATACAAATTAAAATAAAATTATTATTCTTAATATATATATTATATTAATATTATTTAACAAATATAATTAATATTATTGCAACAAGACAATCAACTTCATCATTTTTTTCAATAAATGGATCTTCAACTTTAAAATTATTATTTAAATCAATACAAAATAATGATATCCTATTAACTTATCTGATTTTTGGGATTCGAACGGTGACATTTTATTATACTTAGATCGTTTTTGATGACCGGATGTTTTCTCTTTACTAGTATCAACATATTTCTCCACATATTTTTAGGATTGGTTATATATGATCAAATTTGAAACATTTTTAAAATTTTAGATCTTGAATGAGTAAATCTATTGCTTTCTTAAACTGTAAGATAATAATGTAACTTAAGTTAGATTTTAGGATATAAATCAACCGTATTTCAATTCATACAAAGAAAAAAACAAATAAATAAAGCACTTACAATATCTTATTCATAAGCACCATGGATTCAAGTTTTCAAGTTATCTCGAACACATCGTCTGAATTTTCCAATAATTGTCATTATAATTTATTATCAAGCTTGTAAAGATCTTCAAGGTTGAACAGTGATGATATAATTCGGCAACATTTGATGGTACTTAGTTATGATATGAGACTATCTCTTAGGTCTTGTGAAACATTAAGATATACATGACACAGGACTCGATCTTCTTCAACTGAATATGATGCACTTCGAAAGATATTTGAAGGCTTTACACCAAAATTTGAGGTTGTCATTTTTCAGATAGGTTTAAAAAAGTTATAATTTAGGATTTCAAAGAGTGTTATATGAAACGAGGGTTTCAGTTTAGTAGAACAAATAAATTATTTTTAGAGATGTTGTGAAAAAGATAAAAATACCAATGAACGGTTGAGATAAATGCAATCTAATTCAACTTCTAAGAAGAGATAGAGTTAGATTTTTTGCAGAGATTCCTTATCTTGTCTTGGATATTGTATAGATAGGATATGAATACTAATGAATGGTTGAGATAAATACAATTTAATCAAACAAGTGGGAAGAGATAGAGTTAGATTTTTTGCAGAGATTCTTTATCTTGTCTTGAATATTGTGTGAATAGGATAAAAACATTAATTAACGGTTGAGATGAATGCAATCTAGTCCAACGGTTGGGAAGAGATAGAGTTAGATTTTTTGCAGGGATTCCTTATCTTGTCTTGGATATTGTGTGGATAGGATAAGAATACTAATGAACAGTTGAGATGAATGCAATATAATTCAACAACTAGGAAGAGATAGAATTAGATTTTTTTGCAGAGATTCCTTATCTTGTCTTGGATATTGTGTGAATAGGATAAGAATACTAATTAATGGCTGAGAGGAATGCAATCTAATCCAACGGTTGGAAAGAGATAGAGTTAGATTTTTTGCAGAGATTCCTTATTTTGTCTTAGATATTGTGTGGATATAATAAGAATACTAATTAACGGTTGAGATGAATGCAATCTAATCCAATGGTTGGGAAGAGATAGAGTTAGATTTTTTGCAGAGATTGGTTGAGATTAATGCAATCTAATCCAACGGCTGTGAAGAGATAAAGTTAGATTTTTTTGTAGGGATTCCTTATCTTGTGCTGGATATTATGTGGATAGGATACAAATACTAATGAATGTTTGAGATAAATGCAATCTAACTCAACGGCTGGTAAGAGATAGAGTTAGATTTTTTGCAGAGATTCCTTATCATGTCTTGGATATTGTATGGGTAGGATAAAAATACTAATTAACGGTTGAGATGAATGCAATCTAATCCAACGGTTGGGAAGAGATAGAGCTAGATTTTTTTGCAGAGATTTTTTATCTTGTCTTGAATTATTTACTATAAGGGAATGAATCACTAGCAGATTCTTCTTTGAACCCTTCACTATATTTGTCTACAACCATGAGTATTAATGCTAGTACTTCTCATATATCATCCTCATCTTCATCCTCATCATTGAAGGATGAATTGGATCTCACTTCTGCAATATTAGCAAAAAACAAAGTGTTACTATCTGTACACTAATAACAACCTTGCAATGGATTACTATATGAGCAATATAGTGAACCAGTCAAAGCACAAAGCCTCAATCTCTGGTCATAGTAATTTATTGTAATCGTGCTGTAGCAGATCACAGACTATGGGATGATTATTTTGCAGAAAATCCAATATATAATGCAGCAATGTTTCGCATACGATTTCGAATAAGTTGGAATTTATTCCTACTGACTTGTTGGTGCTATTGAAAGTCATGACAACTACTTTATACAACAAAGAGATGGATGTGGTAAACTAGGATTGTCTAGTTTACTAAAAGTAATAGCAACATTTCAAATGTTGGCGTATGGTGTATCAATTGATTCAACTGATGAATACATTAAAATTAGAGAATCAACTGCAATTGAAAGTACAAAAAGGTTTTGTCGAGCCATTATGGAGGTCTTTGGACAGATTTATCTAAGCGCACCAGATGCTAATGACATTGCGAGACTGCTTAAAATTAATAGAGAATGTGGTTTTCCAAGAATGCTAGAGAGCTTAGATTGCATGCACTGGATATGGCAAAATTGTCCAACAGCTTAGGCAAGACAATATAGTGGACGTAGTGGATTTCCAACTATTATTTTTGAAGTTGTAGCTGATTATGATTTATGGATATGGCATGCACATTTTGGTTTGCCAAGGTCGAATAATGAAATTAATGTGTTAGAAGCATCTCACTTGTTCGCAAACTTTGCCAAAGGTATAACACTTTTTGCTCATTATGTTATTCGAGGAAGTGGATATTATTTAGCTGATAGTATTTATCCAAAATGGTCTATCTTGTTACAAACCGTTCATGGTCCTTGAGGCTCAAAAAAGAAGTTATTCGCGAGGATACAAGAAGCATATAGGAAGGATGTCGAGCATGCCTTTGGAATTCTCTAGTCATGATTTGCAATTATCAAGGGACCAGCACGTTTTTGGAAAAAATTTATATTATATGATATTATGTTAGCATGCATAATAATGCACAATATGATCATTGAGGACGAATATGATACTTAAGCGGTCATACAAGATTGGAGGAACAAAACTTCGACCCCTAAAATTAATATTAATAGAGACGATACAATTATATTTCAGGAATTTCTTATTAGACATAAGCAAATTAAAGATAAAGAAGCTCATTTTGAACTTCGTAATGTATTGATTGAACATTTGTGAGAACGATATGATAATTCAGAGGATTATAGGTTAATTGTGCAATAAAAATATTATATCTGTGTATGTTATTAATTTGTTGTTGCAATAATATTAATTCTATTTGTTAAATAATATTAATTTAATATAAAGTATATATTAATTAATTAAGAATAATGATTTTATTTTAATTTTTATAAATAAATAAATAAAAATATGGTGTAAAAATTTAGTGTAAAGTGATTGGAGTAACACCAAATTTGATGTAAAATGATTCTTAGAATATTCTCTTTTACATCAAATTTAGTGTAAAATTTTAGTGAAATGGTTAAAGATGGCCTTATTGAGCGTTATTTGATAGATATTCAAACAAACTTTTACTGCCTGAAAACTACTTGGTAGGATTCTTCTTGAAAGGCTTTAAACCTGAACTAGAATGATAGACCCTCAACACGCTTCATCAAGCCTATACCCTAGCTCAAAAGCAAGAGTTGATAGTAGTCACTAATGTCCTAGTTTGCTTTGGAAAAGGGATTAAACCTGGGGACAAACAGGAGGAGGGGCAGCAATGGCCACAAAGGGTTGAGACATAATAATGACTTCAACTTTCAAAATCCCTTTAGAGATGGGGTCACTTCCCACACTCAAGTCTTCCTAACATTTTATAGGCTTTGGGCGAAGTAAAAAAGAAGTCTTAATAAATTGGTAATATACAAACATTTAAACTTTAAAAGCATATTTTTATTATTAAAATTTAATATCCATATATAAGTGACTCAATTTATAAGTTTACATACTCAGCAAAATATTAAATGATCATAACATCAGCAAAATTTGGAGACGTGTTCAAAGAACCAACACAATTACCACCTGAAGGATTGTATGATCATAGAATTCAGCTCAAATCAGGAGTAGAATTTATAAATATACGACCATATAAATACTCAGAACAAAAAAAAGGCGATAGAAAGAGCAGTATAGGAGTTAATGGGGCAAGGATTCATACGGAAGAGCTTCAACCCTTATGCATCCCTGGTGATCCTCGTTAAGAAAAAGGATTACTCTTAGAAAATATGTATAGGTTATATAGAACAAAATAATTATACCATTAAGAGCAAATTCCCCATTCCGTTGATTAAAGAACTGCTAAAAGAATTATGGGGTTTGTGTTAGTACTTCAAGTTGGATTTAAGGTTTTGGTACGACCAGATCATAATAAAAGAGGAAGACATACCAAAGACGACATTCTGAACACATGAAGGGCATTTCAAATTTATGGTGATGCCATTCAGACTTATGAACTGATACGGAAACTCCAAGAAAACAAGGTTCTTGAAACCCCATAATCCTATTGAATCAAAACCCTAATCTTTCTAATCTAAGAATATGTTAGATCAAACCCCAAATCATAAGTTTGAGATCCAATCCCAAAGAAATCATAAATCAATTTACGTTGCATGTACTTACTTATTGATGCAAATCAATTTCTTAAAGTAACTATGAAGACAATCACGCCTCACTTGAAGAACTCAATTCCGAAATTTTTATTCATCATCCAATCTAAGGTTACAAGGATATAATAAGGTATAAATATCCTTGACCAAGTCCCAACCCTAATAGGAATGGGTCTGCAAGCCCATTTAATGAAAACTAGACTAATCATAACAAATCTAGGAGTATCTAGCCCATTGAACATAATCTGATCCAAGTCCTTTTAGGAATGGGCTAAATAAATTAAAACAAATAAGTCTCAAAATAACCCAAACAAACAAAGCATATGCTACCAACTAAAAGAACAACCCATAAACTAGTCCTTGGGCCTAAAATAAGAGATAATAAATAACAAGCCCAAATTATAAAAAATGCGCATAAATGGCTAAGTGCTAGCCTCTTCCAATGCCTCCTCTAATAAAGTTATAAGCTTGGGCGTGCCTTGGTGTTCCTCTGTGGATATTTCGGCCTCCTCATATACTTGACTTGTGATTTTGGGCTTGAACAAAAGCTTGCATTGCTGTTTAAGCCTTCAAGCTTGTTGTGTTGTAATTGGACCACTTGGCAAAGTAAGCTTGTCTTGGCATGTGGTACCTTGATCTCCATTGCCATGGCTTCTTGTATCATTCCCTCCCTCCTCAAAAGGATTCGTCCTCGAATTAGCCCCTGCATTATCAAATGGAGAGAGATCAGCAACATTAAATGTAGTAGATACTTGATACTCACCTGGCAAATCAATCTGATGTTCAATGCCCATCAATGATGGTAAACCTTTGGGCAACTCATCTGGAAAGACATCAGAGTATTCCTACAAAACAAGTTTCACAACACTAGGCTAAGAAGGGTCAAGGTCAGTCTCATTATAAAACAACTCCTTATACATAAGCAAAACTAATGGTTTCTGCGTGTACATGACCTTCCTCAACTCTTTTTCTTTTGCAAAGAAAGTACTCTCTTTTTTTCGCTCTTCTTTTCACTCTTCTCTCCTTTTTTAATTGCACTACTCTCTTTTTTTTGCTTACTAGTGCAATTACTCTCAGTTGTGCCTTTGTTCTTATTTTCTTGAATGGCCTCTTTTTCTTTTTTTCTTTTTAAACTCTCGACCTCTCTAAGTTTCTGTTCTTTCATGGCTTTTACAAGCCTCAACTGATCCTCATGAACTTCTCTTGGTGAAAGGGGCGCCATTGTGAAGTGTTTCTCCCCCATCTTGAATGAATACCTATTTTTGAATCCATCATGCATTACACGCTTATCATATTGCCATGGTCTCCCCAATAGTAAATGACCAGCATGCATAGGAAGTACATCACACAACACTTCATCAAAATATCTCCCAATTGAGAACGCAACTAGCACTTGCTTGTTCACCCTAACCTCCCCACACTTATTAAGCCATTGCAACTTATAAGGACTAGAGCGCTTAATAAGAGACAGCCCCAATTTCTCAACCAAAACTATACTTGTAACATTGGTGCAACTACCTCCATCAATTATTAAACTGCACATCTTATCCTTAATTAAGCAACGTGTATGGAAGACATTTTCCCTCTGCTCATCTACTTCTACCTTCTCTTGCACATTGAAAGCACGCCTAACTACAAGGCCTTCGGCTTGGACAGGTTCTTCTACCTCCACATTACTGTAATCCTCAAGCTCGGGCATTTCTTCTCCATCACTCTCCTGGGACTCAATTCCCCCATCATCTCTCAAAAGCATAACCTTTCTATTTGGGCATTGTGAAGCAATATGACCAGATCTCAAACACTTAAAACATTTAATTCTAGAATACTTACTAGAAGAAGCTTGAGTGTTAGGTGTACCTTTAGGGTCAAACCCTACATTCGGCCTTTTGGGTGTTTTCTTGAAGTTTAGTCCCTTGTATTTTGAATTCTCCTCTCTCTTAGGCCATTTTGAACTCCATGATTGGCTAGAATTTGCCCCACTCCTTGCTGCCACTCTAGCTTCGATTTACTTTTTCACCTTCATGGCCATGTTCACCATGTCCTCAATCTCCACATAGTGTTACAATTCTATCACATTAGCTATCTCCTTGTTCAAACCACTCAAGAACCGTGCCATAGTTGCCTCCGGGTCCTCCTCTATATTGGCTCAGATCATAGCTATCTCCATCTCCTTGTGGTAGTCCTCCACTAATTTAGATCCCTGAGTGAGTCTCTGAAGTTTCTGATGCATCTCCCTATAATAGTAAGAAGACACAAATCGCTTCCTCATGTATGCCTTCATATTGACCCAAGTAATAATTGGAATCTCTCTATTTCTCCTCCTGGATGTCACTAACTGATCCCACCATATTAGTGCATAATTTGTAAATTCAATAGTGGCTACCTTTACCTTTTTATCTTCGAAAAAATTGTGGCACTCAAAAACCAAATTCACCTTCCTTTCCCACTCCAGGTAAGCCTCTGCATCATTCCTTCCCTTGAAGGCTGGGATCTGCATCTTGATGGATTTAAGGTCTCCATCTCTCATATTAAATAGCTCAACTCTCTGAGTTCTCCTAGGTCTGTGTACCTCAAACTCCTCCTCCTCCTCAAAGTCATCCTCCTCTGGTTCATATCGAGGTGGTGTTGCTACTAGCGTACACCTGCACGCTTCCCCTGAGGTTTCTCACGTCTCCCTTGTCTGAGCTCATCCATCTGTCCCCTAATCTCAGTTAAGGCTAGATTGAACCTCTCAAATTGTTGTTGCATGGCTCTCAAAGTGAAAGCGATATTTGCATCTCCCTCTTAGTTGTCATCATTACTACCTCCTTGTGACATTGTAGATAAAATGATATACCTGCAAAACAAGGTTAGCAATAAACAACCTCACACACTCCCTCACGTGTTTCCCTCAAAATGATGTCACTCCCCTCGTGTTTAAGTCACAGTAATGACTCCCTTAAATAAGGTCACACACTCTTGTCTTTTACCACTCAAGTGATGTCTTTAAAGTTACTTTCGGAAACTAATTCAGCAAAACTAAGCAAACAACAAGCAACACAAATTAATTGGAAAGAACAAGTAAATACTAACAAGAAACAAAATTAGAACAATTCTAGAAGTAAAGTAATGCATGGACAGAAATAAAATAGTATGCTAATACACGGATGGAAAAGATGTGTATGCAATAATTTTTGTTTAAAATTGAACAATATGAATGCAAGATTGTCCAATTCAATGTAATGGAAGCAAAGAAAGGAACAAACAAAACAGTAAACTAAGAATCAAAGAATGACACTCAATATATTGTAAAACTCAACTAAATGCGAGAGCTCAAAAAAAAATCAAATCTGCCCAAGGTTTAAAATAGGCAACTCAACGTGTTTTTTAATGTTTTTTTTGCTACTGTTCACTCTTTTTTCGGTACCGTTCAGTTTTTTCAGTACTGTTCATTTTTTTCGGTACTGTTCACGTTTTTTTGGGGATTGAGATTTTTTAGGTACTATTCACAGATACGGTACGAGTATTGTTCATGGGTACGAGTACTGTTCACCGGTACTGGGGTACTGTTCATAAGTACGAGTACTATTCACGGTTATAGTACGGATACTGTTCACAGGTACTATTCACTTTTTATATATATATAAGAAACAAATAAGAAAAACGCTATAAAGATACGTATGAGTTTAATAGAATTAAGCCAAAGCTCTGATACCAAGATGATACGGAAACTCCAAGAAAACAAGGTTCTTGAAATCTTCTAATCCTATTGAATCAAAACCCTAATCTTTCTATTCTAAGAACATGCTAAATCAAACCCTAAAATCATAAGTTTGAGGCTAACTATTTGGGACTGTCCACGTTTGA
>JANZLC010000001.1:16119380-16133387 GCA_026413385.1 Erythroxylum gracilipes
GGTGGTAGGGATGAATATTTGGTGAGAATGAAAGAGAGGGTAGGTGAAAGATGATATAAAACTCCATGTTGATGGGTTGGTTATGAGAGTATCGTGAGTGGAGGAGAAAAAGATCGAAACAAAAATCAAGGAAGATGAAGAAAGGAAGCAAGTATCGTGAATGGACAATAAAAGACCATTAATTGGTCTTTAATTAGGTCAAATTAGATAGTGGATGCCACATGTCATCTTTTTGTGGTCTCTAACTAGCTCTTTTAAAGAGCTAGTCCATTTATCTCCAATTTCTACTCCAATTTTTCCCAAAATTCCAATGACTCAAATCAATAATTCCTAAAATCATGTATCTAATTTCCAGTGCTATTGGACAGTAATTTCTACTACCGATAAACAATCAGTCTGCCACTTGACATTTTTTCAAGTCCAGAAAAGACCCCAAAAATTCCAAAAAAATTTCTGAAAATTCACTAAAAATTCTAAAACCTCAAAGACCCACTCCAATTAACTTTTCAAGCACAAAAATCATATCTTTCACAAAAATCACATTAAAATACCAAGAAATATCATGAATGCATGTACACCTTATTTAATGCATGAGCATGAGATGTGTTTTTTTTTCACATGCACCAATTTCTAGGATTCAAACCCTTTGTATGAAAACGGGATGTTACAAATGTACTCTGTCTGTTTCACTTTATCCTTCCCATAAGATGAGGTGGAAGGTTGAATTGGAGGTGGAGACTCTGGTGGTATACGTATCTATATTGGTTTTCTCCATTGTTCAACTGGTTCAAAAGGTGTATATGAAGATGACTCTTTTGGAACCTTTGAAGACTCAAAAACTCGAGGATTAGGCATACGATCAGATGTAGGCTTTGATTTTGATCATTGTGGTTTCTCTTGAGTTGTCTGAGGATGAATGTACTATCTAATCACAGGATAATTAAATTTGAATACTTTTGAATAGTTAGCTTCTTCTGGATACCTTTGATACATAGGAGATGGATATGATGGTTGGGTGTGTGGAAAATCCGAAGAGGATGAGCCATATATCGTTTTAGATTGAGTTGTATGCATATCAGCTTCCATTTGTTGTACTGTCCTTTGTATCTTTTGTATCTCACGAACTTTGAAGTCAAATTCTGGCCCCATATAGTGGGCAGAGATGTATGGTCGAGGTTCAACATCAAGGCGCTGAATCTGAGCTGTGTAAGATCAATACATCGTTTGTATATATTCCGAAACAGAGTCGACTTTCTTGTAAGTAGCAACATTTTGTTAACTAATTCCATCCAGCTTAGAATCAATCCTTCTCAGAACTTTGTTCTGTGTTACTGCGTTAGATGTCTGCCAGCTAAGCACTTCATCAGATGGATTTGATGCTAGTGTTCCTTGTGAAGTAATTCTTGACGCTCTAATGTAAGGGTTATAGACAACCCGCTGTGATTCATCAGTACTCCTGGATAATTGAGGAAAGTTATCCTCGTCTAGCCTTGCCATCATACAGGGTATAGGAGTAGGAGTCAAAACAGGAATTGCTGGCATAAATATCCTAGATCCTTCAGTAGATCTGCATGTATTAGATGACCTGAGCATCTCTCGTAGAGACCTTGGTCTGGATCTTTCTATCATCAATAGACCATTTGGATCATCTTGATCTGGATCATCACCAAGAGGATGATACTGAGAAGGTAAGCACCGAGATTTGGGCTTTGACTTCTTCTTCCTTCTCCGTTGATTTCTTGGATCTTCATCATCACTATCTGACTCAAGATTGAGATAGATCTCATAATCTGGTTCGCTCATGGATGGGTCGACATCCCATACAAAGTGTCCACGATAATGACTAACATAAACTGGATTTCCATTAGATTTGAAATAATGGATAGGAGGACCGTCTTTACCTTCCGTATGAGAAAATACGGGCTGGATCTTAAGGCTTGTAGCCCTAGATGATAGATATGACTGTTCAGTGGGCTGGATCATCAGGATTGACCCTGATGTTGAAGGACCAAGCGTGTCGTTGTTGGGTTGATGGATTTGACTGAGTCATCTCTCAGTGTCTTTAGAATCAGAGGAGTGGTTGTATGAAAAGAGTGTCGATGAGGCATGTGGAATACCTTCTGATAGTTGGTAATTCATTCTGTTGGCATCAACCTTTTAAGCTCCTTTGAAGGCAACTGCTTCAGGATTTGAATGATATTGGTCTGATCAGTAGCTCGATCAGCAACCATGTAGAGTACATCAGAAGTAGAGTTTAGAAAGTTTAAGTCCAAAGCATGATTTTGCAAACGATAGATCATCTGGTGGTGAAGAGTAGCCATGATGGCTTTAGCATCTTGATCTGCTCCAGTGATTTGGATCTGAACATATGGTCGTTGTACTGGAGTACGATCTATTTTCATACATGTCTGCTATAACATGTAGATATGTATGGTTCTGCTCTCTTTATAAGGCGATCAACTCTTTAGGGATTTCCAACTTTACGTATTTTCTGTAATTGTAGACATGAGACCACACTGGTACATTTGGAACTTTGGATGATTTCTTTCATACAAGGTCTAGTAGTAGATAACACACTACGAATACTTCTTGTTCAAGACCGGTCACGAAAATATATATTTTATGGATTTAACAAAGGTAAAAAAAGACTCACTCACATGATTTTCTACAGGCACATGAGTAATTTATACAAGATTTTCTATTTGTTTAATAAAACACGCTTCACACTATTAGACAAACTCAAACTTGACAATAAATAAATTGGATCTGAAGAAGTTTCCATGATTCATATGCAACTCACTTCTTTACCTAAAATCAATCAAACCAATTAGTGTAAAATTTTGGTGTTAATAGTTGGAGATGACATTAAACCTGACTGTACCAAGTTATGTGAAGAGCTTTTAGGGGATGCAGCGCGCCACCTCAAGAATCAAGATATGATTGTTGGAAATTACCAAAAATATATATATATGATTGTTGGGAACCGTGTCTCACTTAAACGCCTAATTTCTGAAATTCTGAAGCCTATAACAGGATGCATATGATACGAAGTTACAATAGCACCTCACTGGACTTGCAACTGGGCGGCTGATTCGGTTGCTCTGTTCTCATTTCTCGGGATGTTACTAGCAAATTTGTCAGCTTACTGTTAAAACTGGAAGTCGTATGTGGGGAGCTGTTATGCCCGTTTCCTTATCGTAGAGTGGCATCAGCCTGATAGGCTCGTCAGACTACTAGTTTTCCATCACCACCTTTGAAGAATGACTAATTTTATGGGTTTCAAAGCAAAATAACTATCCATTACAAGCTCGACTTAAAAAGTTGAATCAATCCAAATCAATAATTTAGTAATATCAAGTATTTAGTCGTGCATCCATTCCGATAATAAATGAAAGAGATAATACTGGAGACAAATAGAGATGGAAATTGGTCAAGTTGGATTTAAGTCTTAAGGTGCAAATTCTTTTTTACAGGTCTAACACCAAATTCAGTTCCAAACTCTAGTTACACTTCAGTTTTTCACGCCAAAATTTAAGGTTTCAGACTAATTTGCGTAAGTTCAAGTTAGATTTGGATCGAATTCCAAGACTTTCTGTTAATATTTTTATAATATTGGATTATAAAAATGCTCTAGTTTTTGATTGTCTCAAGGCCAAAATTTAAGGTTCCAGACTAATTTGCGTAAGTTGAAGTTAGATTTGGATCAATTTCTAAAGACTTTCTGTTTGTGCTCTAGTTGAATTTAAGGTTTCAGACTTATTTGCGTAAGTTCAAGTTAGATTTGGATCATATTCTAAGACCTTCTGTAGTCAAAATTTCAATCAAAGAATTAGAGCACTTTTATTGAAGCAACTTGGCATTTTGTACGGCCTTGTATTGAATCGCTCTTCATTGGGCTATGTAATGAATTACTGTATTGAATAGCTCTTCATTGGGCTATGTAATGAATTATTTGTCTATCTATCTTTGTTCTTATTTACAACGGTACAACCACAACCTGCAGTTATTAGTAGGTGTACTGTGAAATATTTAAGTCTACGTGATATTTAATAAATTATTTGTTCATTTTTTTAATGAGTTAATAATTTAAAATTAATTAATTAATTATGATCAATAAATTTAACCTGCCTCCACTTTCAAATTCAACATTTAAAAGAATTATGGGTCAAGTCCCGACATCGGGACTCGACCTTTCCAAGTGTAGTTCACCCCTAAGAGACACTCTGTTCTTTTGTTTTAGAATAGTAAAAATTATATATGTAACAAAGTCACCATTTTCATTTCCCTAAGTCCAGCCTGGAAGGCTCTGTATACCCAACTTGGATCGAAGGCATGATGAACTTTACAGGTGCGAAACGACAGTTTTAGGGCAACCCATGTTGCTATCACTTCGTCTACTTCCCACAGTTGTTCTGCCATATAATAAGATATATCCCATGTCACTTTCATTAGATGAGATAAACACTAGGCAGCTTCATATGTATCACCTTTAATGCTACAAAAACGATTGAGTGTGACTATTTGGAGTCCGACAGCAATCAAGCGGCAATTCTCTGATTTGGCAATCGTTACAGGTAATTCTGAAAAGGATGTTTAAAGCAATTGGTGAATTGGTTATTAATGTTGCCTGCTGGCCAACTGGAATAAGTACAAGTCTAGTTAACCATACGTTAGCAAAACTTGAAGGATGAGGGAATGAAAATTTCCAGGTGATCAAGGATTAATTGTCAATGTCAAAGGAAGCTTGATTATTCATGTTTCTTGTCATTGCCAAAGTTAACGTTATTACATAAGATTTTGATAAGCCGGCCGAAGAACCTTTTTCTTCTTCTTCTTCTCTTTTCCCCATCTATGGAGACCCCTTAAACTATATATGAAATAGTGTAATTAGTTAAGAAATAAGTTTTGGAACTCTTCTGTTAATGAATTAGTATCCTTTAAAACATTTTCCCTTTTAAAGGAAATTAGAAGGGAGGGAGACTTATAACAACTTGTTCACATCACATTAACTAGAAGGTTTTGGATCGAAGTTCATCGCAGAAGCATATAGCCAATGCTACAAAAGTTGCGTGAATGATGAGGTGAAGGATGCGTTAGGTTTCTTCTGTCAATTGGTTAACTGGGACCCTGAAAATGAAAGATAAAGAAAGTTGTGCCAGACACGGGCGACTGATTGATTGTTGCCTGTCCATACTTATCGTCTTTGGGAACTTCTGGCTATCGTGTTTACTTCGTCCATTTGTATGCTAAATTAAATTATTGGCATCTTCTACTCGCCCCATGATGTCTCTCTCCTTTTTAAGGACGGAGATTTCCTCTTTACCCTCCTCTTAGCCCTATGTGATCCTGTTCGATGCCTAAAAGAGTCCTGGCCTGGAAGTGTTATTCTGTAAGCGTTTCTTTATACACTGAACGTGAAAGATATAAAAAGACAAGGAGATTCACACGGGTGACTTTACCTTTTACTCTATTTATGTAAGTGTTAATCAAGGCAACGCCTTATTCATATGATGTGATCACGTGGTAAGGACATGACCATAGGTTGTAATGGATCTCTTGATGTCGGTATCAGTCCACAAGTGCCTAGCTACTTGTGGCTAAACTCTTCCTATCTGGGCAGGCCTTATTCAACTGATGTATACTAAATGTCTTTGTCTAGATTTCGTGGAGTTCTCTCATCCATATCAAGATGGATTTTGCTCTACGTTTTAGCGTTCTCATCTTAAAGTGATGCAGATTAAGAAAATTGTGACATACAGCAGCATGGTTTAGTTAGCTAAGCTTTTTATGTACGTAATTAGGACCCAAAGTAAAGATTCATGTGTGACCACTTGATATCGTGCACACTTGTCATGCTTGCTACTGTCTTCGGATAATCAAGTCTATTGATTGATCTCATCGTTGTTTCTCTGTAAAATAGTGTTGAAGGTGTCCTCCGGCCCTTACAAATTAAGTTAGTTTTTTGAATTTGTAAAATTGAGAGAATAATTAAATTGGAGAATCCCTTTTCCCTTTGTCTTAAATTTTTTTTTTGGCCTCTTATTACTCCTTTTTAGTTTTTCATTACCTAAAAAATGCAACTGGAGTCAAATGAGCCATTGTCTCTCCTGCGCTCGTTCCAAATCTTCAACATGAGGAATAATTGTTGTATTATTTTGATTTTGAAGGCTTGATATTTTTTTGACTTTTTTGGCACAATATCTCTCCTATATTGGGAAGAGATGAAGTTGGGAGGAGTTTATGAAGTTATAAAATAACTCCTTCCCCTCCCTTATCAAATCATCCCAAAATTTGATAAATACTCAAAATTTGTATACATATCAAATTTATTATTCTCTTCTTAATAAGAGCAGACTGTCTTAAGTGGTGCTCGGAGAAGTAGGCAAAATTGGCCGAACTCTGTTATCAATTTTCGGGTGTGTTCTTTCTTTATTTCTTTTATTTATCCCGCATTTATAGTATTCAATGTTATTTGTCGGGTATATTTGTGGTGTTGTGTTTAATTATTTGGGTGTATTTACTGTTCGTGTGTGTACACGGGTTAGGTTGTGATAAATACATCGTGCACGTAATTTCTGTCTAGGAGGCCGGGTTTTAAGTGGGACCGTTTGTGACCCCTCCGCCCTTTTCTGAGATTTTACGTGGAATGGTAATACTGTCTTAGGAGTCCGTTCGACGGTCTTTCCTGGGTATTACTGAATCGGTTCACTTCACTAGTTGCTTATCTTAGAGGAAAAAATTACCCGATTTTTCCAACAAGTGGTATCAAAGTCAGGTTTGAACATTGTTTAGACTTGGTCAATATCCTACACATTTGAGTTGGCGCCTAAGGGCGCAAATTGGAAGCACTACAAAGGTTGTTTTATTTGATTGGGAGGATGAATGATGCTTGCATTTGGTAGGACCTAAAATTGTGCCAAGGTAGAGATTTGTTGTATTATTTTGACTTTGAAGACTTGGTATTTTTTTGACGTTTTTGGCACAATATCTCTCCCATATTGGGAAGAGATGAAGTTGTATACAAATTTTGAGTATTTATCAAATTTTAGGATGATTTGATAAGGGAGGGGGAGAAGTTGTTTTATAACTTCAAAAACTCCTCCCAACTTCATCTCTTCCCAATATGGGAGAGATATTGTTCTAAAAAAGTCAAAAAAATACCAAGCCTTCAAAGTCAAAATAATACAACAAATCTCCACCTTGGCACAATTTCGGATCCCACCAAATGCAAGCATTATTCATCCTCTCAATCAAACAAAACAGCCTTTGTAGTGCTTCCAATTTGCGCCCTTAGGCGCCAACTCAAATGTGTAGGATATTGACCAAGTCTAAAAAATGTTCAAACCTGGCTCTGATACCACTTGTTGGGAAAATCGGGTAATTTTTTCCTCTAAGATAAGCAACTAGTGAAGTAAACCGATTCAGTAATACCCAGGAAAGAATGCCGAACAGACTCCTAAGACAGTATTACCATTTCACGTAAAATCCCAGAAAAGGGTGGAGGGGTCACAAACGGTCCCACTTAAAACTCGGCCTCCTAGACAGAAATTACGTGCACGGTGTATTTATCACAACCTAACCCGTGTACACACACAAACAGTAAATACACCCAAATAAATGAACACAACACCACAAATATACCCGACAAATAATATTGAATACTATAAATGCTGAATAAATAAAAGAGATAAGGAAAAAACACACCCGAAAATTGATAACGGAGTTCGGCCAATTTTGCCTACTTCTCCGAGCACCACTTAAGGCAGTCTGCTTTTATTAAGAGAATACTAAATTTGATATGTATACAAATTTTTGAGTATTTATCAAATTTTTGGGATGGTTTTGATGAGGAGGGGGAGGAGTTATTTATAACTTCAAAAACTCCTCCCACCTTCATATCTTCTCAATATAGGATAAGAATTGTGCCATTAAAAGTCAAAAATACCATGCCATCAAAAGTCAACAAAATACAACAAAGCTTGCTAAAGTCTGAGACATAATATGAATGAAGTTGTCACTGCGTTAAACAGAAATCTAAAAAGAACTTACCATTTTCCCTTCAGTAAAAAAGGTACGACTTTTGAAGCGATATCACAAGTTTGTTCGGAAGTTGTTGGTGCTAAGAAGGAAGCAAGGACTTGTAGGTACTAAGTAGCTTCCACGTTCACAAGTTCCATGAGACTTAGACCCCGTGAATGTCAATAGGTGCAGAAACTGATGCATAGCTACCGCGCAAATTTACGAATAGGATTTGTTGTGATCAAACGGATAAATTTACGAATAGGATTTGCTGTGAATGTCAATAGGTGTATAAATAGTGGCTCTGCCTGCAAGTTTACGAATAGGATTGATGTCAAGTTGTACTTCTTGAACAGTTATTGGAATTTTAGGTTAAAAAGATTGGGATCTGCTTCAAGCAATAGGGTTGGATAAAATTTAGAGCGCTTCAGGAGTATAGAAAACATACCCAGTAAATTAAGTTCTGCTCCTCGGTCTATCTTTCCATATCATATTATGAATGACCCTCCTTCCTGAAATCAACTCTAGGAACACAACACCAAAGCTATAGACATCAGATTTCGTTGTCAGCTGACCAGTGCGCTGGTATTCCAGGGCACAATATCTGTAGGTACCCATAACCCCCATTGACAAAAAATGTTGCACTCCTGTTGGAGCTAACTTAGCAAGTCCAAAATCAGAAAGCTTTGGTTTGAAGTCATCATCGAGTAATATGTTAAGAGGCTTTGAAGTCACGGTAAATGATTGATGGCTTGGCAACTTCAAGCAAGTACTCCAACCCTTGTGCTGCTCCAGTAGCTATCTTCATCCTAGTAATCCACTCCAATGGCTCCTTTCTTACGGGAGTCCAGATCTTCTGGACAAGATTTATGTACCAACTGTGTCTTATTTGATCTCAACCATCTATTTTGGTGGGTCTCACATAAATAGATGGTTGAGATCAAATAGGACAGAGTTGATATATGAAAAATGGGACAGAGGATATGAGGGGTTCCTGCAGCTAAGTCTGAGAAAGAGAATTTGTTGTGATCAAACGGACACCATTAATAGCTGTATCTATGCCTTTATTCCACAACCTTTTAGACATGTTTCTTATTTGAGATTCATTGGTTATATGTTTAAAGGTTAATGGTTGAGCATATACCAAGAAGGTGATCTTCCGACGACCAACTGAGCAAGAACTCGTAAACTAACATTCTGCCTTCTCCTTCAATATAGTAACCAATCAACTTGACAAGGATTGGGTGCCCAACCAGATTTAACATAAGAACCTCTGAAAAGAATTCTCTGCTTCCTTGTCGCCCATCCCTGTCAAGTTGCTTTATAGTTACATCCTGGAGAAAACTAGAGGAACAAGTAAACAAATGAGCATAAAGCATACTATACACAGACACAAGTGCTGCACAAGCTTGATCAATGCCCTGTACGTGTCCTTTATACACCCTCCCAAATCCTCCTTTCCCCACTAGGCAATCGTTGTTGAAGGCGTCAGTTGCAGCTGCTAGTTCTTGATAAGAGAAGACTCTAGCAGATTGTTGTGCATTTCCAACTTTCATTACCTCCTCTGATATCCTCCTATACCTACTGCTTCCTACACATTCATGTCAGAGCCGGTAGGAAAACCCTTTATAACAAGAATTTTTAATGCTCTCCATGTTTTCAACTAGGATGCCCCTTCCTATATATTCCCTTTCATCCCTTTTTTGGTGTCTATATAATATTCTAAGATCTCTTGCATGCTTAATTAGTTTCTTTGGTGTAAACCTACACTTATCGGCTTTGGACATCAAAGTAACTTCTTCACCTTTTAGTTTATCATCCAAATCATCGAAAACTTTAGTTAGAGGTACTGGTCTATACCTTTCCCTCCATTTATTGGGAACATGTAGTACTTTACTCCTTTACAATTTTATGATTTATCATGATGTCCTTTTCGAAGCATTTTTGACATATTTTCACTTCATATTCATTCATTTAAATTGACAATATAATGCTTGCAAAATTAAAAAATAAAAGATATTGTTCTTCCTTTGGTGTAGAACTAACTTACTATCAATGTTAGCCGCTCCTAATCCTTGTCTCCCTTAATTTACTATCAATGTCAATCACTCCTAACTTATCTATTACCATTATATTCCTCATTTTATCTCTTATTGCAATGTTGCACATCCAACATATTATCCTCACATTTCCACGGTTAACTTATAATTAAGCACTTGTTTGGTTAGCCAACATTGTACCTTATACAACATAGTTGACTTAATTGTTAAATGGTATAATTTACCTTTTAACTTGAGTGGTATCTTCTTGTTAAATAAAGTTTATGAGGTGTCCTATTTAAGTCACCCTGATTTGATATGGTGAATTATGTCGTCATCTACCACTACTTTGGATGATAGATTCAAGGTATTTAAAAACAATTTTTAGGTAGTATAACTTCTATACTAATCTTGATTTCAAGGTATTTAAAAACAATTTTTAGGTAGTATAACTTCTATACTAATCTTGATTTCTACATCAGTTGCAACCTTACGTCCTAAAAAATTAAACTCTAAGTACTTAATCTTAATCCTGCTCAATTTAAATCTTACTAAAAGATCTAAATCCAATAATTTTGAGACTGATTTTTTTATTATAAGGAACCAATAAGTTATCATAAGAATTAAAATTATGTAAAAGGAGAAGAAGACTATCCAAATTCCTAAGGGGTAGATCAAGAGTGTTTGACTGGGATACTTGGTGAAACCTTAGCAGATTCAAGCAACGGAATCCTTTCTCATTGAAGGTCAAATCCAAATGAAGATTCCCGTGAATTGGAAAAGTCTGCTTAAGCCCAAGTTGCTAGTAAATTTGTCTGTTTTTGCATGTTTCACGGATGTATCCGCTAAAGTTAGTGGAGTTTGAAACTATTCTTATAAAGGAATTCATTCATTCGATAGCCACACCATCTTTTATGAAGATGAATGCCAACATACATTCAAAGCCAAGCATACTCGTGAGTTAGATTTCTTGTTAGGAAATGTTAATGGCTTGTTGATCATCAGTCTGGGATCTACTCCTTTTCTGAAGGTTGTCAAATGCATGATATCAACTAAAATCAGTATCCCGTTGACTCTTAATTTAGGTCTCAAATTTAAGCATAAGATGTAATTAATTGTGAATGTAATAGTTTCATCTAAACTCAGACAAATCCGGCTGCTATCTATGATAATGGCCTTGTCGGTATTTTATCTGAGCATGCTAATTACAGCCTGAACCATAAAACAACTTGAAAATGCTAAAAATCAAAGACGACGACGATCATTTTAAGGAGCACATAATCAAACGCAATACTTCGTTTAAGGAGAGCGTAGTAGATACGAACAAGGCATTAAATAGAAAACGCAATAGATTTTTCGTTCTTACTTGGGACTATGGCACGTAAAACAGGTACATGTTTTGGGTTCTGCATAGTTTGTTTAGTAAGTTACAAAATTTTGCCCTTACCCATTTATTCTTCATGGTCTCGATATATCTTTTTCCAAGGATTTCAAAGGCTGAAAGTGTTTCGATAAGAAGATGTAGTTAATGAATAGTTGTCATCATTATTCCAAAGAGAAGAAGGTGAAATTATGCTATTATATGGTAAGAACAATTAGTAAACAATAGTGAGTGACCCGTAGAAATATGAGATGACATGAAAGCTCTTTATGTTACTATTAAAAGGACTTATACCTAAAGTTTTAAGTACCAAAAATTAAGGGTCCATGAGTGAAGAGAACTACATCAAGAAAATAAAGATTACCATGATTAGAGAGAATTTGGTAAAGGATCAAAAATGCTACAAAGAAACGATTTTTAATGGTTGAATATGAATATGGTCAATATAGTTGACATGATATGCATGACCATAAAGGTTAAAAAGCAATTTAAGAGAAAGGGAGTGGTTAAGTATTTCACAAAATCAAGCTTCATAAAGGCAGAGTTACGAGAGGAGGATATAGATTCATCAACTGGGACATGGCTAGGGGGTTTTGTCCATAATATTGGGAGATGCACATCTATGTGTCCTGAGTTATGGGGTGTGTGCTTACATCTTGCTTGGGACCTGGGGTACAGAAGAGTGGAGTTAGAAGTGGACTCTCTAGTTGTCATTAACATTCTTTCCTTTTCTTCGAATATCCTCACGTTTCATAACTCCTTGATTTGGGGGATTAGAAACCTGCTTGCTAGAGATTGGGTCGTCAGACCTCGGCATGTGTATCGCGAAGAAAATAGGCTTGCGAATTGGCTGGCGAACTATGCCTTTTCTTTTGGACTTGGCTACACTGCTTTTCACTCCCCTCCATTGGGTTGTTTTCATATCCTCATTGAGGATATTGCTGGAATTTCGTTTCCTCGTTTAGTTGCCTAGTTTGAGTTTGTGTGTTTCTCCCTTGTAATTAAAAAAAAATGGCCACTTTTAGTTACGCTTTAAAAAACATATCTAAAAGTTGCCCTTTGATGGTAGGCCTTTTGGTGACAATTGATGGTCACCAATAGGACAACATTTGACTACGATTTTTAAAATTATAATAAAAAAGTCAACCTTTAGGTTTAGCAACAATTTTTAAAATTGTCACTAAATGACGTTTTTCCTTATTACAAACTTTGAATTTGGCAACAATTTTTAAATTCGTTATTAAATGTGAACTTTTTAGTAACGATTTTTTTAAAATCAAAAAATTATCACAAAAGGTCATTATTGGCATCGATTTTCAAAAATCGTGGCCAAATAATAATTATAAGAGGGAAACAAAAACGAGAAAGTTTATAGTAGGGAAATGAAAACGAAAACACCATCTCTCATTCTCTGCTTGTAAATCCCCTTCTCATTATCTTTATTATGTTTTCATTTTGTATTTTGTTTCTTTTTTCTTGGCCTCGGGTTATCTCTATCCTTTTTCTGACGAGTCTCTATTCTAATGTTCAATGCGAATCTCCTGGGGTTAGTTTCCATCAACATACTCTAAGTTAGATTCCTCTTAGCCAGTAAGTTGTAGATTACCATCGGTTTTTATGTTTCATCTATGAATGATCTTGCTTTGCCTTTATCATCTGCTAATTAGAACGTCAGGTATGGTTTCTTTGTTCATTTATATTATTCTTTAATTGAAGCATTTAAATATACTGTATTGAAAAGAGGTGCCTTTATTCTCTACTAGTATTCTTTTTTCCTTAAATTAAACTAAAAGATAAGGAGAAAATTGGGTTTTTAGGTTGTCTACATGTCACTAAGAAATAGGATTTGGGTGCTTGTCTTACAAAAAATATGGAATTCAAAAGGGAATCCAATTAAGTGGGAAGACAATTGTCGATTTATTGAAACATGTTCTTTAAATTGGAGACTTCCAGTAAATTCTTAAAGTTGGAGACTGCCTACTAAAGGACTAATTGGCTATTTCAAAGATCGAATTAGTTTCTGCAGATTCAATCTTACTCTCTTTGTCCTACCTACATTTGGTTATTGGTGTTAGTCGCCTATGCATTTGGTGAGTTGATTATTGTTGGAGATGCCAAATTATTATCCAACCTTTAACCTTTTTATCTAATACCTAAAACAAAACAACTCTATTTTTGCTCAAATTTCAATAATGCTTATCTTCTTTTGGTCATTGTTGGTTAAATCTAGTAACCTATTAGATGTCCTCAAAGAGGTATTATAGAAGGCTTTAACTTTAGGTTAGAGATGTCAGTGGTAGCTTTAGGGGCCGTTTGGTTCCACTTCTGTTTTTCTGTTGTTGTTTTTAGTTTTTGGTTTCTGTTTTTTCCTTAAAAAAACGAAAACCTGTTTGGTTGAGATTTGTAATATAAAAATTGAAAACAAAAGCCTGTTTAGTTGAGATTTCTAATAAAAACTGAAAACAAAAACATATTTGGTTTTATTATCACGTTTCTATTCTTTTGTAATTATACTATTATGTGTAATAATTATAATATAATACATTATATTTTTAAATTAATTAATTA
>JANZLC010000001.1:16135837-16156154 GCA_026413385.1 Erythroxylum gracilipes
TTAGCACGGTGGATTTGCCCCGTGTAGGTTCAGAGCGAAGAGTTTAAAGACTGGGACAAGTCTACTGCACTGGCCAAGGGAGTCTGTTCATAAAGTTTGAAAATGTATTTTTGTTTCCTTTGTTTGGACTTGTAAATATTCTTTGGATTTCTGTTCTGAGATTTACGACATGTAATATATGTGCGTGGGTTTGAGTTACTAAATAAAATAAATATCAGTGTGATGTTTGGTTTTATTTGTTCTGTCTTGGGTGACATCCATGTATCCTCCCAGGGGGTATTTGGCTGTTACATCATTAATTGTTTCAATTGATACCTTCAAACGTGCAAGGAGCCTTCATAGGAATCCAGACATAGGGAACTCTTTTACCTTATCTACCGAGTCTCATATCACTTAGAATCCATAAAAATAATTATTTCTTTTCTTTTTCAATTGGATTTGGCGTGAAACTTTATGTATTGTTTTGTATGTAAGAGTTGTTAAATTTCTAATTAAAATCTTATATTACTTACCATATTTCAATATTTATTGTTTTTTCTGTAAGAATCATATATGATCATTATATTACAAACTTCATGTTAAAACTATTTGAAAATTTTGTGACACCATAAAAATTGTCAAATCATATAATTTAAAAGATAAAAATAAAAGTATAAATATATTTGAAAATTCGAAGGGTGTAGTTTCGCAAAAATTTAGGTTTGGTCGTAGTTGTTTCTAACACAAACGAAAACAAAAAAATAAACATAAAATAACAAATCAACACCAAAATTTGTTAACATAGTTCAGCACACTTTGCTTACGTCTACGAGGCCCTCACCTAGCTTAATTAATTTTAGTTGTGATACAACAATAGTTTTAATCAAGGCATTACAGAACCACTCACCCAACCTTGACACTATTTGTGAAAGCAAATCACACTCAATAGTACGACCGCTTCGTTCTAACCTCAACAGAAGATTTTTCTTAACAATATTTGATAATAAAGTATGAAAATAAAATAACTCAAGTGATTGAAATAACAATGAACATAAACAAAGACACTTGAGAAAGAAAACAACTTCTCCAACAATGTAGCTTCATCAAAGAAAGAATGAGAAGTTGTCTATCAAGAGAATCTATCGTGAAGCTTCAATATCGTCACTAGAACATCCCACGCACAACAACCACATAACATCTAAAATCAACAAATGTTTCATCATCGAAACATTAATCCAATAGAGTTGCAACAACCACTACAACTGTTGTGAGTTTTTTTGCACAAAATCACCAACAAAGATAGTAGCTGCAAAATCACGAAAACTTATGAAATTTTCGCACACCAACACAAAAAATGACAACCTAAAAGCACACCTGATTAATACCCAATCAACCCAATAATAAACACACTATTGACCATGAACAACAACACCATAATAATACAAAAATTAGAAAAAGTAATCAAATGCAAAATTCCAAAAAAGTACTCTTAATTGTCATTAAACAATAAAAAAATACCCAACTAAGAATAATGATCGATATCAACTAAAACACAACCTAGATACCCAAATCACCCAGCCAAGTATCATATAAACCAAAAGAAATTCTCAGCAGCAAAACTACCCAATCAATGACAAAACAACAAGAAAATTTAGCACACCACACACTCAACCTAGGTTGCGTAATGGACCAGAAAAGGTTGTTGCAAAATACGTAATCCCTTCATCCAAAAATCAGCAACATACACAGAAAGATCTTAACTCGATTAGCTACATAATTTTTTGTCAATAAAAACCATAAAATCCCAGCTGTCAAACACAACACTACCTGTCATTTTTCAACACCAAAAATGTCATAGTTGCAGCCCCAAAACTTGCATGAATACCTTAACAAAATAGATTCAATTGTCAATCAAATCTCTAACAAATTTTGTTTCCTTAGATAATTATTATCCAAAAATAGACTATGTATTTGAATCCCTTCTTAATTAGGATCTTAAACCTTATCAAAACTTGGCTAGAGTCCCACATAAACACAACTAGTTCCAATTATCAAATAATGTCCAAAATTAAATAATAAGATATAATCACCTATATCTTAACACTATGTAATATTAATTAAATTTGAGTTTATAGTTTCATAAATTATTGAAATGATTTGACAATTTTGGTAATTAAATTTATTTTTAAACTTAGAATCATTGTCAATAATATTAAATTTGATTTTGTTGTTTTGGCGATGATGGTTTAACATTTTTGTCGTCAAAAGTCCAGCTTTTCGTGATGAGCCTTTGGCAATAAAAATGCTAAATTGTCGCAAAAGGACAAGTCTTTTATGATAATTCCCATAAATCGTTTCCAAAGGCATGTATTTAGTGACGATTCTGCAAAACGTCGCAAAAAGATAAGCTTTTGGCGACATTATTAAAAATTGTGGCCAAAAGCTAACTTTTAGTGACAATTTTCAAAGCTAAAAGTCACCTTTGTTGTAGTGAATAACATTTACCTGAAAAATTAATAAACAAGTAGGCATTTAGACTAATACACTAAACTCATAACAAATATCCTATAATCCATACACATAACTCATATATTATTTCAAATCAACCCATACCCATATTCATCTACCTATTATCTTGTCCTAGAAACAAACCTTACCCTCTCCTCTCCAGATGAGAAGAGAGACTTCACTCTTAGAATTAAGAAGAAAGATAATAACTTGATTCTCAACTCTTATCTTGATTATATAATGGAGAAGGATGATGACATACAAAGGAATAATCATGATAGTTTTTTGTACATGAATTCAAGAGTCAGCTCTTTGAAATCAAGAGGACATTCATAGGAATTTGTTCCTTTTAAGTAGCTAAATTACTTTTGGTACTTTGATTATACACCCTTTCAAAGAAATAGATATAGATTTTTCTAATGGAAAAATGTTTTATTATAGCAATAAGAGAAGATGGAAGAGAGGTTATTTGCTTTATGGACCTCTTAGCAATGGTAAATCGAGCATGATTACGACTATGGTCGATTATCTTGGTTTTAACATTTACAATCTTGAATTGACTAATGTTCACAATAATGAGGAAAATTTTGATGAAGACAAACTCGGAATCATTTATTGTCGTTGAAGATATTGATTGTTATATTAATTTGAGTATTAGAAAGTGTTAGAAAATCAGGTCAGAATTTGATCCCGAGCGTAATGGAATAATTATGAAACTTTTTTGTATTTATTTCTTGAAAGCCAAGATCACTAAAATTATATAAAATGATTAATGCATAAATCATAATAAAATATGAATCTTAATTCATACCTTATTTTGAAGCTTGATCATATTCTTGTTGTACCTTTTGAATCTTTTCCGAAATTGATTCATCTCAACCACATTAGCCGCACAAGTGTCTAGCCTCTAACGGTATCCATAAAACGAGAACTCTACAACTGTTGTATAGAGGGTTATGTAAGGAGTGCTAACTCCATTAAAGCTTAAGTCTATTTATAATAGGTTTTGGACATTCTAGTAATTTATTCTAATTTTAATTAACATTTAATTAGAATTACAAATAATTCTAATTAAATACCAATTATGCCCAAATAAGATATAATATCTCATATTGATCTTTATTAACTAAATATCTAATATTTAATCATAAAGTTTCTTAAACTTTACAATCAAGTCCAACTTGATTAAAATATCTTTTCTCTCTTTAACTCATTATTTATATGTGACTCATTAATTTCTTAAATATGTTGGCAATGAATATAAATTATAATCCTAAATTATATTTAGGATTAGATAAGTCAAACTCCTTTAATTTATCTTTAATTATCTAATTAAACAATTTATATTTATAGATTAAGTTGCATTCCTTAAAAGAGTTACTACTTTCTCCCACATCTGATTAACATCTCTTTCTAATTTCCATTCTTCTCCATATATAACTCTATCCTTAAGTTGTTCTTCCGTATTCCCTTTTACATTCAACCATCTGACTCTGGTACACTTCCTAGGACTTCTTTTCTTCCTCCAACCCTTAATTAAAATATCCATAATCAACATCTTGTATTTGTCTAAATTCTCTCTAATTCATGTGACTTCTCTGTAAGGGTCCTAATGTTCTAAAAACCTATCCTTAATATGTTAACATCTTCTCTTCTCTTTGACCTAAAACTCATTGAAGGCCTAGCCCTTGCTTTATCATCAGAAATCAAAACCACCACTTCTATCCTAATTCCTAATACAAACTATAGAAGACAAGCCCAACCAGACCATAAACAACTGTAAGATTAATCGAGAAAGGAAACAAGGATTGATAACGACCACAAGCAAATCAAAATTTAGATGGCCCAAAATCTAAACTGATAATAGTTGCCTTGTACCTTACTCTCAACTGACTAATAGCCAATGACAGAGACTAATTTGTATAAATAAATAGCAATTGAGTTTTGCAGAATGCTAAGACACAGTACTAGACAGTTAAAAAAGAACAATCAAAATATTATAAACTATAAACAAAAAAGAACTAAAAACTTTCAATGATTCAATGAAGACTAAAAATTAGATCCCAACAATCAAATAGCAACGAATCAACCATAAGCAAACACAATATAAAACCAATCACAAGTATGTCCAATAGAGAAGAAAATTTTATAAGATACTAACTATCCAGATAAGGGAAACAATTAAACCGATATGATTTGTTTAAGATGCCACACACCAACTCCATATATTCTCGTCATAAATAACACCATTCAATAACAATTCCTCCATTGTGGGGCTCACTCCGAATCTACAAAAGAAGAAAGCAAAACATGACGTTTTCCAAAAACCAAATTAGGAAACATCTAGAAAAGGACTGAAAATAAACCTGGTAAAACCTAAACTATTGTAGATAATGGTTAAAATATTAAAGCAATAAGTGCCAAATATGGAAGAGAAAGGCAAAGGCTGGGTTGGATTCGTTTTTAAGGTAATAAATATTCAAGAGTTGATTCACTAATAGAGACAATTGGTCAAAGTCGCTCCAGTTTCTAACGATGGTCGGAGAAGAGGGGGTGGAGGTGTCGATATCCTTAATTCCAGATCTGTGTCCATTAGAGTAAGCAACTACAAACCCAATAACTGAAAGTGTAACTAACACTAGTTCCAATCTTTAAGCTCCTATAGTACTCAAAGCAACAGTCATTGATCAAATCAAGCCTCGATAGATCAAGATTGAATAAAACCAGTATCAACATCATGAAATTCATACAAATTATCAATCTAAATTAGACTCCAAAGGCTACCATTAAAATGTAGAATATAGCCAGAACTCAAATATGATAGCAAAATACTTGGTATCGTCTAAACTCCGTCACCAAATCCTTTGAAGATATAATAAAGTGCAAGTGAAGGAACAATGTTTCCTCATTACTTTCTCTTGAGTCTTTTATTTATTGTAAGGTACAAGCAGAAGCTAAAACTAAAAAAACAAAAGAATATCATTCATTATAGGGAAATCTTACAAACAAAACACAAAATGTCAAAGTTGTTTTATACTTATAAGAAAAAGGAAAAGAACTAGAACATGCTTGTCCGTAGTTTTTTTTAATGGTTAACAATTAATCACAAAATTTTAATAACAAGGTGTTGCCTCAATTAAGTCCAGACCTTTTGCAACTTAATGGAAAGCAACAAATTTAGCCCACACAAACACCAATGGCACATTTGCAACTTAAATGGAAAGCAACAAATTTAGGTAACACAAACACCAATGGCACAAATGAAGGAACAAACAAAAAGATGCGAAACCCTATTTGTGGGTGTTTAAATTGATTAAAAATCTCAAACTCTAAAAGAGAATCAATAAACCACAAAATGAAGGTCAAATTGAACGCGAACTTGAACAAGAATTCTGATGCAAGCTAAGAAGAGAAGAAAAGAGGAGAGAAGAAAAGCAATAAGTGATTGGGAAGGAATAGTAAACGCGGAAGAGATATCAATAAGAAATACTTAAAAAAGATATATAAAAAAAGTAGTGAATCAAAAGAAAATGGAATAACTTATTTTAATAGTTAATTGATTTTGCATCGATATTACCATAGTCCATAAAAATAAATATTTGAATAAAAAGTAAGCAAAAATAATATGTATGAATACACTGAGACGAGGATTAATGGTTCTAATTTCAAAGTAGATTTTAGTTTATACATGAATTGCCAACAAAACAAAGCACTTTAGCATGGCCCACTTTGATGGCTCCTTAATCGCCAATCAGATGGCGGAGTGAGAGTCCTCAACTTCACAATGACAACGGAAGCAAGAGAAGTGTGATGCTTGTAGGGTCCACTCCAACCATGGGACATGGACATTGTCATTCTTTTGTTTCTTCCAATTAAAATTTGCAAATCGCGACGTCTCTCCCCGTGATAAAATAAACAATTGATAATTAAATTGTAGTTGCACCGGCGTTATGAAAATGTCAATAACTATTAACAGAAAATTATTTGATAAAGGATTTTTTAATAATTTGGGATTAAATATTTAATTTAAATGCTTTATTTTGGTTATAAAAAATAAAATAATATTTTATTTTACTCAGCTCTTGACACTATCCATCATCTTCAATACCCGTAAAAATAAATCACACTCAATAATACGGTCGTCTCATAGTAACCTCAACAGAGGATTTTCTTAATAATAGTTGATAATAAAGTATGAAAATAAAATAACTCAAGTGATTGAAATAACAATGGCCATAATCAAAAACACTTAAAAAAGAAAACAACTTCTTTAACAATGTAGATTCATCAACGAAAAATGAGGTCCATCAAGAGAATCTGTCGTGAAGCTTCAATATCGTTACTGGAACATCCCACGCACAACGGCCACAAAATGTCACAAATCAACAAACGTTTTATCATCGAAACGTTAATCTAACAGAGTTGCAACAACCACTACAATTGCCGGAGTTTTTCGCACAAATCAACAACAAAGACAACAACTGCAAAGTCACGAAAATTTGTGAAATTTTCACACACCAACACTAAAAATGACAGCCTAAAAGTACACCTGATTAATAACCAATCAACCCAACAATAAACACACCATCAACCATGAACAACAGCACTAGAATAATACAAAAACTAGAAAAAGGAATCAGCTACAAAATTTCCAAAAAGCACTCTTAATTGTTGTTGAACAATGAAAAATACCCAGCAAAGAATAATGATCGATATCAACTAAAACATAGCCTATATACCCAAATCACCCAGCTAAGTATCGTATAAACCAAAGAAATTCTCAGCAGCAAAACTACCCAATCAATGACAAAACAAGAAGAAAATGTAGCACACCACACACTCAGCCCAGGCTGCATAAAGGACCAGAAAAGGTTGCTGCAAAATACGAAATCCCTTAACCCGAAAATCAGCAACATACACAGAAAGATTATCTTAACCCAATACGAAATCCCAGCTGTCAAACACAACACTACCTGTCATTTTTCAACACCAAAATAGTTGTAGCCCCAAAACTTGCGTGAATAGCTTAACAAAATAGATTCAATTTACAATCAAATCTCCAACAAATTTTACTTCCTTAGATAATTATTATCCAAAAATAGACTATGTATTTGAATCCCTTCTTGATTATGATCTTAAACCTTATCAAAACTTAGCTAGAGTTCCACATAAATAAAACTAGGTCTAATTATCAAATAATGTCTAAAATTAAATAATAAGATATAATCAACTATATCTTAACGCTATGTAATATTAATTAATTTGAGTTTATAGTTTTATAAATTATTAAAATGATTTGATAATTTTGTTAGTTAAATTTATTTTTAAACTTAAAATTATTGTCAAAAATACTAAATTTGATTTTGTTGTTTGAACTTTGGCTGCGATGGTTTAACATTTTCATTATCAAAAGTCTAGTTTATCATTTGTTGCAACTCACAAACAATTAATCACAAAATTTTAATAACAAGGTGTTCTCTCAATTAAGTCCAGACCTTTTGCAACTTAACGGAAAGCAAGAAATTTAGCTAACACAAACACCAATGGCACATTTGCAACTTAATGGAAAACAATAAATTTAGCCAACACAAACACCAATGGCACAAATGAAGAAACAAACAAAAAGATGCGAACCCAATTGGTGGGTGTTCAAATTGATTAAAAATCTCAAACTCTAAAAGAAAATCGATAAACTATAAAATGAAGGTCAAATTGATCGCAAACCTGACCAAGAATTCTGATGCAAGCTAAGAAGAGAAGAAAAGAGGAGAAAGAAGAAAAGCAATAAGCGATTGGGAAGAAATAGTAAACGCGGGAGAGATATCAATAAGAAATACTTAAAAAAGATTTTTTTTAAAAAAGTAGTGAATCAAAAGAAAGTGGAACAACTTATTTTAATAGTTAATTGATTTTGCATCGATATTACCATAGTCCATAAAAATAAATATTTGAATAAAAAGTAAGCAAAAATAATATGTATGAATACAATAAGACGAGGATTAATGGTTCTAATTTCAAAGTAGATTTTAGTTTATATATGAATTGCCAACAAAACAAAGCACTTTAGCAGGGCCCACTTTGATGGCTCCTTAATCGCCAATCACATGGCGGAGTGAGAGTCCTCAACTCAACTTCACAATAACAATGGAAGCAAGAGAAGTGTGATGCTTGTAGGGTCCACTCCAATCATGGGACATGGACATTGTCATTCTTTTGTTTCTTCCAATTAAAATTTGCGACACGACGTCTCTCCCCGTACGGCACCTAATAATTAATAATAAAATAAACAATTGATAATTAAATTGTAGTTGCACTTGCACCGGCGTTATGAAAATGTCAATAATAGATTAAAAGAAAATTATTTAATAAAGGATTTTTTAATAATTTGGGATTAAATAATTAATTTAAAAGTTTTATTTTTTGTTATAATAAAATAAAATGCATGTTGAATTTGTTTGTAAAAAAAAAAAATGGACACCAAGACTTACACATTCTTTTTATAATGGAAAATTTTAGTTGATATTAATTACCCTACACATTAACCATTAAGGAGCTAATTTATTTGAAGAATGAGAAAGAGGTTTGAATCTTTTTTTTATTATTATTTTAATTCAAAAAAAAGAACAATAATAATCACAGATATTGAATTGCATTTTTAATTTTCTTTATCTCTCTTATGTAGGGATAACATTGCGTACTATCGAATCTCTCTATACTCAACTTTATTATAAAATTTCGGACTAAGTGATGCTGACGATGATTACATTTTATTAATAACTAAAATGAAAAAAAATGAAAATGTTAGCATTAATGATAAAAAATATTTTGTTTTCTTGTTTTAGAACGGAAATGATGATTTGCCGTATTATTTTCAATGAATTGAATTCTAACAAAATGTAAAGAAGCAAATTTTATTTTATTTCCTCATTCGACATAGAGCGCGTAAGCCAACAAGATTCTGTCCCACTTGCTTTTAGCCGCTATATTTTCGGGTCGGGTTAGTTGATCCGTAACCCGAGACATGTCCATTATGAAAGTTGAAACCGAACTCATCCTCCGACGCTTGTGGTGCGTGTGTTTGTGTGCTTTAAGTGAATGTGTGTCGGCTGCTGTTCTTTTTTCCCGCAGCAAATGCACTTTTCACAAAAGAGCTTCCTTTTCTTCGGCGAAACACGCATACAATCGTAGCTCTAACCACCACCGTCCTGAATTACTCCCGTTGTTTTTCACTTAGATACTGATGTTCTGCACTCGTCAACTTATGAACGGAACTGGGTCTCACGCGCATTCTGTTCCAACCATTTCCATCTCCGGATTTTGCTCTCACAGGTACGCATGAACCATAGACTTTCTTCATCAAATAACTCCCCTTTTGGCCTTCTCTTTCTTTGTTCCTGTGATTACAGTTCATTGAGAGAAGCTTGCAATGCGAACTATTCTGTCCGAAAGCAGTGTTCCCTTGCTGGAGCACTTGTTATTTTCGACTGTTAATGCGCGTTAATCATGTCATTACAAGTTATATGCTGATGGTTGATGTGCTTCCATTTATGATATTTGGCCTTTCTGGTTTTGTTTTCCATTGAAGAAAGCGCGAGCAATCTAATATTCAAATTATTTGAGCGCAAGCATATTATGAAAGTAAAACTTTATAGTTGGCATGGCACTATATAGTGCTCGCTTTACCGGTGGACTCGATGCATCCGAGCTGAGTTTTAATTGTCAGATTAATCCATTATGCGATTTCTCTTTTTGGTTCAATATGTAATGATATTAATAGTAGCTTATTTTTATGTCATTGTGCTCTAATAATATGCATCGATACTCTTAAAATGCGGAATCATAGTCAGTCCATCTCATTTTTTAAAAAATATCTATAGTGCTTTTTAGTGGCTCTTCGCTTTTCCAGTAAGCTTTTGTCTTCTTGCTAATTATTGTGTTGATTGGGTTATTAGTTTTTGATATGGGCAGAATGATAGGTTCAACACCAGGCAGATGGTTGAATCTTTTAGCTTGTTTACTGTTGTTTCTGAAAACTGAAGGCCTGTTCGTTGAAATTACGTATGTAACAAGTGCAGTAGCAAAGGGCGCTGGTAAGAAATTGAGGAGCGTTGCTTAACATCATTAACTAGAAGAAACTGAAAAAGCTTCCTATTAATACTCTGATGTTCTAATTGCAACTGAAGATGTGATATGTTATTGCAGTTTGTTTGGATGGTAGCCCACCAGCTTACCACTTGGATAGAGGTTCTGGTACAGGAATCAATAATTGGTTGGTTCACTTTGAGGTTTGTAGTTCTACAGGATACACTTCATAGTTTTTGTCTCTAACAAAACGAAACAAATAGCAAAGTGTTGTGACATGTAAATGGTATCACGAAAATGACGGCAGGGACAATGAATTGCGAAAGAGATTGTTGGATACAAGTTCCTGAATGCTACTTGGGACAGCTTTGGATCACTAATAAAGGGAGTTAGAAGCATTAAAAGTTTCACAAGTCTTTTAGAATGATGTAATGGAAAAATTGAACACAAAAGATATCACCTTTAATGTTTTAACAATTCATCACAGTTAATTTCACTAGATATCAAATATATATGATTAATCTTGGAATCATACAATACCAATTTATGACCATGTTATAATACATACTTTTGTTGTATTATCAGGGAGGGGGGTGGTGCAACAATGTGACAAGTTGCCTTGAACGTAAGAATACTCGTTTAGGCTCATCTACGCAAATGGACAAAGAAATTGCTTTTTCAGGGATCATGAGCAATGTGGAACAATCGAATCCAGGTATATAGCCAAGTAAACATCTAATTTATTATTGGATTTTGGCTTTTACCTAGTTCTTAAATCTTATATGAATTTTTAGATTTTCACAACTGGAATAGAGTTAAGATCAGATATTGTGATGGGTCGTCATTTACCGGTGATGTGCAGGCAGTCAATCCTGTAAGTTGTTTTAGTTTAGCAGGAACCAATTTAAGATTACAGAAGTTTAGGTTTTAACCAAGTAGAATTTGACCAGGCTACTAACCTTCACTTCAGAGGAGCAAGGATTTGGCTTGCTGTCGTTGAAGATTTATTAGCTAAAGGAATGAAAAATGCAAAAAATGTGAGGTTCATCTGAACGTCTTTCCACATACTTGGCTTCTTGTAAATGATGTTCATTTGATCACTTCCCCAATTTCTTGCTTCTTGTACATAAATGTTTCACAATAACTTGTTTGGATGTGTCTCCGTAGGCTCTTCTGTCTGGTTGTTCAGCTGGTGGATTGGCTTCCATCCTGCATTGCGATAGCTTCCGAGCTTTGCTACCTGTGGGAACTAAAGCAAAATGCCTTTCAGATGCTGGTTATTTTATCAATACGTAACCTTACTATGGAACCCTATAACTAAAACATGAAGCAAAAGCTACAAGAGTTAGACTATATTCTTTTAATCCCTCTCTAACAGCATGATTTTTGACAACAGGAGGGATATTTCTGGAGCACCACACATCCAATCCTACTTCAGTGATGTGGTCACAACGCATGTATGTTATCTTCATATTGTAGCTTATTTTTGCTGATCTTGTATTTTATTGCCTCTCATTAGCTAGTATTGCTAGTGAATTGTCAACTTAAGCAGAACTTTCCTAAATGCCAGCGGTAAGTTCTGTTAATTGAGGTACGAACTGCTGATTGAGTATTTCAAATGTTGTCTTCAGGGATCAATTAAGAACTTGCCACCTTCCTGCACCTCAAGATTGAAACCATCTTTAGTAAGTCTTTCTCTGAAAATGTTAAGTTCCTTCTTACAATATCATGTTGAGTCTCTTTTTTTGGCTGTATCATCTTAACTCGTACGAGTCACAACGTCTCCAGTGTTTCTTCCCGCAATACGTGGCATCGCAAATACAAACACCACTTTTTGTACTCAATGCAGCATATGATTCTTGGCAGGTGGGCACACTTCTAATAACTTCTTTTTTGCCAAAGCTGTTTATGTCACAGAATGTTGCAATCAGGTTTTGACCTCCATAGCTTAGTTGAGGAAGCACTCAAGTCTATAGTTTATGATTCATTCCTGAGACATATAGGGATAAACATTATGATAACAATTACAAAGAAAGTTGTGGAAAAGGATATGCTTGGAATAAAAAGAGAAATTTTACATTCAGAAGAGCTACTCTCTTAAACAAGTGAAATAACGAAAGTATCACATGATCAAATGTAAGGCCCTTTTCTTGACACATTTACTTTTGAAATCATAACTTCGTTTAGATAAGGAACATTTTGGCACCAGGAGTTGACGATCCCAGTGGTTCCTGGAAGGCCTGCAAGATTGACATTAGTAGCTGTTCTCCTGTTCAACTCAATATAATGCAAGGTAATTATAAGCAAACCTGGATAATCTTCCATGTATAGTTCATTTTAGTTTCCAGCGTAGATTATACTTGAATTTTTACACTGTTCTGTAATGACATGGACACAGCCTAAAATCTTAGCAGTAGATCTTATCAATTCAATGCAGTAAATTTCAATGAGAAGATCTAAAAATTACATTTACAATATGAGAATAAAAAGAGGAAGTAATTCTTGTGATATTATCAATATCTCTGTTATTTTTTATTCATGAATGAGCCGTCTAAGCTTGCCATTGCTACAACTTTATAAGTTCTGCAGAATCAGTGACATCAACTACCGGTTGTAAACAAGTAGAACATAATAAAACAGTCTCATTGAAACAAGTGATGACTTATAAGGAAGCTAGATATTCTTTGTATCAGAGATTACCTCCCATTAGGATCCCATTCAATATCTGTTGCCATAAAATGCTAATTGAAGGTAGTATATATCCATCTACATCAGGACAAATATCAATCAGCTTATATTATAAGCTGGGAGCTACTGCATATAGAAATATGTTCCCAGAAACCAGTGAAAAGGAACACAGATAGAAAATGCCCGTTCTTATATTTTTCTAATTGCTGAAAGCAAGTCACAACTCTTAGAAATGCGATCACATATGTCCACAATCAACTAAACAGTCCACTTGCAAACCAACTAACAATGGAAAAAGAAACCGTTCCTTTTTTCTGGAAACAAACTATCATCTCAAAGAAACTAGGCAATAGAGAAATAAATGACGATGATACAAATAGAAGTAGTGAATTGAACAGAAAACTCACCCACATAAGGCATCACCGCCATTGAACCGGGAACTCAATAGGAAGACAATTACCCACGAAACAAAAATTAGAGACAGAGAAAGCTAGCGCAAGTGCAAGCAAGAGCGATTCTTCCCAGTGAGACTCCTCTCTAAAGCTCTTCTTTGTTGAAGAGCTCTACATGATCTCTGCATCGCACATCAGTCCAATTGCAGAGCTAGCTTTCTCTTCGAAGTCGTCAAATTGTGAAAGGAGTACCTGTAGTTAACACATAAAGGGCAAATAGAAGCGCGATTAGAGGTCTCGCAAATAGCGCAGCAGCTGGACTTCCGGTTCATAGCTTATTTTGTCATTGATTCCATAAAACCCTAGATCAACAATACCGAAAATTTGACAAATTCAATACCAAATAACCAATAATCTTGGAAATAGGAGTGAAATCAAAACCGAAAGACAAAGTAGCAGGCGGGGGATTGCCGGAGAGTGGTGGTGGCGCTGGCGGTGCCTCCGGTGGAGCATTGTGAAATAGAGACGTAATGCCCAGAGAGCAACAACGCTCCACTTCTTAATCTCGAAACGCTTGGGCTTCTTAGTGGAGGAAGAAGGAGCGACGCTGGTAGAGTTCTCACATTTGGGTGGGAAGAAGGCAGAGAGAAGAAAGAAGAGAAGGACAAACGTCAAAAACCAGCAAAAGTGTGAGAAATGAACGCGCGTTAATTAAACAAAGGCAAACGCCAACAGTGACGTTTTGGTTAACAAAACGTTGCAGATCTAATTTGGTGACGTTTTAATAAAAAAAACGTCGCAAAAAAACAAAATTTTCATGACTTTTACAAAAACGTCGCGAAAAATGAAAACTTTTTGTGACGTTTTTTAAACGTCGCGAAAAGTCTTCACAATTCGTGACGTTTTATTAATAAAACGTCACGAATTGTGTGTATTTCTTGTAGTGAGAGTAAGAAACATAATTCTTTTATAATATTAAGAAAGAAGATATAGGAAGAATATGTGAGAATAACCATACGCAACATCTCACAAAAGTTCTCTCTAAAGGTTCTCACCAAGGTCTTCTGTCAACTCTACTTACAAAACTCTTATCAAACTATTTATAGATTAGAGTTACCTATAATAAGTCTAATTGTAATAAAACTTTATTATTGTGAAATCCTAAAGTCATTGATATTCTATTTCTATAGAAGTTTAAGGTTATTGAAACTTTTTTTTTTCAATATATGCATAGTAACATTGAAACTCTATTTTGGCATAATTTTAAGTTACAAAAATTATATTTCACTAGAATTCAAAGCATATCTAAAAATTCCCCCACCTTAAATTTAATTCTCAAATGTTCAACCGAGATTTACTCTTTATTATCAAGCCCTAAGGGCTTCAAACAATATAAGCATTCACCAAGTTTAAGTTATATTTGAACTTTTCTGCTAACAACGATTTTATTAACATGTTAGTTTCTATTTCACTATCATTCAAAGCATATCTAAAAATTTCCCACCTTGAATTTAATTCTCAAATGTTCAACCAAGATTCACTTCTTATTATATAAGCCCCAAAAGCTTCAAGCTATATAAGCATTCACCAAGTCTAAGTTATGCTTGAACTTTTCTACTAACAACAACTTTATTAACATGTTAGTTACGTCATCTAAATTGTGAACCATTTTCAACAAGATCTAAATAATTGTAATCAATTCCTTCACTTCATTTTAACCTCCATTCGTTTATCTTTCTCCTTAGTTTTCTTAGTCTCTGCAAAGATAGTTCCATCCTTATTACTAATGGTCAAAGCATACATCATCAAGTCTGCCCAACCATATCTCCTTGGCTGCCAAACGATTCTTCTCTCTCTATACCTAGTTATACCATATTAATGCTTTCATCTGGACTTTGATATATCCCTTGAATTAGAATTTCAGCACCTTAACATTGGTTCCATATTGTTCTAATACCATCTTTGAACCAGTATTGCTTGCTTTTCACCTTGATATGACCTTTTCATATATTTGTCTTAACATATGTTGCTCTTTAAACATTATATCTTTAAAGGTAACCCTAGACATTTTACCAAGTGCACAAAACTTATAAAAGTCTATCTTCTCATACTTTTCATCTTTCAATAAGCTCCTCTTATGAAGTTTCCATCATCTATTGCACTAAAATGACACACTCGTATGTGCTATACTGTAGTACTATCTTTCTTCCTTGAAGATTGATCCATTGATCTCATTACTGTATTTCCCATTGAGACATAGATGCCATATTGTACTTTTTCTTTCATTATAGTCAATGCACCTTTTACAATGTTAAGTTGTCCGTAATCACAATAAAAGTTATACCTTTATTTATTAAGAGTACCTATAGAAATTGGATTCTTTCAAAGCTCATGAACATACCAGACATCTAATGTTCTAACAATTCTACCATGCATCTTCTTCTATACCAAACCATTGCCTTTTGCAACATCCCGCTACCATAACGCAAATACCCGAATACCCGAAGGACATTCAAGTACATACTCTATGATAATGGTATGTTGGAGCAAAAGCAAATCCAACTTACACATGGCAATCCAATTTACACATGACATCATCTAACATACTCAAAAGTCACTAAATTTTAGAACCCATTGATTGCATTCATTCACAAATCTTACATTGTTTCCATCATACACATGTGTACAAAACCTTTTATAGGTTCTAACAAAACTACAAAATAAATGCTACAGCACTTCTAGTGTCAGCTGACAAACTTTTGAGTCATTTCTCTATCCAAAAGATTCTTTAAGTTTTGACTAAGGAACTAGGTCTCCTGTCTCGTACCTGAAAAATCACATTACAATTTTTTCTGAGTTTTGCGAACTCAATGAGTGAACCATCATTGATGATTTCACTGGATTATAAACACACATCACATATATCACAAATATTCATTCAGAACATGTAATTATTATTCAGATACTCACATAATATGGCATATCATATGGTCACTCATTACAGCTTTGCAAATTATTCAAAGAATTTCAGTCTTATATGAATGCTATATGAATGAGACTCACATTCGTTCTTATTGTTGTAACTGAGTGTCTATCACATACTTATACAAATACTGGCCCATAGGGCTCAGTCAGAACAGAATTACGAAGCATAGCTTTACGTGCAGAACATATATCACGGAGCAAAGCTCTACGTCGAAGCGCTTCAAACTAGCTACTCAAGTCACAACGCCTTTATCTGAGCATGCATTTTATGAAATGCATCAAATACTGAATATGTCATGTATCAAAATTTATACAAATGCTCAGACAAAGTTTTCATAGTCATCGAACCTAAGTCCGGCATTCAAATTTCGTTGAGAATTCACATATCATTCAGAAATTCATATCAAATCAGAACACTTCCAATACATGCCCAACTATTAAAGTCCTCGAACTTCAAGTCCAAAACTCAGAAACAAATCACAAACAGTTCAGTAATATTGGAAGTTTAACAAATCAAATCAATCCTAGGAAATCATCTAGGTTGACTCACAACACGCTCCAAAATGCTATTGCTTGGATGGTCCGGCAATGTCCGACTGGCATCCAATGAGTTCCTCTATATCATATAAAACACATTTACAAATATCACATTTTTGCACAATTGTATAAGTATGCCTTAATGCACATCTACTTATATGAAATATACACAATGCATGTTCAATGACAATTTCGGGGTACTTTATTGCGATAATTATCAAAAAATCATTCAGATATCAAAGCTCTCATTAATACCATGTATACTTATAATTGAGACCATAACAAACCAATGTTAAAACTATTTCATAACTTCATTGACCACTTCAGATTTTTCATCTAATATACATCGGGTCAACTTTGCATACTAAATCTGATAAAGTAAATGGCAAAATTAGGCAGTACTTTCTTCTAGAAAGTTGTTCTCCAATGTATTAAGTTTCTATTGATACCAAAACCATTCGTTTTGGTTAAGTATACCAAAAGTTATACTTCAAATAATCTCAGACTATTCTCAATTTGAAACAGTACATTATACCTAAATTCCATTCAGAAATTGAAAGTCTTAGGGACTGAATTGAAATTTAATTTCTTTAGAAAATCTGTAACCCTATGTTTCTAGTTAATCACAATCAAGAATCATCTCATTCTGAGGTCCACAGATCAAGATATAGTCCAATTACTGAAGTATGTTCAGTAAGAATCCTCTTAATTATCATACTTCAGCACAGTCACATTTTAATCTAAAATTCACCAATCAATTCAATTCATAAAGCTATCATTTTTGTTGGAGATATAGATAAATGTCTTATAAATCTATTGGTCTAAGAATCAAGTCATTTGGACATCGAGTGAAGAAGTTATAGCAAAAAGATTGAAGGATGTTCAGCAAAATCCCTTTAGAAGAAAACCATTGAAAGTCGCGATCGTGCATATGCACGATCGTGCTTTTCACCTAGTTTCTGCAGCACGACCGCGACATTGGACTTTTTCTTTTTTGCACGATGGTGCTTTTCTGGTTTCTTTGATTTTTGCACGACAGTGCTTTTCTCTTCTCCTTCTTTACTAATTCTTTTCTCCAATTCGTTCCTAATTTCTTTCAGTCCCAGCCTTTCACTTCTTTCCAACATATCTAATCAACATTTCAAACTCCAAATCACTCTCTACATAAATCAGAATCAATTTTAATCAATCAAACACTAACAATCCGAAACTCACATTCTATCTCTCTCTCTACTGTAAATCTTCAAATTCTAAGGTTTTTCATCCAATGCATATTTTTTCATTTTTATCTACTCTTTCACTCCATTTAACTCCTAATTCAGTTCAAAAATCATCCACCACAGATCAAAATTCAAAATTTCTCCCTAATACCAAAAATAGAACACATTCGGAATAAACCCAACTTTCTAGCACTTTTTTTTTACTTATTCATCAACAGCAAAAACCTCATTTCAATATAAACTTTGCATTAACAGTACATATCAACCATATACGCGATCCTCCAAACAATGACAGAACACATTTTTCTTCATCAACTTATGTAAATTTCCATCTTTTTCTCAATCCAACATCCATTCAAGACACTGTTAAACAATTCCCACTCCTCAAATCAACCATCCAATTTATTCATTACTGAAATCATAATTCACAAATCCATGCATGCATGTTTATTTCTACACTGTAAAACAAACATCATCAGAACTACTTACTTGATTTAGCTTTTAATTCCAGCAATGAAAAAGAATCACATGCACCGAAAGCATCACAATTGGTTATTTGGTGTTAAGTGTTTCTTCACAGTGAAGAACACTTACAGTGAATGTTCTTAACTCAAAACATCAAAATACGTGTATTCTTGCATGTCTCACACGTATCACCCAATAATCAGCCACTTGTCACCACATAAGTATACCATATGTCATATATATATCATTGCCACGTGTCACTATATAATTGGCCCATAAATTAATATTTTTTAAAAATTCACCAAAAATTTCAAAATATCCTAAATGTATCAAATTTTCCAAAACACAATTAATACACTCCAATTTAATCCACAATTTCCATTTATAAATTTACCCGAAAATGCCAATGAATGCTTGTACAATCGTATGAATGTGCAAAAATAAATGTGTATGTCACAATTAACTTATGCATGACGTGCATTTTCCTAATTTCACAATACTTTCTCATAAATTACTATTCTAGCCTTAACATGGGTATCGAGATGTTACACATTATCTAGGAGAGCGAAGATTATAAGGGGAGACTGAGAGACTCACCAGATAAGATGTGCAAAAGAAAATGTTATGCATATTATGATTTTCATTTGTTGGTATCTTATGTTTTTACCAATTGCTAAGCTTAATTTGATTTACATTTTTAACTATGGTGCTCAGCTTCCTATGGTGAGGAAGGACTGAGTGAAGTTTTAATGGTAAACCTAAAAATGTTGTTGAAATAAATTATTTCCATTCATTTATAAAAAAGCATTTTAATGTACATTAAATTTGAAATTATAATATATGAAAATGATATTTAAATAATTTGTTATTATTATTATTAGCTCCTCACTAAGTAGTGTAATACTTACCCCTCTTTCCCAACATTTCAGGTTTTTGACGGGTAAACTTTGTCACCAGATTAAGGGTTGAGTGTTGTATGATATGCCATCACTTAAAAGCGAGTTCGGTGACCTAGTATAGTTTTTTTTTTTAATGTTGTATGTGTATCCACTGGAAGTAGAAACAATGTTGTCACTATAAGAAATTGTATTTTTAGTGACAGTAAAAGTTGTCACTAAAAGCAATCATATTTGTCACTATTATTAATGGTGTTCAATTTTTGTAGTCGTCACCTCCCATCACAAATATCTCCGTCACTAATGAAATAGTGACTAATTTAAAAAATTGACACAATTATGCAATACTTTTGTGATACAAATATTGACACTAAAACTTGTGAAATGTGTGACAAAATTATATGATCACAATAACTGTACATATTTATGACAAGTTTATCGTCACAAATAATATAAAGCAGTGACGAATTAAGTCGTAACAGTACTTTATTTTATTGTGACAAAATTGCCGACACTAAAACCTATCAAATGTGTGACAACACTATATGGTCACAACAACTGTACT
>JANZLC010000001.1:16183878-16195576 GCA_026413385.1 Erythroxylum gracilipes
TATTACAAGGGTAATTTTGGAAAAAAATATTACAAGTCATTCCATTCCATTCATTTTTAGTATAACTTCCAAACAATAGTCAAAGGAGTCCCTCTCTTATTTTATTTAAACTTCCAAACAATAGAGTGGCCCATTTTATTCCATTCCATTCCACTCCATTCCATTTCGTTCCATTAATTGTCATTCCATTCCATTCCATCCTAAACTCCCAAACATACCCTAAAGTTTCGATGGAAGTCAGTTTATTGGAATGGAAATATGGTTAGTAAATATGAAAAATCATGTACCTTCGAAATGATGGCAATTTTTTCTTTTTCCCACTCCATTTGAAGGGATTAATTACATAAATTCTGATGGAAGATCTCATTTTCAATAAGGTAATTTTTGTAATGCTTAAAATATTCTCCCCTATTATTAGTACAAAGTACGTGAATACTATAGTAGAAGACATTTTTATCATATTGTAAAACTACTGAATAATATATTTATCCTTCAAACGCTAGACTCAATAAACGCTAGTATGGTCGTATATGAAGGTGTTGAACCATCTCTTACCTATTATGTCTATAACATGTGATGCTCCCTATATATCACTACGAGCAAGATGAAAGGGTTTAAAAAATGAAAACTTCACTCATCTTACCCTAGAAACATTATAAGGATAAATTGGATAATTTTTCCTTAATTATTTTGCCAGAATATATGATTCATAATGAAAAAAAAGAGACATTCTTATTAATAAATATTTTGGATATAAACACTTCATGTAAGGATAACTGAGATGCACTGAACCTTTATGCCATAACATCACATCAAAGTTGGACAAAGTGGATAAAGAAAGGATTTTAAGTGCTTTTGGTGCAGAAGAAGAACTAGTAAGATAGTACAGACTATATCGTTCCTTAATATTCCAGTCATCCTCTATGAAAAAGGGCCTTGAAATATACATCGACCATAAATTATACAAATATGAGTTAGAGATTGATTGTTTAATTATAATACAATCACTACAGCCTTAACCTAAAACTTTTTCTGGAAAATCTTTCTCTGTTAATATACATCTTGTAGCTTCAGCAGTGGCTTTGTTATTTGTCTTTGTAATCTTATTTTGTTTTGAGGAACAACTAGTTATTTTTTAATGTCAAATGCCATGAAAGTCATAAATTTTCTAAATTTAAAAATGAAAAATTGTTATCGCAATCAGTATGAAGGGTTATGATAAAATAATCACTATCTTTTAACATCTTGAAATTATGAAAAAATGGACTTCTGTTTCAAAAAATAAACCCATGACATTATTGAAAAGTTAACTATAAAAAGTAGAAAAATACTTACTCTTGCTCAAGGAAGAAGTCTATTTAGGATTGTAAACATCAACATGAACCAACATCAAGGTTTTTGGTTCTTTATATTTGCTCTGCTAGAGAAACTATCTCGATGATGTTTTACTATAAACCCATCCTTTATATAGTTGCTTGTCACCTTTTATAATAGGAAAAACATAAACCATCTCCCTTTTATGTAATAGATCTAAACTACTAAAATTTTGATGACCAAACCTTTTATGTGAAACCGTATAATCATAAGATCAAATACTAAATGCATTAACACTCAATTTTAATAAACTAATAAGTCAATTTAATAAATTAATATGAAATATCTTATTTTTAGTCATCTTAATTGAGTAAACCAAATTATATTTCTTTTATCATAATTTTTGCATTCATCAATAATAAACATCAAATATTATCCTATTTTCATGAATTTCCCAATCAAAGAAACTTATGTGTTAACCCAAAAGCAAATATGGCATTACTGTTGGCAATTAGATAGCCTAAAAATAAAATTGTTTGTCAAAATATGCACACTTTATTGGTCACTTCTCACTACATAACTTGTTCGAGTTGGGAAGTTCATGACAATCACACACACTACACAACCTTTCTTTCTCTCACTTTACTTCTTGATTTTGTACAATACAATGTAATGACCAAATGGCCATATATAGGGAGTTCTATATAGACAACTTCAATGAAGTTGTCCAAAGGTAGTAAAAGCTAATTTGTCTTGTTTATTTTATCAAGTCAAATACAAAAACAAGTTTACTTTCTAACATCCTCCCTTAAATTTGGTTTGGACATTCCAAGCAATTTTCTGCTTCAAAAACAATTCAGCCTTCAATGGCTCTGTAAAAATGTCACCAATTTGATCTTCAGATTTATAGTACCCAACCACGATCTCTTTGTCTTTTACCAAATCAGAATATAGTGATGTTTGATGTTGATGTGTTTGTTGCGACCATGAAAGACTAGGTTTTTTGTCAAGGCAATTGTTGATATATTATCGTAGAAGATTTTTTTAGAGCCAAGTTGTCACTGCTGCAATTCTTCAAGAATTTTCTGCAACTATATTGCCTGTATAGTGTAATTCGATGCTGTTATGTATTCAGCTTTTGCCATTGAAAAGGCTACTACTTGTTGTTTCTTGGATGACTAAGAATTTCATTGTTAATTGGTAAGAGCTTATAATTGCCTTTATTATATAGAGTAGTGGTCGCTTGAAGATACCATGATACGATACATGCCTTCATATAAAATAAACGTATAATAATGATCAAAGGTTTTAGGAATTTTCTTATCTATCATATTGATCGATATATAAATATATATAATAAAAAATAACTATAAATTTATAAACTAAATGGCTATGAGTTAAGTATCAGAAAAGAAGGTTTGACTTAGAATTCATAAAATATGGTAATCTATACTAATCTTCCAATACTCCACCTCAAGCTAGTGAATATATATTAATAATTCCTAACTTACGTATATTTAGGTTAAAACTTAATTTAACAATTACGTTTATGAGGAAATCATCTTCTTATGAATTGAATGGTACATTAGACAAACAAATTTTCTAGCCCTTGATATCATTATTGATAAAAATTATGCCAATGTGAACATATTTTATTCGGTCATGTTGAATAGGTTGTAAACTATTGCAGTAGCCAACTTACAATCACTATTCATCTTCGTTAGACTAGTTTTAAAAACATTCAAATATAACAAAAGCAGATAAAGTCAAATTAGTTCACATATGCATTATGCAATCATTATGTATTTGCACTATTTTTACCCACAAAATTTTGTTTCTTCCTATGCCAAGGAATATCATTCTTTTAAAGTATTGTATAATACGCTTAATGGACTTAGCATTTTCAACTGAACTCTCCCAATCAACATCTATAAAAACTTCAATCTTTTGACTTTCATTCTTCTGAAACAGAATGCCTTTTCTTGGTGCTCTAATCAGGTAGCTAAGTATTTGAACTACTGTTTTTCGAACTCTTTTTGCAAGAGCATATATGAATTGACTAAATACACTTATGGTAAGTAATGTCAAGTTTGGTAAATGATAAATATTATTGGCCTCTGAATTCTTTTCTTTTTTTTGTTAAGTTAAGTATGATTTAAATAAATTATAAGATCTTGATAGATTAATTTTTGGAGTTAATTATTATGTCAATGTTAGTATGATTTTATTACATTGATTAGTTGAATTAAAGTAGTAAGAGTGTGTAAAGGGCAATTTTGGCATGTCACTTAAGTATAAAGGAAGGGCAAAGTTGACATTGCACATTCATTAAGGGTATAATTAGAAGAAGAAAGTGTAGTTTTGCTCTTAAGAAGGAGAGAAAAACGTGAATGATGGAGAGAAAGAAGAGAAGAACGAAAACGAAGAGAGAAAGGAGAGAGAGTTGTGCTCTTGAGAGAAAAGAAGGAAGATCAAGTTAGGGTTCATATTTTCTTAGCTTTTAAGAGTGATTTTGAGGTTGTTCAAGAAAAGAAAAAGAAAGAGGAAGGGAAGAGCGTCCGTTTGATCCAAAAATCTCTTTATTTGGTGAAGATTCAAAGTAAGTTCATTCTTAATCATTTGGATTTTTGGAAGGGTTTTAGTTCATAAAGCTTAGGAAATGCATGTGTTTAAGTATTCTAGAATCAATTTTAGTGAATACGTTTTGTGGATTCTTAATTTGTATTCCTATTGAATTGGGATTTTTGCCAATGTTAAAGGGAATCAAGAAAGGCAAGAGGAACAAGAGGAGAGGCACCTTTAAGCAAGCTTTTAAGCAAGGAATCCAAGGTGGGTTACATGTTTATAATTGAGTTAATGAGCCATGAATATTTTTCCAAATCAATAGAGTTAAATGATTTTGAATCGCTTTATAAATTTTGCATTTATTGCTTCTTAAATGGTTTGCGAAATTGCTACTGTTTGGTACATGAATCTTGTTGATGATTTATGAAATGAAGATGGAAATGGTATTTGAAATATATTATGCTTATGGAAATCATGTTTCCGAAATGTTCCTTTTGGGCAATATGTTTATAAGTCATAAAATTCATGTTTGTGTGGGTTTGTGGTAGTCCATTCTGTTATGTCACGTGCATGTTGACCATGTTAAAGGTTTCTCCCGCCTGCCCGTTAGTGGCATGGAGCTCCTTCACAGACTCCCTTATATTTATGAACTACGCAAAACCATTATATGGGTTTATGATAGTTCATTCTGCTATTACTAGAGATTCACAAGAACTCCCTCATGTTTATGGACCAACCCAAATCATTTTGATTGCTTATGTGTTTATGATGTGTTGACAAGTTTCATGAATACATGATTTATGTTGTTTATGAATTGTTTGGCAAGTTGAGAATTTGATAAATATGTGTTTTATGAATTCAATGTAAATTTACTGTGACAATGAATATTTTCAATGGTTTTGCTTGCTTCTCCGTTATAAACTTGTTATCCACGAGCTTTTAAGCTTACCCCCATTCTTTCCCATCTCCAGGTGATGAGCAAGAGATCGAGTGATCGAGAGTCAAGGCATTACTCCAAATCTGTATTTTTTTAATTTTATGTTAGTTTATGAAAAATACAAGGCTTTAGTCACATTTCAAGTATTACTCGTTCATGTATATTTTGTATTTTTGGGTTATAAGATCAATGATGTATTGTGGCTTGAAATGCCCACTAAAGCTTTGTAAAACTCTTTCCTTTTAATGTTAATGGAATAGGAATTGTGTATGGATGACGTTGAGTTGAAATTAGGTATATTTGAAGAAGTTATCAACTTGAGATGATGAATTTTGAACATGAATTGTTGTTACATATAAGTGAAATGTTATGGAAAAGGAAAGATAGGATTTTGTGAATGATGAGAATTAGTTGTAAGTGATGAATCAGATGAGTAGAGATTAGATAGTTTAATGAAATAAAGTTGGTTGTTGAATTGTTATGAAATGATGTTGTATTAGAGGAAGTGAATTTAGGACAATTTGGAGTGAAAGTAAGGTTAGGATAGATGTAAAAACCTTTGGGAAGGCTCTTGAGTGAATTTTGTCTCACCTATGTCCGTTGGACAGACTTTAGGTCCATTGAACAGACCTTCTCAGGTCTAGAAAGATCCCTACCCTCGTCCATGTCTGTTAAACGGACCTTCACGGGTCTAGAAAGGCACCTAGCCCCGTTTATGTCCAGCAGACATTCACTGTACATTTTCAGAAATTCACAATTTTGACCCTCTAAATGGCAAAATCTCTCTTTGGGGTCTTCACGAAAGTTGTAGATCTAGAAGATCTCTTCGAAACTATCCTAGATGACCTTAATCCAACATCTTTAGTGAAAGTTATGCCTATTGTCCCAAAATAGGTACAATATGATTGAGGACACAATCATAAGAATGGATTGTCGTATATCAATTGATCAAATAGGGAATTTTCCCGGATGGTATGCGAACAAAGATTAACTGATGATGGCTAATGAGATTTCATTGAAATAACCCTACAGGGTAATACGCTCACATTTTATGATTCCAGAGTTGGACTCCAGAAACGGGGTCCAACAAATATATTAGCTTCCTAACAAGATATTAATAATTTTTGTTGTCAAGGATCATCTGCATAGATATAGTATACTTCCAATTTCTTTCTAAGGGTGTGCTAATAAGTTGACCACCAAATTTCACAATTCCCTTCAAAAAATATAAGGTTTATTTCTTTTAAGAAATGAAAATGCCACTTTACTTCAAGCTCATCCCAAGGAAATATTAGAGCTTCTCAAGATCTTTAACTTTGAATTTTAACTGAAATAGTCTCTTTAAGTTTTCAATTTCACTATTATCATCTCCTATGATAACTTTGTTGTCAATATATATAATTAAAATTGACCTCTTCCCATAGTCAACCTGATTAATGAACAAGGTATAATTTGCTTATCCTTTTTAGTAGCTAAAAATTGTTTAAAAGTTAAGTTCAACAAAGTAGACTAAGCCTTAAAAAAAATGCTTTAAATCAAATAAAAACCTTTTGAATTTATATATTCTTGATATTTTCAAATTTGTAAGGACATCTCATGTAGACCTCTTCTTCTAGGTTCCTATTTAGGAAAGCATTCAATACATCCATCTAGCATAACTTCCAATCTAGGTTAGCTAACAAGGATAACAAAACCCATATAGAGTTTGTGATTGGTTCAAAAGTTTCTTTATAGTCAAGGTCATATGTTTGTTTATAACCTTGAGCAACTAACTACGCCTATTCTATTTTATCTTTTAAACCAACCTTAAGTGAATATCCACTTACAACCCACTAGTTTTTTCCTTGAACATATCAGCAATTTGCGTATTATCATATATAGAACCTTCATCTCTTCTATTACTATTGTTGTCCACCTTTGATCTTTTCTCACATCATGAATGTTAGTGGGAATTTCAATGTCATCAAGTTGAGACATAATGGCCTCGTTGCTATTAGGCAAGTGATAATATGATAAATAATTTGAAATTAGATATTGAGCACACAATTTTATCCCTTTTTATTAATAATAATAGGGAATAAAAAAGATTAGGAATATACATGGAAAGATCTCATTGGATTTTATTACTCAATTTCTCTCTTAAAGAGAACCATGTGAATAAAAAGATTGATCTTACAAAACAAAAAAAATATTTTTGAATAGGATTGTAACCTTTGTAGCCCTTTTGATAGTGATCTAGGAAGACATATTTGATACCCTTTAAATCTAGTTTTCTTTGAGTTAGACTTATGTTGTAAACAAAAATATAGCACTTAGAAATCTTGGTTGGAGTGAGTTAAACAGGCAAATAAGGGGAAAAAAATCTTTTGAAGACAACTAATAGGAGTTTGAAGCTTTAAAGTTTTAATGGAAGTTAATTTATTGGAATGGAAGTGGTTATATATACACCATTACCTAGTATCTATTAGGAATATGGTTTGTAAATATGAAAGATCATGTAAATTCCAAATGATGGCAACTTTTTCTTTTTGCCACTCCATTTGAGGGGTTTAATTACATAAATTTTAATGGAAGATCCCATTTTTAATGAGGTAATTTTTATAATCCTTAAAATATTCTCCCTTATTATTAGTACAAAGTATGTGAATACTAGACTAGAAGACATTTTAATCATATTGTAAAATTATTGAATAACATATTTATCCTTCAAAAGATAGACTCAATAGATGCTAGTATGGTCGTCTATGAAGGTGATGAACCATCTCTTACCTATTATGTGTTTAGCATGTGATGCTCCCCATATGTCATTGTGAATAAGATGAAAAGGTTTTAAAGATGAAAACTTCACTCATCTTACCCTAAAAACTTTATAATGATAAATTGGATAATTTTTTCTTAATGATTTTGTAAGGATATATGATTCACAATGAAAAGAATGAGACATTCTTATTGATAAATATTTTGGATATAAATACTTCGTATAAGGAAAAGTAGGATGAATTGAACCTTTATGCCATAACATCATATCAAAGTTGGAAAAAGTGGATAAAGAAAGGACTTTAAATGCTTTTAGTGTGGGAGAGAACTAGTAAGATAGTAGAGATTATATCATTCCTTAGTATTTTCAGTCATTCCCTTTGAAGAAAGGCCTTGAAATATACATTGATGATAAATTATACAAATATGAGTTAGAGATTGATTGTTTAAGTATAATATAATAACTACAACATTAAACCAAAACTTTTTTTAGAAAATCTTTCTCTTTTAATATACATCTTGTAGCTTTAACAGTGGCTTTGCTATTTGTCTTTGTAATCTTATTTTGTTTTAAGGTAGAGTTAATTATTTTTTATGTCAAATACCATGAAATTCATAAATTTTCTAAACTTGAAAAATGAAAATTATTATCACAATCAGTATGAATGGTTATGATAAAATAATTACTTTGTTTCTCAGTTATAACTTTTAACATCTTGAAATTCTAAAAAACTTTGGATTTCTATTTCAAACATTAAACCCATGACATTATTGAAAAGTTAACTATAAAAAGTAGAAAAATACTGACTTTTACTTAAGGAAGAAGTCTGTTTAGGATTGTAAACATCAACATGAACCAACATCAATGGTTTAGTGGTTTTTTATATATGCTCTGCTAGAGAAAATATCTCGATGATATTTTATTATAAACTCATGCTTTATATAGCTGCTTGTCACCTTTTATAATAGGAATATCATAAACCATCTCCCTTTTATGTAATAAAGCTAAACCACTAAAATTAAGATGACCAAACCTCTTATATGAAACCATACAATAATAAGATCAAATACTAAATGCATTAATATTCAGTTTTAATAAATTAATATGAAATATCTTATTTTTATTCATTTTAATTGAGTAAACCAAATAATACTTCTTTTATTATAAGTTTTGCATTCATCAATATTAAACACCAAATATTATCCTATTTTCATCAATTTCCTAACCAAAGAAACTTATGTGTTAACCCAAAAGCAAATATCGCATTAAGAATAAGCTTCCTCCCAAATTTGAAATTATAGCAACAATTCTCATTACATATACTTGAACATAGTTGTTGTTGCCTAATTTAAGACATATATGCATTGAATCATCCATATTGACAAAAAGTATTTACAAATAGTCACGTGGTTATTGCAAACACTATTAAGATATCAAACATCTTTGTATAATATGAGCAACAAAATAAGTAAGAAATATGTTATATTCATCATCTTATTATTCAATAGAATTAGCTTGATCATCATTTCTTATAATAGTCTTTCTAAATATGACTATGATTCTTGCAATAATAACATTGTACATTATTTTTATTATGACCATACTTACCATATCGTTGATCTTTATTTTTATAAATAGTTCTTTTATGAGCAATAAGATGAGATACTAGTATTGTCTCCAAAATTTCTCTATTGACTATTGCTTTTTATCTTTACCTCTTCCTCTACCACCTTTTTCATAACCTTTTTCTCTGTCACTATTTATATCTCACTATTTTGATTTGAATTGTTCCCTCTTACATCTTCTAGCTTCTTCTTTGAATAAGTGTCAATTAAAATGCTTTTTGAATCAAAGCTAATGTGAATTGATTGAAGCACTGCTCATGTACTTGAAGTGAACCTGCCAATTTATAAAAAGAAGAATTTACGTACCCTTTGACTCTCCAATATAGCACATTGTCATACATTGTAGTAGATTATGAATACTCTATCCATAACATTTTGTTCAAACAATTCTTCTCTAAGAGATATAATATGATTTATGATTGAATATATCGTTGAAAAGAATTATTGCATTTTTTCAACAACAACAATAACAATTCAGTAAAAGTCTTTTTGATACACCAAGTCTAGAGAGGTTCAATAATATGCTACCCCTAACTGATAAAGAGGTTGTTTTCTATAGACCTACATGAAAAAAAAGAAAAAAATAAACATATACATATAAAATAATAAAGTAATAATAATTAAAAATTAAGAGAAAATAATGATAACAAAAAATAATAAATAATAAATAAAAATCTATAAATAAAAATATAAAAATAAGTAATACAATAAATATAGAAAACCTAAAGAATAAAAATAAAAGGTAAAGTAAGTAAATACATACATAAACAAGAAAGAAGACAAGTAAATAAATAAATTAAACAAGTCATTACAAAAAATATTTAGGCTAAATAACTAAGAGGAAAGTATTATATATTAAATGTTTATGCTAAATACGAGATATAAGACTTGAAGGAAAATGTTTAAAAGACCTACGAGAAACACAAAGACCTCTATATGAGATCCTTTGCTTGTATTCTAGTACGCTAAAGTTTTCTATTGAGGGTCATATTTTCGATAAGTTCCAGCAGAATCATATCATTCATGATCACCTCCCCTTAGTTCTTCTTAGGCCTTTCTTTTTAACTATTACACTCTCTAAATACAATCTTCTCACATCTTTTCGCTAGATCATTAGGATGCCTCCTCTTAACATGTCTGAACCATCTAAAGCTTGGCTTTTTTAATTTTTCATTAATATTAGCCACCTTTAATTTATCTCTTATCATCACATTTTTGACCTTATCTCTTATAATAAGGTTACATATCTCACAGAGCATTCTCACCTCCATCACTATTAACTTATGACTATGCACCTGTTTAATGGGTTAATACTCCACCTCATAGAGCAAGGCTAGCTTAATTGCTAACCAATAGAATTTACCTTTGAATTTGAGTGGTATTTTCTTGTCATATAAAAGTCCTAATGCACTTCTCCATTAAGCCAACCTAATTTGATATGGTGAATTATGACTTCAACAATCTCTCTATTACTTCGAATGATAGATCCTAGATACTTAAAACACTCTTTCTATGGTATAACTTCTGAACCAATCTTTACCTTCGCACTAGAAGCCTCCCTATGGCACAAAAAGTTACACTCTAAGTACTCAGTCTTAGTCCTAGTCCATTTAAAGCCCTTCAACTCCAAAGTTTTAGCTTAAAATTGACACCTTATTTTGTCTCATCTACTAAAACAATATCATCATCAAACAACATACACCAAGGCACATCCCCTTGGGTATTCTTAATAAGCTCATCCATCATGATTGGAAACAAAAAGGGGCTCAATAAGGAGCCTTGTTGTAGCCCAAAATCGATCAAAAATGCTTTGTATCTCCTCCTATCATTCTTACTTTAGTCTTTACACCTTCATACATATCCCTAATAACTAGTATATAGGTTATAGGAAATCTCATAATTTTTAAATACATTTACATGATTTCCGTAGGTACCTTATTATATGCATTCTTTAAGTCAATAAAAACCATGTGTAGGTTACACCGTCTTTTTCTGTAATATTATATTAATCTTCTGAAGAGATGTAAAACTTTTGTCATGGAATTTGGTAATTATTGCATTGTTTCAATGTTCTTTATATTTTCCAATAATATATTGGTTAACTTATTATCTTCCAAGTATTGAAGTTGGTCTTTATGAATCTAGAGAGTTATCTTAGTGGCCGTTTGGTTCTATTTTTGTTTTTATGATGTAGTTTTTAGTTTTTGTTTTCGTTTTCATTTTCGTTTTAAATTTTTTAATTTTTGTTTTTTTAAATAAAAATAAAAACTTGTTTAGTTGTTAATGTTAATGTAGTTATATTTTTATCATTGATAATAATTACATATTAGATAAAACTAAAAGATAAATTATTTTTAATTAAATAAATGTATTTAATCTCTTATATAATATTTATTAACAAATTATTAATAAAATAAATAATTTAAAAATTAATATTTATTTGAAAGATATTTTAATTATTAAATCAGAATCTATTTGAATATTTATATGTTTTAAATT
>JANZLC010000001.1:16212438-16224833 GCA_026413385.1 Erythroxylum gracilipes
TGTTATCTGATCTGATATTATTGCCTTTTATGAGTCAATAATATCTTAGGAAATATTCAGCTGAATATTTCCCAACATATATATATTAGTGATATGTGTTTTTGCTTGCAAGTGTGTAAATATAATCAATTGTTAATGCACAAAAGTTGAATGCCATGCAAATGTTGTTATTCTGACTGGTTACTACTTAGTCTACCCTAGTGTTTGTTTGCATAATTGGTTTTTGTTAGTTGGGCATTGACCCTACAAGAAGATATTATTGTTCACTAGGCTTTACTGCATTCATTTTGTCTTGCCAGTTTTATAAGGTTGGTGGGCATTACAAATATGTAAAGCGAGTAATACAATCGAGTGGCCGGAAATACTGTTTTGTCTTGTTGTGATGTTTTAGCCTTTGCCAAGTGAGACAACCTTTCTTTGGTGGAAAAAAATTGTGCCTCTATGTTTGGTCACTAATAATGTTTTTCATTGTGCACAGGTTTATTTTGACTTCATGAGAAGTTTTCGGACTGAGTTTGATGACTTGTTTACGGAGGGCGTGATCTCTGCCATTGAAATTGGACTTGGACCATCTGGGGAGCTGAAGTACCCATCTTTTTCGGAAAGGATAGGTTGGAGGTATCCTGGTATCGGTGAGTTTCAGGTATCTTTTAAATTGGTTTTATGGTGTGAGCATCTCCCCTACCTGTATATATCATAAATGGAGAAAGTATGTGCTAATATTGTTTAGAGCAGATAGAGACAGCTAGTAATTGTAAAACTGGGGCTGTTTCATCTTAATTGTTCTTGACCTGAAACTGATCACTTATCTGCAGTGTTATGACAAATATTTGCAAGAAAATCTACGGAAGGCAGCTAAATTGCGTGGGCATCCATTTTGGGCTAAGTGTCCTGATAATGCTGGCCAGTATAATTCTAAACCTCATGAAACTGGTTTCTTCTGTGAGCGGGGCGATTATGATAGCTACTATGGCCATTTTTTCCTCCAATGGTATGCTCAGTCACTGATTGACCATGCTGATAATGTTTTATCTCTTGCAAACCTTGCTTTTGACGGGACAGAGATTGTGGTTAAGGTATGCAAGGTGTCCTTAAATGTTGTAATTATGATTCATTAAGCTGGATTCACCATGAATTGCAGCTATGTTATGCTAGTGGCTGAAAATTAAATCCTTCTAGTAATCTCTTGATTACTAATCCAAAGTCAAGGAGGGTCCATTTTCAAACTGCTAGTAATGTTACCAATGCATTTTTTCCTTTGTGATGCTACCACTCTTGGTATGTAGTTAGAGCCAATTGCAGTGTTGTTATTCTACCATTGTTATTTGACTTTCCTGTGTTCCATGCATGCATATGACACATCCATAAAGAGAATGTGACATTGTAGATAAGTTTTAGGCTTCTTAAGTAAAGAACAAAGTCAGCTCGAGAAGTTAATGGTACAGATATGTGTTATAATATAGATAATCCAGTCCCGAGCCTCACCCACCAACTTAAAGTTATGTGTTTGCCGGTTTTTGACATGATATTACATCTCTATGACTGAAATGTTACTTGTTCAAATGTGTGAAAGTATTTAGTTCCCAGTACACACACATAGAATTCACATAGTTTGGAGCTGTGCTTTTGCTATCCATTCAAAGCGGTGGATTTTTTTTCTGAAAAGGCATGTTAAGGTCATATATAATCCAGTCTAAGCTTTTAGTTTGAATGATTTTATCAGAACCTGTGTCTATGAGTTGACCATTTACTGATAATCTAAAACCTATAATTCTTTCCTCCCAAATCTGACCCAAAGTTTTTGTTGAAGCTTAAGGTAATATTGCCTACTACATTTTTCGCCTTGAAATAATCAGCAACCCTTGGTCCTCAGTATGAGTCACCACATGCTGTTTCTTCAGAAAAGTTATATTGTGGTCTTTATGTAAACTACTTCCTGAGTGTTGTTGGAAAGAGATAATCAAAGAAGCTGCACAGGTTGAATCAGTAAAAGATCAAAGTGGAAAGAGAAAGAAGAAAAGTTTATATACCCTCCTCTAGACATATACTAAATGCCTCTCTTATAATGGTGACTAAAAGGAGTGGAATGTCCCCATTAGAATTGTATGCATGTGATATTATACACGTATATTTATAAATTATTTTGTTTTTTGCTCAGTCAGTACAAATGTGTACATTGTTGGGGTCATGAAGCTCAATTAGAGGACAGCAAAGTACTTCTGTGCAGGTTGCTGAAATGGAATTTATGTAATCTGCAGATTCCTGCTGTTTATTGGTGGTACAAAACTTCAAGCCATGCTGCAGAGTTGACGGCTGGTTACTATAATCCTACAAACCAGGATGGATACTCTCCAGTTTTCAAGGCCCTGAGACAACACTTGGTAACAGTGAAATTTGTATGCTCAGGCCCGCAAGTTTCAGGTCAACCAAATGGCGATGAACTTTCTGATCCAGAAGGTTTAAGTTGGCAGGTGATGGTTCTTTTGATTTCCTCAACTTTGTTCTTGATTCCCTAGCTTGAAAACCCTTTCTGTTTGGAAGCTTCTTTTGGGCAGCGCTGGGACTTAAATGTTTTAATTTCTGTTTTTGTGAAGGGCATAATTTTTTCCTTAAATTTTTAGAGAATTTCCCGTGCTTATTGACTATCATCAAAATAGATGACTTCAAAAGTCAGTAGATTATTGTTGCTCTGTACAGATTCTGAACTCTGCTTGGGATAGAGGATTGACAGTGGCTGGTGTAAATGCGCTCTCATGCTATGATAGGGAAGGATGTCTGAGAGTAGTTGATACCGTAAAGCCAAGGAATGATCCTGATCGACATCACTTCTCATTCTATGTGTATCAGCAGCCATCTCCCTTGGTTCAAGGAGCAATGTGCTTCCCGGAGCTGGATTTTTTCATTAAATGCATGCATGGTATGATTCAAACCTGTTATGTTGATAAGATTCCATTTAAGATGCTTCATACATTGAAATGCAATTGCAAATTATATCATTTTACATTTATTGTGGCCATTGAAATGTCCTGTTATTTTCATGTTTGTTCTCAACAAATTTTGTTTTAGTTAACAGCCATGCTGAATCTTCTGAAAAAATGATTCATTTCATCTTTGCATTTTGAATAAAGCAGGATATGGATACTGATATGGAAGAGACGTTACCCAACAAGGAAGCTGTTATGAGTCCGTTAAGTATGTATGCTGCAGTTTGTCCCTTGGTGATGTTTGTTCCTGATTTCAATTTTTGCGGGAGAGATATCAGGTGTCTAGTTTCCTGAAAGCATACAGACTTATCCCTTTTGTAGATGGTCGAAATAAATAGTCCGAACTGCAGGTCATAGCTGGAAGGATAGTGACTATTTGAGCGTTACCATAGTCTAGCGTCTGATTATTTGAGCGTTGTGTGTGATAATCTTTAGTAGATAATTACCTTGGCGTTTCGTTGCCATGTAATGTTAATGTATATTGTCTTCCGCCATAAGCAAATAGAGGTAGTGATTTAGAGTAGTGATGATTAGCACATTGATTTGATCTAGTTTTTTTGTGACATTCAACTATCAGGGGTCCAATTCCTTTGTGGCTAAAGATGGCTTCGAGCTTCTTTCTTTCCATCTCTTTAGGACATTCTTGTGGTTTGGCTGCCGGCTGCCAACTGCCCAATATTGTAAAACCGTACTCAGCAGTGTTCAGGCAAACAATGTTTGGAATTGATTTCTGCATAAGAACAGGAGCCGTTAATTACTTCGCTGATGTAGAATTTGTCATCTTTTTCATAGCCCAATGGAACCAAATTGCATTAAAGAAAAGGTCGCTTATTCAGTGATGATCACAAGAGAACTGATATCTCCAGTGAAAAATTGAAATGCAACTTCTACAGATCATGATGTGCATGAAATAAGTCTCAAGTTTCTCTTATATATTTGTTTGCAATATGCACAGGCAACATCTTATGTGAACAAAAATGTCATTTAAGAGGCAGGTTGGTGTTTAGTACTGGACGGTAATACCATTTACAGAACTGATTTTAGACTCCTTTCAATCATGGCGAATCCCTGGGAGAATAATATACACAAGCCTCCCTTGACTCCATTTTGACTAGGCATAGCATTCAAAGAGATTGGTTTTCGGTTCAGAAGCATTTGCTAATACTTTCCATTTGCTTTGATCATTTGATCAAGCAAGAGAATGCCGGCGTTTCCTGATTCAAAGCTTATGTCTATTACTGGAAAGTAGCCTGTTCTCGGGGGAGAATTATCATTGCTCACAATTTCTTGTTTCACGATTTCTCCCATCCTAGGTAAATATGCTATAACCCAAGTTTCCAAGAACAATGATCCAATGCCAGACATCCCACAGAAATAAAAACACCGATCCTGATCTTAAAATTTTATGCATCATTGATTTGATTTGCCGTATTATCAATTAAAAAAAGAAAAAAGAAGTAATTTGCCTCAATTTAAAAGACCTTTCCACTTTGGATTTTTCTGATATCGAAAAATGATTGGATGAGGGTTTGAATTTCTCGACTTCAGCTGCCTACTTAATGCTCTATCCGCCAAAGATTCTGACTCTGACAATGGATCCGAACGTGAATTTTCCAAAGACCTCTCTTTCCGTGTAAATACTACCGATTGCAGGGCTCCAAATCCTCTGCTTCATTTATTCAAGACTTATTTTGTCCTACTAATGTACAGTCATAAATTTAACTTTAATTTAATTGTAGTTATACCTTTTTGTAATTTAATTTAATTATAGTTATAATTTAATTACAATTAATTATGATTAATATTAATTGGATCCAAATAAGATTCCATATCTAATATTAGTTCTTATTTATTAAGTATCTTATATTTAACTTTTAAGGTTTTTCAAATGTTACAATCAAGTCTAATTTGATTAAATTACTTTTTCTTTCTCCAACCACTCTTTGTCTGTGACTTATTAGGTTCCTAAATATATTGACAATAGATATAAATTATAACCCTAACGTATTAATGATTAGATAAATTAAACTCTTTTAATTTATCTTCAATTCTATAATTAACTAATTCATATTCATTGATCAAGATTAATGTCTAGCAATACATTATAACCATCTAAATATTAGGAATGATAATGTGGTTTTGACTAATTTTTTCGTGTATGATCTTTAATATAATTTAATGCTGTCATCATATAATTTTTCTATTAGACATAGAGCATGAAGTTAATGTCTACTTTAATTGAGTCTAATTATATTAGTTCATCATCATTAGTAATTAATTCTATTAATAATACTTAAAAATTATTTTCAAAGTGTCATTCTATCTTAGTCAATGATTTTCTATATCAATACTAATAAAGAATAATATAATATTATTCTTAATCAACTACCTTTATGTACTTCATTCTATATCCATTGATTACCAATTGAGTTACCTTTGACAATAATTCCTGATTGAGCTACCTTTGATAATGATCTCAAGTCAAAAGATCACTTATACAATCATCATAATAAAAATTTCATGGGTATACAAGTAATGTTTGGAATTTTTATATTGGGTTAGTTCAATGAACTTGTTCTCTAACGTCCATCCAAATGTTTATTTAAGTTTCCATATATTTTATCTTATACATCACTTAATTAAACAAATATATACAAGATAAAGAATTTCTTTAGTCAATTATGTCATAGAAGCTACAATTGACCTATTGGCTATAAAACATAAACCAATTATTTTCTATTTGCACCAAGCCAATCGCTTAAGTATCTTAAACCTATCTTTATATGATGATCATGCTAATGTTGAGATAATAGTTTAGTGAGAGAATTTGATATGATTTTTTATAGTGAGCATTTGCTTAAATCTTACAATTTTCATCTTAATCATGACTTGATTAATAATTGATACTATATTGGAACCTTTCCAATTAAGAGAAACTACTTAAATATAAACTTAGATTTTGATGAGGCCTTAACTCCTTTCATATGCCTAATGACTAATCTTCTATAGTATATTATTGTTTCAACAATGCAAGGAACTATAATAAGTTTATTAAAAAAAATTATTTCTACTAAATAAAATATATTATTGCTTGATTAGCAATTGATGCTAAATTGAAACCTTTCCAACTAAAAATAATATTGTTCTAAGTAAAATATAGCTTAACTAGGACTTACTTTTGTTCTTGATAAGCTAAAGTTAAAATCCTTGTAAGCTAGAGCTCAAATATTAACTCATAATAAAATAATAGATATCTATAATATTTTGTAAGTATCAAATATCTTCAAATACTAAACACTTTTAGTATAATATTTATGTGCTTGGACTAGAATAAGTAAACAAATTTCATATCTATCTTGATAGATCTAATTCTCAAAATTAAGTTGTTACCTTTTGATATCCAATAAGAGTTGTTCTTGGACTATCATATCTTCAACAATTGAAAATGAAAATTATTGTTTTCTATGAGTAGTATGTTTTTACATTTTTCTATGAGTAGTATGTTTTTACATACTTCCACTAAAGTGGTCAACTATATTCCCATTAACCTTGTTATAGACATGATAAATCCATAATCATCTCTAAAATAAACTCTTTGAATTCATCATAAAATTGAATTTTAATCATATTATGACCTTTCGAGTATACATCAAATGCATAAAAAATGTACTAGTTCCATTTGTATATAATGACATGAGATTTGAAAATTTCAAACTTTATCTTATTTTATTATGAGAACCATTCTCCTATAAGTATGCATTGAAACAAACATTTTATATAATGTGGTTTATAAGATGATATGCTTCAACTAAGCATTATATCCTAAAATCATTAATTTTTACTCATTTAAAGTCTTACCATTACAAATCTAATATGGAATCTTACTAATTGATTTAGTTAGAACTTTAAAAGGTAAGTTATTGTACTAGGCATAGCTATAGAAAAAACAAATGTTTTATCACAATATCTCATGTAGTAAAAAACAACATATGGTTTGAAAGCCATCTTTTTAAGGGTTTTGTATTGTAAATTGAGAGATGTGTGTTAATAAAATACAATTCTTTTCCAACTTACATTACTAGAGTTAAGAGTGACTTTTAAAAAGATACAGTTCTTTTTATCCTATATTATTAGATTGAATGGCCTTAAAAAGTTCCATGCTAGTTTCACTTTAAAATTCATTCGTGAAAATTAACAGTGGTGGGTTGTTATAATGATTGCTTATCTATAGGTTTAAGATCTTTGGGAATCAATGGTAAAGGAGCTGAAAATCCTACTAATACCTGAAAATCCTACACTATAAGAAATCAAGAATCATTAAGAGAGAACCTTAAAAAGTTTTAAGGGTAAAACTTGTTTTTCTTCAATTGTCTCTAAAAATTTATTTCGAACTTGGAAACAACTTTTCAAATATGGAAATATATCAGGTCTAAATTTTAAATTAGTACAAGAAAAAGAAATATGAGGTTCCTGAATCTCAAGAAATAATTTAAATTGCAAAGGATGAAAGACAATGAGAATTTTAAGGAGTATGTAGATTGTTGTGCCTAAAATAAGTTCTAAAAATACCTAGGCTGATTACCCAGGGTTGTCTCCCACGGAGGTGAAATTGGTTAACTTAAATTAGCCTGAAACAAGAATACAAACAGATGCAATCCTAAATATTTTATCCCAATTTGTTGGGTGAAGGATTTTAATAAAATAACAAAATTAAACTGAAAAGTAAACGAAAAAAACTGGGAACAAAAACAAATAGATTAACCGAAGTAGAAAACTCTTAAGAATTAATTTCACTAATTTAATCTCCTATGCATGACTAAAGGGAAATTATTGGATAGTTGTCTTACCAAAATTACCAATCGGGTTGTAAAATAAATTCAAATAACAAACTAATCTAACTTTCATATTCGACAAGTTTATCATCCAAATGAATTATTAAACCCGACTAATAATTACCACTTAAGTTAATATATTTCTAATTCTTAACCTAAGCGTCTATAGTTTCTCGTTCCATATTAAACTCCTTCTCTTAATCCTTTGTTTAAGATCATGCTATTACATCTATTCAGTTCAAAAACTATAAGAACACATAAGATAACAACACAGTCCCTCAATCATACATATTTGACTAAAATAGCTACATTAATCCTCAAGAAAAAGAGATCAGTCTATCATAGAAATAACAAGATTCATCATATTCATATACTTCAATCCCATCTTAATCAGTATAGAGAAGTATTAAAGTAGTAAACCAAGTTAATAACTGAAATGAACTATCAAAAGTTAATAGATTATGAGTCTATCAACTAACAGAGTTCAGTAAAACAACAGAGAAATAATAAACAGAATCAACAAACAAGTGTTCGGATGAAGAGTCACGGTGATGTCATGCCCCTCTTAAGCTTCCTGCATTGGTTTTTGCCTTCTGCTTCTGCTTGGTTGTCAACCAGCCGAATGGTTGCTCAAGTTTACTAATGGGATTCAGCTTCAGTTCTCGCTTTCTACCTCGGTCCTAAGTTTACACCTCTCTGATGTGTTTCTCTCTTCTCTGCCTTCTTTCTTTCTATCTATTTCTCCCCGAATGAGTCTGTGTGGTGTGAAAGATGTGTACAATGGAATGTGTGAATGTATCTGGTGTGAAATGTGCTGCCACCCTCTATTACTCTTTATATTTGTAGTCTATTTTAGGTTTAGGGTTTCGAGCCGTCCCTCCTGTATATGACATGTAATAAGTTGATGAATTAAAGGAAAAATGGGTCACAAGGGTGACAAGTTAAGTCAGCCCATGAGGGCACTTGTCATGGTGGTGACAAGTTAAGTCACCACCGTGATTAACACCAAGTTATATCACCACCTTTCTTCTTCTTTTTTCTTTTCATGCAAAATTACATGAACTTTCCTTTCAGCCTTCATGCAAAATTCACAAAATAATCCAATTAGTATTCATGCAATATTCACATCATTTTCACTTAATTTATCTCACATTTGGATTAAAACACAAGGATCAAAATCAAGATATGAAAGTAATTAAAAGCAACAGAAACTAGACACAATAATTCCCCCACACTTAAAATATGCTTGTCCTGAAGCATAATAAAAAACACTAGACTATACAAGAACAAACTATGACAACAACAATTTTCCCAAATAATAGTCAAAGGTATCAACGATCATTTCAATAAACACAACCCAAGAACGTGAAACTCATAATACTTCATAAACAAGCTATTTTTTGCATATTTAGCCAAAATCAACAAGTAATTCAATGCAAAGAACCATCAACAACTATCGATAGACACTCACTTCACTCTCCATCCTCTTAAGCATTCAAAGTAAGGATATGTATTCACTCATCGTTCATTTCATGTAAGGAATCTACCATAAGCTTGCTTACCAATCTGATCTCCACCACTCATATCAAACACAAACATCAATATGAAGGTCTTTATTTTGGTTGTAATGGGGCTAGGCTAAGGGTAGGAAAAAAAGAAAATTGCAATTTAAAATCACAACACAAATTGAGTATTTAAAATAATACAAAACAATGAACTATAAAACACTTAATTCTTTCCTCATTTAATAAAATTAACACTTCCCAATTTTCTGCTCTCCTTTCTTTTCATTTTCTAGTCATCTTCTCTTCCTTCCTTCCTCATCTTTTCTTTTTTTTCTTCTTGATTTTCACTTTTAAAATATATTTTTCATTTATTTATTTAGAATAAGATCAAGTTTAGAAGAGAAAAATGTAGAGGAGAGATACAAATTATTATAACCCTACCCATTCCTAACTCAAAAGACAACTATATGTTATGATTCCTCTACACTTGTTCAAATAATTATTCCCTAAACCCAACCATACACAAATGCTTAACTTGCCTTATGGTAGGTACAACGAAAAGGATAAATAATTAAAGTCAAGGCTCATATTTTAGGTTTAAGGAAAGAAAAGGTTTCATGTTAAGCTCAAAGGGGGTTCACTAAAGGTAACATCATGGTGGCTTTTTAAGCAAAAGGGGCAAATCCTAATTGCCTTCATCATTTCAACATTTGCATAAGATTATGTGATCTCAACTAGTATTTGCAAGCAAGTTTTAGAGTTCCTCAATCATAAAAGAACACTCTCAACAAAGAATACTTGAATTTGGTTTTTAATAGTTCAAAAAGGCTCAAATTCTTACCAAATGTAAAGTTCCATTCATTTATCACAAGAAGTTAATGTTCTTTTAACCAAAATCCAATCCAATTAGTCTAAGCATGCAAGTATACTCATTTACTCATATTATGCATTTCTAATCCCGATCGAGTTTATGTCATGATCATGCATCTCTAACTATTAAATGGGAAAACAAATACACAACACACAATTAATAAACATTTTTTTTAACTAATACCCTTACACTTAAACATCACATTGTTCCTAATGTGATTCAAAAAAGTATAAGAGGGATCTAAGACATAAAATAACACAAACAAAGATAAGCATTAAAACTAAAAGACATTAAACTAATAAGCAGTAAAAATAACAAAAAGAAAAGGGTTAGAAATACGATACGAAAGTGTGGGTGGTGGTTGTATTAATGTGGTATGAAGCATGGCAATAAGCATTGCATACTACATTGAGGAGCGATGAATAGTTGTGAGGAAGAAAAATATAAGATATTGAGAAAAAGGCTTGTGCTCACAAGGCAAACAAATTAATTCGAGGTTTAATAAAAAGAAATAATAAACAACTAATTGAAAAAACAAAATAGAGATTATATGGGTTGCCTCCCATTTAGCGCTTCTTTAATGTCTTTTAGTTGGACACCTCAACCGTTATGCTCAAGGTGGATCGCCCAAAGTGGCCGACTCCACTGTTTTCTTCTCTTCATTAGGATTTTTCTCCATGAATTTTGCAACCTCTCCCTCAGTTGCATCAACCAGTAATTGACAACATTTATCAATTTCTTTCACCAAGTCCATCTTCTTATCTTCTTCTTCCTGCAAGGTGAAATCAAAATTTATAGCATTAACTCGATCAACAAAAGAACAGTCTTCAAAGACAGTAGTAGGAGAAATAAGTTCAACATTAAAGATTAAAATTCTACTGTTTCTCCCAAAATAGTCATGCTCAGTTTCCCATTCTTCACATTAATCAAGGTATTGATAGTGGCTATGAAAGGCCTCCCTATGAGTATGGTGTGCTCCTTCCCCTACTCTTAACCTCTCCTATGTCTAGGACAACAAAGTCTACATGAACAATCAATCCTCCAACCTTTACTAACACTTCCTCCATTATTCCTTTTGGATAATGAATTGACCTATCGGCTAATTGCAAACACATGTTTGAAGGTCTTAACTGTCCTAGATCCAATTTCTCATAAATAGATTGAGGCATAAGGTTTATACTTACTCATAAGTCAAGCATACCCTTAACCTCCTTACCATTACCCATTCATATCTTCACGATGAAACTCCCTGGATCTTTTAATTTGAGGGGTAACTGCTGCTGAAGGACCACACTTGCTAATTCTGAAACTATCACCTTCTCGTGTGGTGTAAACTTTTGTTTTTTGGTGCTTAGTTTCTCGAAGAAATTCACATAGGCTAGAATATTCCTGATCACATCTAACAATGACAGATTAATATTAACTTTAGAAAGCATGTTATAGAGATCAAAAATTACTCATCTTGTTTCGAGTCCTTAAGGCGACTTGGATATGGAACCGGTGGTCTATAAGGATCGGTCACCTTATGTAGTCTTGGTAGTTCATCACCCTTGGTTGCATGCCCGAGTTCTTTACCTCCCTGAATCTGATTTGAAGATTCATTCCCATTGCTTTTCTCATTTTGCCCATCTTTTCCTTTGACGAGGCTCTCCTCTTCTTAATCACCTACATTAGACATGTTAGAAGGAATCTCAACATGATTATCAATCACCTTACCATTTCTTAGAATTGTAATGGCCTTGGCTTGTTCGAGTTGACTGGGCAACTTTCCTTTTCGATTACCTTGCATTTGAGTAGCGAGTTGCCCCATTTGAGTCTCAACCCTCTTTACAGAAGCTTCCAATGAATCAAATCTCTTGTTGTTCATCTCTTGATTCTAAGCAGTCGCTTGAATGAACGCATTTAGGCTTTCCTCCAAAGAAAGCTTTCTTGGTATGTTCTGACTTGAAGATTGCCCTTAGAACTGATTCCTCCTTTGAAAATTCTGATATGGTGATTGGGTCTGCACTGGTGGATTGCTGGGCTTCGAAGAAAAATTGGGGTGGTTTCTCCAACCAGGGTTGTAGGTATTGGACTATGGATCATTGCGTACTGTAACATCCCGCCCCCACATGATGGGTCATTAAGAGTTTGTCGATCGGTCAAGTGTCATTGTAGAGACCGATCGATCAATAGGGGTAGCTCGGTAGTGTTGGAAATGAGC
>JANZLC010000001.1:16238098-16253707 GCA_026413385.1 Erythroxylum gracilipes
CCCTTCATTAAACTTGTCCTTCCCATTTTGCCCCTTATTTTGTCTTTAAAACTGACATCTTAACTCCTTATTTTGATAAGGTAAATGAAGCAATTTGATAACACTTCCTTCTAGAGAAATGTTCCTCTATGTCTTATGTTTCTAATGAAACCAAAAATACTCAATTTGGTTTAGAAATAAAGAAGTTATGGCCAAAACACTTTCAGAGTATTACTAAACCGAGACTGTACACTACACCTAACTTCACTCCAGAAATTGAAAATCTTAGGGACTGAATTGAAATTCGATATCTTGAGATAATTTGTAGTTCCATGTCTCTAGTTTATTTAGGAACAAGAATCAACTTATTTGGATCTCTACAGATCAAGATATCCTCAAAATACTGAAGCATGTTCAGTAAAACACCCCACTCATATTCTCCATCCGAACTCGTCACTTTCGTTCAATCAATCTTTTTCAAATTAATACCAAAAGCTCTAAATTTTTGTGGAGAGGTAGAGAAATATCTTAGGAATTTAATGCTTCAAAAGTCAGGTCAATCGGAGATCGGACGAAAAAGTTATGGCCAAAAGAGTGGAGAGAGGTTGGGTTAGGGAAAACAGGACAATAGTCGACTGGTACCAAATTAGTTGACTAATATAAGAAAAAAAACATATCAATTAGTCGACTAGTCGAAGACTATTAGTCGACTAAGTTGACTATAATGATCGACTGGAAAACTCTTGGTCTTTCTTCTTCCGAAATTCCAACTTACACAATTCATAACTTTTGACCCAGAACTCCAAAATTTGTAACCTTGGTATCAATGGAAAGATCAAAGAAAACTCTACAACTTCCATGAAGAACTTAAAAACCAAATCAGCCTCTAGAAAGGTCAAAAATCCACCTCAAAGTGGCTGTTTGAAAAAATGTTATCCTAAGCAGTAACACAACTTCTTAAAAAATCATAACTTCCTTTTCCATTGTCCACAAATTTCATGCTTTATATCAATAAAAAGATAAAAACATAATCTACCACTTTCAGGAAGAACTTAAAGCCAAATTCAGTCTCTATAATGGTCAAAAAGTCACAACAAAGTGGCTGTCCAATCATTTCTTATCCTAAACAGCATCAGACTTCTAAAAATCATATCTTTCTACTCCAATATCGAGAAATGTCACACTTTATAGCGATAGAAAGCTATCAAGATAAACTACAACTTTCATGAAGACCATTTTATCAAAAACTCTCTAGATCAACCCAGAAAAATCACAAAAGTTTTAGCTCAAAGAATCAAACACTCCACTGTTCATTCTCAGAGAATTTTCAGACTTCACTTTCCAAAATCCAACACTTCAAATTTTTATTCTACTCATTTCCACTCCACTTCTACCAACTTAATCATCATAAATTTCATAGTACCCTTAAACATACAAGTTTAGTCAAAAAATCATCAAAAATCAAGAATTCATAGTCAACCTATTCATGCTCTATTACTTTTCTGCAATTTTAACTTTCATGCTCAATCACTATTATGCCTCTCAACTTTCATTTAAACTCGATATCATCCAAAAATAAATTATAGTCCATGATTGATCGTGAACATTAATAACAGAACACACACACATATACCCACTCATCATCAACTTACTACATTCACTACCTAAATCTTATATATCCTTTCAAATTCAAGAATTCCCTTTTTTCTTTACTCATAACTAATCACTAATAATTTCTCCTTTAATAGTTCTAACTTCCAATAAAAGTTCAGGGTCCAACAATTAGCCATAATGGATAATAGAATAATTAATAGAGAAGAAGGCTGTTTAGGTATACTTAAAGGTAATTTATAATATGGTAAATTGAAATTCAATATATATCCTTGAATTTCTTACCATATACATGATAAAGATTTTGATAAAACATTAAGATTAATACAAGATTTTAAAAGAAAAGATTTCTTTAAACAAAAAAATAGACCTTATTCGATAACTTATATAATTTCATATGCTATATCAAATACACATCATTCAGAATATTTTGTAGTTAAAGATACAAAAGATTTTCCCTATTTATTTAATGAAGTATGTTAAATTCAGATGCCAAGTCTACCAAAGATAGAAGAAATAGAGTCAAGACCTTTAGAATTAGATTTACAAGATAAACCATTAATGACTTCTACTACTATAGCACCTCGATTATCTTTTACCAACATTAGAGTTAGTAGTCAGGCTCTAACACGACAATTGAGTCTTAATAGATATAATAATAATTTAATAATGGCAAAGAATGATAATTATAGAAATTATAAAATAAAAGGCGAATATTATAATGGAATAACTTTTGTTCCAATCAATATACTAATAGATACAGGAGCTAATGGAAATTATATTAGTCATAAACTTTGTACTGGGTTACAAAAATATCAATTAGATGAACCTCACCAATATACCAATTTTAACGGTGAACTACATTCTATAGACGAAGCTATAGACACATTAGTACGATTTGGACAAGATATACTACCAATTAGATTATTAATAGAAAATGAAGGATTTAACGATACATTAGAAATAATGTTAGGATTAACTTTTCTTGAAACTGTTAAACCTTACCAGATTACTGCATACGGATTAAAAATAACGTATAATAATAAATTGATATATATTCCAAAATGACAAGCCCTCATAGTATATATATTCCTATAGGAATAACTTATAAAGATTACAGAGCAGAATACTTTGCTGCCTTTATTGATAGTGGTTCAGGAGCATGTTTATGTAAAACAGATTGTTTTTCAATAGAATGTCATAAAGATTTACCTATAATAAAAGACAGAGATATATCTAATAATATTATAGAAATAAACAAAGGAATTGAACAACCGATAATTTTATTTTGACCATTTTTGATAAAATGTCCCCCTTTTTATTTTCATAATACTGGTACCGATATATTATTAGGAAATAATTTCCTCCAATTATTTCATAAAATAACTTTTGATACAGTAGCTAATCAGATATTATTTAAAACTCCTTGTCATCACTTGATAACTGTTAAAAGACTTAAAAAAGCTTATGTTAAACCCTTTCCCATTACCTTTATCCCTTGCACAGCCTAACGTGGTGATATTGGTTATACTTAAAAACCGATTTTTCCAAAAACAAAACCTTTACTGCAATACCAGGTAGTATTAAGATCTCTTGATACAAAAATAGATAAGGTAACAACAATACTAGAAAATTGTTATATAGAAAACCCTTTACAATTTTGGGATAAAAAGCAGCTATATGCTCGATTAGAAATGATAGATAAAACTAAAATAATACGAGTCAAACCAAGGCGATATAATGAGGAAGATCAAAAAGAATTTAAAAATCAAATAAAAGAATTATTAGATTCAGGATTTATTCGATCTAGTCAATCACCTCACAGCTCACCTACATTCATAGTAAGAAATCATGCCGAACAGGTTAGAGGTAAAGCTAGAATGGTCATAAATTATAAAAAATTAAATGATAATACCATATTTGATGGATATTTTCTCCCTAATAAAGAAAGCTTGATTAATAGAACTAGAAATAAAAAGATATTTTCTAAATTTGATTGTAAGAGTGAATTTTGGCAAATTAAAATGCATCCTGATAGGATAAACTATATTGTCTTCTCTACACCACAAGGACATTATGAATGATTAGTAATGCCATTTGGATTAAAAAATGCACCTCAGATATTTCAAAGAAAAATGAATAATATTTTCAAAAATTATGATTTTATATTTGTTTATATTGATTATATTTTAGTAATTTCTGATAATATTAATACCCATCTAAAGCAATTAGAAATATTTGCCGATATTTGTGTAAAAAATAGACTTGGATTATCTAAAAAGAAGTCTAGGATATTCCAAAAGAAAGTAGAATTTTTAGGTATGCTGGTAGATGGACAAGGAATAAAACTTTAAACTCATGTTTTAGAAAAAATATCTCAATTTCCAAATAAATTAGTTGATAAAAAACAAGTTCAAAGCTTTTTAGGAATTTTAACTTATGCTTCAGATTTTATTAAAGATTTAGCTCAACTACGAAAGCCTTTTCAAGAGCTACTTAAGAAAGATAAGATATTTAGCTTTACTCCAGAGTTCGAACTTCAAGTGAAACACATAAAAGGATTATGTAGGTCACTACCAAAATTATATTTACCAAGTGAAAATGATGATTTAATACTAGAAACTGATGTCTCTGAAAATTATTAGAGTGGAGTCTTAAAGAAAGTCGATTATAATCAATATGATAAAATAGGAGAAAGTTTATGTAGATATTGCTCAGGAACTTTTACCGATACTGAAACTAGATATCATATCAATGAAAAAGAATTATTAGCAGTAGTAAAAAGTTGTAAAAAAAATTTACTACTTTTTACTTCCAAAAAGATTTTTATTAAGAACTGATAATACTCAGGTCAAAGCTTTTATTAAAAATAATTTACCAAGTAGACCTGAATATAAAAGACTAATTAGATGGCAAACGTTACTTTCAAATTCTACATTTGATATTGAGATTATTAAATCTAACAAGAATGTTCTAGCAGATTTTCTCACTAGAGATGGAAGACCATCGTCTCCAAATACTTGAAGAAATACGCGAAATGGATACGGAGATATGATATATCAAAGATAATGTTTCAGATTTTCTAGATATTGCTAATCTCCTAGAACTGACACGAGAAGTTTTCAGCCTGATAAAAAGAGGTAGTAAACTGATACAAATGAACATTGAAAATTATGAAAATTCGAGCCTGAAGATAGTAGAGTATATTGCCCACTTTACTACATCCAAGACAGATAATATAAAACCACTTTCTCTAGAACAAATGCATATCGATTTAAGACCTCACAAAAATCCTACTATCACTCCCACAAAAGATTTGCCCTCTGCATCACAGATAATAAAAGAAATTTCTATGATTCCTCCAGAAGTCGAGCAGTAACAAAAGAGGATGAGAGATTTGTTTCACTTGCCAAATAATAAAATTCGATATATTGATTTCTCAAGGATATATCCTATAACCAATTATCTACAAGAATTAGACCCAAAAGAGATAAGATATTGGTATGATTTTGGAGCTCTAAATTCGATATATTTATCTTCTCCAAATTTTCTAGAGATAAGTTGTTTACCACAACGGATAAAAGATGAGGTATGAGATTGTTATCTCAATAATCCCACTATAACTCCAAAACATATTTTAGTCTTAAAATTTTTATCAGCAGGACCAGATTTTGATACTAATGGTAGCCATCCAACTTATCATCTAATCCAGCTGGGTAAAGCAGATTCATTCTTGATATCTATAAATAAAAAAAAAGTTAAAGATTATATTAAATTTGAAAAGAAAGATATTCATTATAGACGAGCAATCGAAATCAGAATAGTCCTTCAAGGACTAGAAGTTAGTTTCAAAACAGGATTTCGGACATATGGAGGACAAAAGATTCAATCATCTATCATGATATCTCCAGCCAAAACTACGCCAGTAGTGGCTCATAGTTTCCTATTAACAAAGATGAAGCTCCTTGAGACAGGTGTGATAAAATCAAGCTACCAGGCACAACAGAAGATTTGTTTGTATCGTAAACATCAAAAAGATACGTGCCCAGCTTGCTCTAAAGAAACAATCCAGATGCCAGCACAAAAGGAGGAAGATGGTGACTAAAGATATCAGACTACAAAACTCGTGAAGATATGGAAATGACGTGTAAAATATTTGTCTTATCTTGTCCTTAAGACGTGTCCTGTGATGTAAAATATCTAAGCTACCTGTCCTTAAGACGTGTGTCCTGTAATGTAAAATATCTAAGCATAGTTTCTTTAGTTCTTAGGCTATAAATATGTAGTAACAAGGAAGGCAGAGGATCATCAATTTCTCATGCAACCTTCCTTTTCTATACTCCCCATGTCTCATAAATAAAACACTTCTCTTCTTATATTTGTTCTGTGCCTTTCAGAAGTAAAGAAAAAGTAATACTCTACATCCTTCCTTAGTTAATTTCTCACGCCTAAAGGTAGGAAATGAAACTAGGCTGAGCTAGGTATTGCTGAAGGAACTACAAGAGAGTTACCTTGATTCAAGGATCAAGGTTGAGGCTGAAACGCCTGGAAAAAGCTCCGTGATATGACCCGGTGATATTCTGGTCAAAACGAAATTAGGTAAGGAAGCGTGATGGACCCATTACTCTATATTATTTCTGTTATGAGCATAGAATAAATATAAGAACTATATCATATATCATCATGAATGTTGAAGCCTACGGAGAACATCTAGTCCATCTAGATTTGTCTACTAAAGATAGTATAAACCAACTAATAAATGAAATAAGATTATAGTATGAAGCAGAGTTGGAAAATAACCAAGACATAAGAGTACGAAGACCTGATTATAGACCCATAACGTATTTCATATCAAAGAAACTACAGATCCTCGAGTTCATCAGAAACTCTCGATTTGAAACAAAAACCATCATCGACTTCACTCATCAAGACGAAGATGAAGAAAAGTATAGACCTCCTCCATCCACATAAGATAAATAAAAAAAGTATAAGCGATAACTATATGACATTATATGGACACCTCAATCATATTGGGATTAAGTTCATAACTATCCATCAAGTAAGCCCGCACGTACTCGTAACATGTATCCTCTAATGCATAATATTAAACACATAAAATTTGGTTGTAACAAGTTATGGATCCTACATTTTGGAAGTTGATTCAACTCTTGAATAGAATTTCTTCCTAAGTGTTATTTTGGCTAAATTTAATCTTGTATGTCATTTCGGTTTAGAATTTAATATTAATCAAATTAAATTAACCTCTGAATTTTAGAAATTGATTCAATTATTAATTTTCTAATTTTGTCACATGTCAATTGCTAGTCTTACTAGAAAATAATGCTCTACTTAAATTAATTCAAAGTTAAATTTCCAAAACATCAAATCATCATTTCATGCATCTCTAGGTCATTTCACGTTTATCAAATAATTTTGGGATCACCCAAAAATTATCAAGATAACCGAAACACCATTGAGATGCTAAAAATGACAAATTTGACATCTAAATTTTTTTTCTGGAAATCTTAATTCGAGCATAATCATTTTGGTATGCTTCATTCATCAAAATAATATATTTTTATCACATAAAAATATTTTTAAGGCTCTGGAACCGAAACATACACACGCAAAATTATCAAACAAAACAGTTCCATCAATTTCAACAAAACCGACCAGATCTGTTTATTGTTTGAAAATTAATTGTGGAAAAATTCCACAGGATTAAAAACATTCTAAATATTTTTACATAAAATTCCCATAATCAAATTCTATGAAAAATTTGTTAAAACCTCATCAGTTTAGCCAACTAACAACATATGTTCGGTCGAAAACAATTTTTTAGCATATGGTTAGAAATTTGACAATAAATATTTCGATCACATTGAAATCAATTTTCAGTCACTAAAACCATCTACTAACATCTCATGAGTCGATCAATGAAAGAAAATCATGAAAACAAATTTTCATAATTTAATTTCAAATTTTCTAAAAATTGACCCACAGTTGTCACAATCATGCAATCCTATTGCACATGTAATAAAAACTACATCTAATAGGCATAAGATGACTCTGATACCACTGTTGGGTTTCGATCATGCATCACATTCATCAACTATTAAAATACGCAGTGGAAATAAAACAAAACCCAAAAAATACAAAATCAAACGTGTCATTAGATGTAGTAAAATAAAATATGAATTTAAGATGTGTACCTTACAATCTCCTTCGTTCTTCGTTATATTCACCTCTTTGGGTTATTGTAAACCAAAACGACCAAAGAAGGACGTCTATAATGATATCCACACGAAGAGCGAAGCCTGAAACCTATTAAGAAGAATGACTAGAATACACATAAATTGCAAGCTTTGTGGTGTGTTCTTTAAGAGAGTATTTTAAAAGATGGTGAACAATTCAAAAAAAGACAATTTTTTTTCTTACAACTTTTGCACAAAAATGGAGTCTCTTTGATACCCTGTGGCCTCACTATAACCCCCAACATCAGTGGAGAGTTAGTAGGAATTACGTGGCTTTTAATCCCATCTAATTTAGCATGAAAACATTCACCCCTTTTTTAAAGAGTAATTTTGTCATCTTGGTAATTTTATCATTTTACCTAATTAGCAAAATTTTCACGTGTCATATAATTTACAATTAAATGACCCTAAACTACCACGTTGTTGTAGCTTATTCATGCATCCTCATATCTTGGATCCCCATCCAAAACCATTTTACTCATTCTTCATATCTCTAATGTGTGTGACTTATTAGGTTCCCGGTTATGTTGGCCATACTTATTTCAAACAAGTCGTGAGCGATATCTAACAATATATCATGACCCCCAATTAACAAGAAAGTCAGCGGTTTGACTACGAACCCTTCCATAGACAATGTTCTCGTGCAATTCGTCCTTTCACCATTTTATACCCTAGTTGGTTCAGAGTATGGTTAAAGTGTCAACTCCTACTAGACTGATTACGTCACATCTAGCCCAAGTGATGTTAATTCTTGTCCTTGAGACTCGTTACTCAATTGGATATATCACTAAAGAACATCGTTATAACATTTCCACTCTGGCCAGAGATTCCCAAATAATAGCCCCGACAAGAGACTATGGGTATCATCTTCTCCTATTAGGAGGGGGTGAATCTTTTATTGGCTACTCAATTACCTTCGAATACCTCAAGCTGTACCCAATCACGACCCTATGAGCAACCTTTGAGCGGCAACAAGGAATAAAGTCAAAGTACAGGATCAGTATCTAATATATCCTTAAGTACCTCAAGTCTAAGGATATTTGCATCATTGCTATGATGAGACTATTACTGACACTAAAATAAATTATTCATATAATTATCTCATAGCAGGTCATCCAATGCACTTACTACTCTTAGCAAGCATCCACATGTTAACTCTAAACGACTCATGCTTATAGCTTATGAGATCCACTGCTTGATCTAATTAAGAAGTATAACATGTGCTAGTCTGTTTGGATTAATAATATCTTGTCTCATAAATTCTATGACTAGGGATAATTTAGACACTAACATAATTACAAATGATATGAATCTCATCATCATGATTTCCTTCATGCTATGTAATGTATGAAGGACTTCATTAATTTGATTTAAAATTATTATCAATTCATAAAGAACATAAACATCAAATTAACAAAAATGTCTTTTTATTAATCATAAGGATTTGTACAATAAATGCTAAAGGTGATTGCCTTTAGAGCACTCCTCTAACGTATGACACTTCCTATCCCAACTATTAAATTTGGCTAATATGGGCTACAATATAACCAATTAACATCAATCTCAAATTCTTACAAAAAACATAAGCATCAATTAACAACATGAAAATAACAATCAATTAATAAGAAATAACTATAAAATTCTTGCAATGTACTTCCAAAGTATAATGCACACACAATTGACAAATAACAACTAAGCATTTGTATTAAAAATGCAAAAAGAATAGAGATATGATAAGAAACCAGATCAATGTAATGGATATGAAAATTAGTGGCAATCAGTGCAATGTCTTATGTTTATTTCTTCTTTTGGGTTTGGTTATTTCCATGAAGATAGAGTAAAACTTTTAGTTCTTCCATACTGTTCCTAGATTCAAATGTCAGTAAACTAGCACACATAGTTCTGCTTCACATTGTTCCAACTCCTCACATTATTCCAACTCACATTGTTAAAAGCTTTTGATTGAATACAATCAAACGAAATAGACAACCTTAAACAAAAGGAAAAATCATTGAAATATGAATGACATTAAACATACCTATGTTAAAGACCTGATAAACACATATATTATACTTGATTAATCATGGCTAAGAACAACAAAACTAAATAAATAGGCAAAAAGTGGGACTATTCTACCTATTCAAACCACAATACTCCACTCCTCTAAGCAAACCGTGACTAGAGGTTAATTAACATTGAATAAAATAGTTAATGAGTGCATAAAAGGGCGATGAAATTGAAGATGAGTGAAGAAAAATGATAAATAAGAGGAGAAACATGAAAATGAGTTCTTGTGTTAGGGATTTGTTGCGTCAACGATATCTATAGTTGTAAATGTCAAAGTAATTTAAGGGTAATTAGAATAAACCCTTTTTATTTTTTAAATAATTAATACATAAAATCTAAAAAAAATTAATTGATAGATGAACAATTGTCAAGTTGGCAAATTAGATTATCTAGCATGCCACGTGTTCCAAAATAACAAAGTGTCACATTTAATTAACAAAAAAGTGGAGTGACCTTTTTTGAGACAAATTGTTCCATTTTGTAAACGTTTGGTTGAACTGGTACCACAGATGACAACAAGAGCTTTCTTAGACTTTTTGACATAATCAGGGGGCAAATTGTACCTTTTGCCTTAGAGATGGCCTTTGGGCTAAGCTTAACTTGAATATCTTTTGAAAAGCACAAGCCTAGAACTCACAGCTTAAATCCAAGCTTAATAAAATTTTGGTTGGCCCGAAAATCAACCAGGTACCAAGATTTTGAGCTTAACCTTAACCCGATTGTTATTATGTCGAGAAACGACATCGTTCTACCTCCTAGCAAACATCATTTGACCATTATTGTTGAGACATTCAGGCTTTGTGTTTAGGAAAAAAAAGTTCAAATCCAACTGGGTAGACATCTCTAAATACATGACATCTCAAAATGGGTTGAGCCTGTTGATTTCAAACCGGATTCAGCTAGATTCCGGTAACAGGTAGACATCTCTAAATACATGACATCAATGGGCCCCTTATAGCTTTGTGATAGACTAATTTTTCTAAAACGAAGGCACTGAATTCTTCAGCTAGCAACCAGAGACCATTCTGCTAAGCTAAGAAACATACGAATTTGCGTGTTACAAACCTTTTGGGACAAGGGAACAGTTAAATTGACCTAACATAAGAAATGAAAATTTATAACACGAGGTGGTCTACCACGTAAAGCCAATGCATTCCCTAGCTTCCATACTAATGTAATCTAACTTCAAACTTATAAATTATAAAACACATACTTCTATGAACTGCAGCATGAAAACATTTTGCTAAAAATCTGTTACTGTGAGGTTGCTACCCAATTTCCATCAAAATGCGTCAGCTTACTAACAGCATCAGCAATCATGTATATGAGTCACTCCAATTACAACATTAAAATTTAAATTTAAAGGCAAGTGCTCATCGCAATAATGCCTATACAGGTTCAACCACACAAATCCAAAAACCGGAAAATTAGAACCCAAACAAAAAACCAACACTGGATTATCGGCTCCTAGATGCTGCTTATCAGATCATATACATAATTAGACTTGTGAGACTCAAAGTTCAGTATGATTAGATGATATTAAAAGATGACAATAATGCAAGTACGTCTACGGTCAATTTTTCGACAAAATTAGGATCTGTCTGGAACATACCCATAACACAAGTGACAGAAGATGTTTTTTTTTTTTTTTGGTATTAAAGCCGCATACCACATTCACATGATACAACTACATGAAAATCGCAATTCAATTTACTTTAATAGTAGTTATCTGAATAGGAAAACCGGCACTCTTGCATCCCGCAGAATATATGTCAACATAAAGTAGAGGTCATAATGGCGGAAAAAAAAGTAAAATGACCTCAAAAAGATTATTGGTCGGAAGATTAAGGAACATAAGTTCATCTGCCTCACAAATTACATAATCGTTAACCTTTATGGAAGACAAACAATCCATCTTGTTCAAAGCTATGAACATTTTCCAATTACTATTAATCAATGAAATTCATGCATAAGTAGCTGCCGACACATATTACTTGTGTGTTCTTTTTTTTATAGATAAAATAAAAACGCGAACTGTCCCAACTAAAATCCCACATTTTTGTTTCCAAATAAAAAATCTAATCGGATTACCAGCAATTACTAGTTGGTTTAATACGTCGTAGTTTGACAACATATTGACCAAAGAGAGTAATTTTGGACTTTTCCTTTTTGTTCTGCAGAAAGCAAAAAGAGAAATAGAAGCCATGCAAATTAAATGCCCAAATAGACTAGAGAAGATCAAAGCATGTGCAAAATAGCAATACCATTACTTGGTTGACCATTACCGCAACCAAGTTAAAGCGAGCACGCGCACGCGCACACGCACAGATTTATAAGACAAAGCCTACAGAAACTCACCCAAAAAAGAAAAGCTTACAGTTCGATAAGTTCAGTTAAAATGGATAACAAACTAGCGGTAAGCTATAAGCTGTAAGATCTAATGACTAAATATTCATCTGAAGCTCAACCAGATCTAAAAACAGTAACACAACCTAGATGAATCGAGAAACTAAATAAACAGAAAAAAAAAAGAAGAAGAAAGAAGCAGAAGCAGAAACAGAAACCGAAACCGAGAGATGAATCCATAAACCTGAGAGATCTGAACGTAGCAAAGGTAGAACCCTCCCCGATCGCTATCACACGTGGTCTCCGATTCAGTTGATGCAAGGCGGGATCCAATTCAACAAATCTCATCTCGCCATTTGGCAAAACTATATTTTATCACCAAACACAGGACGCGAAGAAACCATTCGGAATCAGTTCCCGACCTGCACCAAGCGAATTAGAGACCGCCAGTGAACCAAAAGCGCCATAACCACTCACCTCTCTCTCTTTCTCTCTCCAGAAGCTGGTATGTAGATAGACAAAAGATGAATGCTAATGAAAACGAAAATGTAGGGATACTTGAGCTTTGTGAATGGTAGGTGTTACTTGTTAGAGGGGAGAGGAAGGTGACTTTATAGCTGGAACAGACGAATCTGACGCCGACACGTTTATCAATGGACAAGTGATTTTGTTGTGGTCCGTCGCTACTTATCTGGTTGCCAATTTTGCAGACATAAACGATAGATTTCATTTTTGAAATTGAGATTTGAGAGATATTTAGAAACAAAAGAAAGAGGTTTACAGAAAATGGGTTTGTGGTTCCTGCAAATTACCATCTGCCATTTGGATTAGATTGCCAAGTGCATTCGTGCACGTGATCTCATCATGTAAAAACTATAAATGTTAAATCGAAGATAAAGAGAAATGATTTTTAAATAAAAATTAAAAAAGAGTTTTTTAATTTAAAAAATTAGGAAATTTTCAAAATATTTCTTGGAGATCTCGATATCTTTTAGGCATGTAATACTATCAATCTATGTGTATGAATTTGGTACGCAATAAATAGTACACCTTGTTTAAATTCCAAGGCGTCAGTTATAGATAAGCTATTATTAAATTGGGAAGTTTGATTCTTGCTCCATTAGTCCATATTCTCTTTCCACACCATTCTTTCCATTTCTAGTCACCCTCTAGATGTAGCTCCATCCGGCTTTTTGAAGCCACCGCCACTTCTAAAAAGCACAGAGACTGAAAGTTTCTATTTTTTTGTTTGTTTGTTTATATTCTATTTTTTGTTCTTTCTTAAACAAAATAGAGAGGCACATCCGCCCACCGGCTTTCCTATTTTAGTTATGAACAATGGAATATCAATGTCAGCAAATTCTAGCCAAAAGAATAAAACTCCTTTTGTTCACTGGAAAAGAGACCTAAATAATTAAAGTAGAAATACAAGTTTAGAATTTAACTGTAAGATGGGGCAAAAAACCTGACATTAACTTGAAAGACCTTAAGAAAAAATATAATAAAAGTCCAAAACTAAGTCGAGGCTGAAGAACAAATCAAATAATTGTAACAAAGAGTAGAAAATAATATTAATGTGTTGAATCGCAGCAAAAGGACAAAGTGCCACCATTATTTTCATAGGGAGCTGGTAGCTTCATTGAGACCAATTCCTTATAAAATAGGTTTGATTAGTGGAATCTTACGATGGTATTTGTAGTTTGTCCTCCACACGCACTAAGAGGCAGTATGCTCAAAAGAAGGCTCTAGCACAAAAGGCATACTCTTTTGGCCGAATATCATGACTTTTTGGCGAACTCTATATTCCTACTTTCCACAGTTTCTCCTATCAGGTATATTAAGTTCTTACCAAACCTAGTTACTACCGTAAGTGGTCTCGATGTTATTGCCTCAACAACATCACATAGCCGTTATTGCGGGGTTTTTATAGGCATATTTACTATAATACTAGTAGGCTAAAAGTTTACTTTAAAATTTAGCATTTACACCAAAATATAAGTTCAACTATAATATTTTGAGGTGTTCAATTTGAACCCTAATATTTCGAGCGGCTCAATTTGAACTCCAAAATTTATAAAAACATTCTAAACAAACCTTATAAAGATGAAAAATCTAATAGAAATTATCTTCCATTAATTAAATATCATGTCATGTAGGGCGTGACTATTTTTTAATCTTTTACACAACAATAGGACCCAAATTTTTTGACATGACTTTCTGTAATTAAAATGAGAGTGGTCCTAAGTTTTCAAACTCACTTATTCTCCTTTGTTCAAAATCCCAAAATTCTTAACTCCCACTTAGTTCAAACATTTGCAAAAATCCTAAATTCTTAACCCCCATTTCATTCAAATGTTTGTAGAAATCATCACGCTCCTCTGCAAGTTCAATCGCAGTAGTAGCAGGCTCAAACATAGTAATATGTTTTTTTCACCTGTTGCACACCTTTGTTGGATTTCTAGGAAGCGTCATAAGGACAATACATTGTGGTAGGTCCATTCTTTTGACTGACTTTTAGTTTATATTTATTATATGTTGTGTTCCCTATTCTTTATTGATTTGACGATTCTTTTCTTTGGTATTTTGTTCATGTTTATTGTATGTTATGGTCCCCTATTTTTTACCTAAGTCCTGAAGTGCTTGTTGAGTTGATCCATGTATGTTGTGGTCTCTAATTCCATGATTTTGTTGCGAGGATTTCTTGTTGGCAGTGAATATATTGCTAAAGATAAAAGTAACAGAGTTATGCAAAATTGAATTTCCTTTTATCATTAAATTAAAAACAAACTAACTAAATATTAAACATAAATTTCCAAAGTTAATTATGACTGTATTACATTCAATATTCTATTACATATTAGATGTCTTACAATAATTACATAGGATTCAAGATTCTGCTATCAATTTATTACTCTCTGTTAAATACTTTTTTGGTGTTGATCTTCATCTAATCAAATCATACCTCAATTTGGGACTTGTTTAGGACTTGGATCATTAATGCTTTTTTGGCACTCCTTTAAATGATTTGATGATTCTTCTCATTTTGTATGAATAAGAGCAAATATTTACCCTAAAAAGTAGTACAATTTAGAGGTTGAACCACCTAAGCAAGTTTATCCCTTAACTATAAAATGAGTTTTATTTTTCTTTATTGGATTGACGAAGATCTCCTTTCAAGATAAACCAAAATTACTGGATATTATTATAGAACTTGAAATGATGAAGAGGCAGGTTTAGATATTGGCCATCAAAACCAAAGCAACTTATTGTTTTTTTTTCAGTTAATTATAAATTTACAAATTAAGTTACAAATCCTTTACTTTGCATGAATTAAAATATGTAAACAATTTGT
>JANZLC010000001.1:16253807-16266764 GCA_026413385.1 Erythroxylum gracilipes
ATCTGTCAGAGTCCTTTTTATATCTCTATTTCTTAGGTTTCATACGCAACTGAAATCACACAATTTGGAGATCTTTAGGCTGATTTATGACTCAAACAATGTTACTAGTTCAAACAAACCCTAAACAAAATTCCACTATACGATAATCTCTTGTCATATTTAACCAACTCTATGCAAGATAAAATTAAAATAACATTAAGGCATCATCCCAGCAACCATTCCACATCCAAGTGAATCTTTCTACACATTAAAATATTCACAAACATAGAAATGAACTAAGTGAAGTCCTAAACCTTAAAATTGACAAAGTAGGTCTTCTATTGCCTTTCCTTCCCTTCCTCTTTGGCTTTGTTTGACTCACCAACTAGAAACAACAAAAATATACCTCTCAATCCCACTTCTAACCTTATAATTTCATACCTTCATAAGCAAAATATGAAGAGATAAGGGTGAAGAGAAAATCCCTAACTTTTACCTTGATTTTCATCTAAGATTTGCTTGATTTCTTACATGAAAAATGATGGGATGAAGAAGGTGAAATGGAGAGGAGAAAAATCTAAAGTTAAGTCATCAAAGTGTTGTCCATCTCCCCTCTCCATATGCCTTTTTATGAATTTTCTAGTCTTAAGCACATGTTTCAATCCCATTGGACCATGTGTTACAACCCTATTAGACCACGTGTTACAATCTCATTGGACCACGTGTTACAATTCTATTGGACCATGTGTTACAATGCTATTGGACTTGGACCATATGTTCCAATTCTATTGGACCATGTGTTACAATTCTATTGGACACACATGTTTTAATCTTATTGGTCCATGAGTTGACTTTAGGAAAATTGCATATTGGTCCTTCTTCTTCATTTACTTCCCACATTGGCCAATAATCTTATCAATTAATTTCATTCCCCTATGTCATAGTTTTCTAATGTAATAAATTTTATACAATTTGGTTAATTATCTCGGGAGTTATACCTAAAACACTACAGGCTATTCAAGAATAAGGACAACAGTTATAACTCAACTTCAAGCCAGAATTAAAAAATCTTAGAGGCACAAAAATAGTTCAGTTGCTTCACAAAATTTTTAGATCTATATCTCCAATTTAATCTCTAATTGAAATTATCCAATTTGGAGGTCTACAGGCCAAGATATGGCCAAATTACTGAAATATGTTTAGTTGAACCTATCCATTCAACGAGGTACACATCCCAAATCAACTAATTTCGGTCTTATCATATAAGAGCAACATAAAATACATCCAATTTAACCAAAAGAATTCCATAAGCAAATGGGATACTTCTTTTACCAATTCCCCTCACATCACATTCGTAAATGCAAGAAACATATCAAAAATTCCCATACATATTTCACATATAAATATGTATGTCCATGCCAAAATGAACAAATTACCCATCAACCCATGTCTTTTACATTAAGTACCATAATGTCTCTTACTAAGATGCACTTAATTCATTATGTTCACTTCTTAATACACCCTAGACATGCTATAATACTTCCAGGGTATGTTGGGGCCTTACAAAAGTAATTTGAGATGGTGATGGAACATATGAAGTGTCTAAGGGTGATGGCACGCATATTGTAAGGATTGGTAGACACCAATCATATAGTTATTGGGCATGGGAGCATTATGGATATCCTTGTAAGCATGATATAAGTGTTGTTCATCATTCAAAGTAACAGGAAAAGACATTTGTGGATGATTACTATAAGGAGTCCAAATTCTTCACTTTGTATGACCATATGTTGCAACCTATTAGGGGTGCAATTTTTTAGCCTATTGTTGACAAAAAAGTAATAAACCCACAACCCAAAAATTCATGCTAGGAAGACTTAAACAATTAAAAGGAGAGGAGTAAATGAACCTAATAAGTCAAAAAGTTGAAACAAATTTGCTTGAAAGGGTTAAGTATAAAAATGTATTAAATGTGGCAATTCAACCTGCTAGGAATTGTAAGAATGAAGGTCTAACTCAACTTGCTCAGCAATCTCCACAAGTATAAAACATTCTTTGATTATCAAACGTTATTTTGATTACTCTATTGATATTTATGACATTCTTTGATTATCAAACTCATAATTCTATTTATGTTATATTTGTTAGGTCATCATTGAGGTCTCTTGATAAGTGTTTGGTTCTTATACAATTTAAATATTATCGCACCAATTCAACATGACAATATTATAAGAATATGTGCATTCATCACAATGTTGAAGAATTTCACAAATTAATATTGTTACTGAAATGAGTGTTTACATATTACTAGCTCTTTGTATAGTAATAAATAGAAGTATGAGAAGTTGATCCACATTCATTCAAGTTGTCTTTTAAACCAAGAGGTCAAAGGATCAAAGGAAAACCTAGCTTCACTTCCCAACAGTTATAAACTCAAACAATAAGGAGGAAATCATTATTGAATCAACCATTACATGATCAACCTTCCCAATCAACTACAAATGGGGGAAGCATTGCGGTTGATTTGAAGACTATACATTAATGTTGTCTATGTGTTGTTGAAACTTTAGTTATTGAATCCAATCACTTTTGTATATGGATAGATAGATACAATCACTTTTGCATATGGATGGATAGATGTTGTGGTGTAATTATTTACTTATATACTGCTCAAATTATTTATTATGATATAATCAATTTTATATATACTTGATGATTTATACAACTATTAATTAGGCATCATTAAGGCATCTTCATAAATAACAAAACAATAAAGACAAAACACAATATATTACAATTTAGTTCCAATGAGGTTTTTTCATTCATCGTAATTCAATTTCTTAAAAAAAACTATAATTTAGTTCCACTTCCCACAACCAACCATATTATAACACTCACTATAAGTACAAAAAACCCTATTACAGTGATCACTAAAATAAAATTCAACTCCATTTTCTTTTTTATCAACAAAATAATGTCTTATTTCATTAGCTTTATTTGCTCCTCAATTTCCAATGTTGTACGTGATTTAATTATGGTTCTTTAAGCCTCCTTCTTTAACATACTTTTTTCTTTAATTTATAAGTTCCTTTAATAACCCTCTCACTAAATTTGTCATCATACCACTTGAAAAATTACATCTTCCAACTTAAAATAAAATTAATAATTAATAAGGTAAATATAAACATATAAACAAAAAAATTTAACTTATTGAAAAATAAACTTATAAGACATTTGGGACATTTATAAATCTCCCTCCTGGGTTATTATCACTTCATGAAGTTCTTAATAGGAATTTTAAACCATAATAACACATTATATAACCATCATTTGAATTTAATATAGTATTAATTAAAAATATCACATCCAAAGTGTTAAGTGGTTGCTGCAAAATTATATAAAGGCAAAGGAATATTACTTCTTGTAAAAGCAAATTCTTTCTACCATACTATCAGATCTTAGAGCCAAGGTCTAAATAAATGTAAAGGTAGAATCTCAACATTAGGAAAAAAATGGTAATAAATCTAAACCCTTTTGGCTGTAGATACATACACACAATCCTATAAGCATGACCAGAAGCAACCAGAGACAAGTAAAAGAACATAATATCCAATCAAACATATGTACCCCAATATCATTCAAACCTTACATAAAAACCTCATCATCAAAAGTTTGATGTCAAGGAAAAAATGATACAAAACCATTCAAGTAATAGAGCAGATATAAACAAGATCATATACAAGTCAGGTTAAACAACATTACATGGTCAGTATAATGTATTTTGCTTGCTTACATCATCAAAGAGATGTTGAAAGCCTAAACTAGAAAATTGAAAGGCACACATTTCTCTAACATATCATACTAATACTCTTAACTATCTTCCTCCATCTTCAAAGGCCTATAATTGTTCCATACTTTTCATATCCTCATCTTTGTCTTTTAACAAGTTAGTGTATTGACCATATACCAAAAAAATAAGTTAGACTTTGATAGAATCTGATCACTAAACAACTAATTCAACATGCTTGGGTAGTAGAATAAAGTACATTGATGATGAATTCTGAGGTACAGTAGCTCAAATAAACTATAATAGTAATAAGAAAAGTGCAACAATACATAATATAGCATCCTCAAACTTGGCTATTTAAGAGGCCAATACTCTCCCTAACCTATGGCTCAATTCTACAATGATTCTCTTTAATTAATATTTCATTTTCTCGATTATTATTATTTCCTATAACCTTTTTTATATCCTACCTACTAATATCCAGCAATATGTCACTCTACCACTATTATAGAATCTTCCATCTGCTCGCATATAACTAACATAAGTTCCCAAAATCAATGGAGGAAGATTACACCTTGAAACTACAAATAACGAGCAGGATACCCGAGAAAGATGAAGTTTTTTCAGGTGTGCAAGAGGAGATGCAATGTGTAATTTAATTAAGAGCGAAGGGAGGGATTTTTCACTATTTTGTTTCTAGAAATCCAACAGAAGTGTGTGGGGGTGACAGAAATGTGCTACTATGATTGAGTTTATTGTTGCTGTGACTAAACTTGTGGAAGAGCGTGCAGGATTTATACAAAAGCTTGAATGAAATGGGATTTTGTGATTTTTTAATTTTGTAGGACCCATTTTTATTTTAATTACAAAAAGCTAGTTTAGCAAGTGTTACATCTCACTGTTGCATAAAAAAAACTACATCCTACATGACACGACATTTAACTAACAAAGGGTAACTCAAGTTAGATTTTTTGTCCTTATAGGTTATATTTTGAACATTTTGTAAATGTTGAAGTTCGAATTAAACGCCCCGAAATGTTGAGGTTTAACTTGTATTTTGATGTAAAGTTTAAGAATTAAAATAAACTTTTGGCCTAATACTATACAAACACTAATCCACACTTACCACCTGCATACAAATACCAGTAAAACAAATAATTAGTGGATTAGTTAATGGCAAAGATAATGTTTCATTGTTGACCAATTCAAGTTTTCATTTCTTCCACTTTCTTATCATGTATTCCACTTTCTTTCTTTTTGCTGCTATTGTTTAGGGATAATATTTTATTTGTTTCACTAGGAAAAGTATGAGCTACGTGGTTCCTATTTATAAGAACCTAATACCTATAAATTTATTATCGTTGTGGTGAAGTTTCCAGCGAGGGTGAATATTGAAAGATTTTTTTTATTTCTCCACTCTTCATTCTCTTTTCTCTTTCTACACTTGGTATCAGAGCAAGGTCATAGTGGTCTATAGGAAAGAAAGACATCGAGAGCGAGAAAAAAAGAGAGAGAGTACGCAAGAGACTGAAAGAGTGTACAATAACCAAGAAATAAAAATAAAGGAGAGTGAAATGGTAGCCAACAACATTATCTTGACTGCTACTAATGTTCCTATTTTCAATGAAATCAATTATCAATTTTGGCTTGTGAAAATGCAAACATTATTCAAGTCATAAGAGTTATGGGATTTGGTGGAAAATGGTTTCGATGAGCTTGCAAATCCAGATCAAATTGTACAATTGACAACAACCTATGGATGACACTTTGTTCCCAAGAGTGATGGGAACAACCACCTCAAAAGAGGCATAAGATTTGCTTAAAGAACATTATCAAGGGTCAAGCAAAATTGTTACGCTAAAATTGCAATCTTTGCGCCCTAATTTTGAGATTTTGTTAACGAAGTCCACAAATTCAATGCAGGATTTCTCTGTCAAAATCTCTACTTTTGAGAATCAAATTTGGTCTTTTGGTAAGGATTTTTTAGAACAAAAGATTGTAGAGAAGGTTTTAAGAAGCCTTCCCCCTAAATATGATCATGTTGTTGCAGCTATAGAGGAATCCTAGGATTTATCTAATTACTCATTTATTGACCTAATGGGATCTCTTAAACCTCATGAAGCTTTGATTGAATAGATCAGTAGAGATCTCTAAAGCAAGCTTTTCAAACTAAGCTTGATGGGAAGTACTTCAATGTCTTAAGAAGAGGAGGAGGATTTGATGGTAGTTGAAGAGGTGGGCGAGGACATAGAGGTTCAAGTAATAGCAAAGGTCGTGGTAAATCATATGGCCAAAAAAGAAAATAGGTAATGTTAACTCGCTACGTGCATGATTTCATTGTGATAAGACTAATCACGTTGAGGAAAATGCTAATACAAAAAAAATAGATTATGAAAAAATGAAAATTAGTGTTATAATTGCAAAAAAAATGCCATATAGCAAGAAATTGTGAAGTCAAAGATTAAGTAAAGTTTCACAAAGAGAAAGATAATTGTTTGGAGAATTTATTTGTTGCTTATTTAGCTGCTAATGTTGCTATATCTTCAGAAGTTTGGTATTTAGACAGTGGTTTTAGTAATCATATGACAAGAAACAAAAATTATTTTGTAGAGATTGATGATTCAATGATGTCAAGAGTGACCTTGGGAAATAATAGTTAGGTTCAAGCGAGTGGTGTCAGCATAGTGTCTGTGATTTGCAAAAATGGTACGAAATACATCCACAATGTCATTTATTTTCCTGGATTAGCTAATAATCTTCTGAGTTTGGGTCAGCTAGTGAAGAAAAGTTACTATGCTATTTTTAACAATGACGAGTGTTTGATTTATGATAAAAAGGAGCAAGTATTTGGTGCATTCAATAAAAATGTATGAAAATCAAATGTTTCCTATCATATTTTGGCAATTGGATCTTAATGCCTTTATAGCCTTGAGTCATGGTATAGAGCTCTGGCATAGAAGGTTTGCTCATCTCAATTTTAACGCATTGTGAAAGTTACATAACCTAAATATGGTGATGGGATCTTCAACATTGCAGATCAATGATTCCAATATGTGTGAGCCTTGCATTTTTAGGAAATAACATTGTGAAAAGTTTCTAATGAATAAGTCTTGGATGGCAACAAACCTTTGATGCTTGTTCATACAAATATTTGTTGCTCGATGCAGACACCATCATTAAAAGGAAGTAAATATTTCTTAATCTTTATGGATGATTTTTCAATAATAACATGGGAATATTTTTTGAAGGAAAAATGAGAGGCCCTAGAATTCTTCAAGAAATTCAAAGCAGTAGTAGAAAAGGAGTCTAAAAATTCTATCATTTATTTACAAACTGATTGTGAGGGTGAATTTACATCCCAAGAATTTGAATCATTTTGTATCCAACTAGGATTTAAAGGCACCTGATAGCAAGCTATACATTATAACAAAATGGTGTAGCGAAGTGAAGTAATAGAACAATCATTGAAGTAGCTAAGAGTATGTTGAATGATAAGCACCTTATTGAATGATAAGAACCTTCCAAACTATTTTTGGGTTGAAGTGGTGGCTACAACAATTTATGTTTTCAATCAGTCACGAACACGAGCTGTTGAAAGGAAAACTCCTTATGAAGCTTGGTTTGGTAGAAGGCCAAATGTAAATCACTTGAGGATTTTTTTTGATCCATTTCATATGCTCATCTAATTAAGGTATATTGTATTGCTATAAACTTTGATATAGAATATTGTTCATCTAATCATAATATATTAATAAGCATCCTTTTTTCATTCCTTGTCATTTTCTTTCTTCCTATACCAACTAACCAAGCAACCCTTCAGCTTGAATTCCAACTTAGGTGCTTCCAACTTCAATCTACCTACTTCTTTCTCAATTGATTATATTTTAGACTCTCCTCCAAGAAGGGTTAAAAAATATATGATATTTATAGTTTTGTTGAATTTGTTTGCAGTGCCATGGCACCTACTTGTTATAAAGATGCAGTTGATAAAGAAGAATGAGTTAGAGCAATGAGAGAAGAGTTGGCAGCTATTGAAAAGAACCAGACATGGAGTTTGCAAGATTTATCTAATAGGAAAGATGTAATTAGACTCAAATGGATTTTCAAATGCAAATACAATCTAAATGGTACATTTAAAAGAAACAAATCACACTTTGTGGTGAAGGGCTATGATTCCACTTATCTCTAACTTGTGAACGTAGCTAGAGTTTTGACTCTAATGTTGACTGATATGTAGACGAGGACGAATTATAGTAACTTTTCCCAACCTTAGACAAAAGCAAAGATAAGGATAATCTTTCTACACGGAAGCTCTTTAAAAGGTTTACAAAATAAATTCTTTTAAAAATTGTGAATTAGGAAAGATTGGTTGATTAAATATGAACCGGAGACTAAATCTTGATATACCACATACCAATATTTTTTTTATCATTTTCGAAATCCTGGGGAAAATGATTCCATTTGGATTGACTGCATCCAATTTGCAAAAAAAATCCCAATTGTTTCGTCATTTCCAACTGTTGTTCCCCTCTCAAAGGCAAGTTGTTACGCATTACTCACCCGTCCGTCACTAGAAAACAACACTTCTTGTCTGACTTGTAATCTTTCTGATATCCAAACCTAGGATAATAAGCTCATGAACGTGGTCTTACTTCATAGTTGAGACACGAAAGAAGACTTCTGTCGACATTCCTCGTTCTGAAAAAAAAATATCTAGCATAGTTATTCACATATAAAAAAAGAGGTTCTCTATTGATTCAAATGTTATACCTATGGGATAGGGGGAGAATTTGTCTTGAAAGTCTCATGCAAAATTTTGAATGAGAGAAAGAATTGAGGAATCCTCTTTTTGACTCTGACTCTCCCACTCTAGTCGAAATTGAACAAAAAAGGAAAATAGAAGGAATTCTTTACAGTATCGAGTTTGAACAACTTGTTCCAAATTGAATTTTAAATTCTATGCAATTTGAAATTATAAATAAATCAAAATTCATTAGACAACCTATATCTATTCGAACTTCTTCTAAGTTGTTCAAGAATAGTGGTGTTGAGTTTCTCGATCCTTTGATTAATTCCCCATCAGAGCTATAGAGAAAGTGAGTCTTCATAAGATAATTGTCACTACATATGGACCCGAACTTGGGTGATCTATCCTATCATATTCAATTCAATACTATTATTTCAATAATATTATTCAACACAATATTAGGAAACTTGAAATAAAAGTCTTTTATTTCTCAAGTTCCAAGTACTGATTTTTTAAAAACTTTCACTCATGTTACACGTTTAGATAGAGTGAGATTAATACTTGCAATGGCTTCTCATCATGGTTAGTTTGTTTCTCAATTAGATGTAAATCAACATTTCTTAATGGAGATTTAGGTGCATGAAGATGTGAATGTTAAACAACTTGAAGGTTTTTAAGTAAAATTGTCTGAATGAAAGGTGTATAAACTACACAAAGCATTCTATAGGTTTAAACAGTCACCACCAGCGTGGTATAGCAAAATTGACTCTTATTTAACTAAAATAATTTTTTAAGGATTGCTAGCGAACCCACTTTGTATGTTAAAAGTTGTGGAAATATTTTTTTGGTGGTTTGCCTGTATGTGAATGGTATAATTTATACTGGAAACTCTTTGGGTTGATGAAAGCTTTCAAAGAGTCCAAGATGGAAACTTTTGATATGATTGATTTAGGATTATTATATTATTTTCGGGGCTTAGAAGTTGCTCAAGATGTAAATAGATTCTCTCTTTGTCAAACAAAATATGTTATAGATCTTTTGAACATGTTTGGTACGTTGAATTGCAAAGCTGTCAAGACTCCCTTTAATGTTAGTGATAAATTGTCTGTTGGTAATGAAGTTGAGAAGGCAAATGAAAGTATTTCAAAAGCTTGGTGGGTGGCTTGTTGTTTCTCACTCACAATCAACTACATTTCATGTTTCCTATGAGCCTTATCTCACACCTTATACACAATCCAAGTAAACATTACCTCATAGTTGCTAAAAGAATTTTGAGATACATTCAACGCACATTAAGTTTTAAGATTAGGTATGCGAAAAATGAAGGATGTGATCCTGTAGCATTTATTGTTGATGATTGGGCTAGATGTGTAGATGATAGAAAAGGTACCACGGGTTATGTTTTTTGTCTTGGTGGAGGAGCTGCTTCGTAGGTATCAAAGAAGCAACAAGTTACCGCGTTATCAAGCACAAAATCTAAATACAAAGCTGCTACAACAACAACTTATCAATTACAACAACTTATCAAACAGTTTGGTTGAGAAGGATATTACTAGATTTGAAGTAACAACAGTTAAAGCCAACAAGGATTTATTATGATAATAAATCTACTATTAATATCTCTAAAAATCCAGTTCATCAAGGAATAACCAAGCATATTGAGATTTGATACCATTTCATCAGAGAATTTGTTTCTTAACTAGAAATATAATTGAGTTATTGCAACACTGAAAAGCAACCATAAGATAGGTTGACAAAAGCTTTGATAGGGAGCAAGCAACAAAAGTTTTTGCAACATGGTTAAAGTCCTTTCTTTGGCTTGAATAAAGGAAGAATGTTGACTAGTTCAAGTTTTGATTGTTTTCCACTTTCTTATCACGTTTTCCACCTTCTTTCTTCCTATTGCTATTGTTTAGCGATAATATTTTATTTTTTTACCAGTAAAAGAATGGGCCACATGCTTCCTATTTGTAGGACCTAATGTCGATGTATTTATTATCGCTGTGTTGAAGTTTCAGTGAGAGTGAATTATAAAAGACGCTTTTATTTCACCACTGTTCACCTTCTTTTCTCTTTCTACATTTCTGAACTTACGTAAATTTTGCATGTGAAAGGTTAAAATAAGAAAATTTGAATACTATATGCCTTGGTCCTACCAATTGAAAATTTTGGATAAAGATAAACCCTTTAAAGACTTTTATGTTTTGCTTTTTATAGTGGCCGTTTCTCTCTTTGTCCGGTTATTTGAGGAAACACTCAATTTCGTTGAAATCTGAAACGAGTTTTAGAAAGTGATAAGACTTATGGGCGGAAGATTAGAGCAGCCAACTTGGAATAAATAAAACTGGTCATTTTTCCCAGGTTTGGCTCTTGTTCTGGTTTGTATTTGTCGGAACATTGAACCAATGTTATCTGCTGAGATGGGTCGAACTGGTAGCTTCTAATAATTTGATCGAGTCATTTGACGAACGAGACAATCAAACTGAAGTTGACCATAGAATTTTTTCCAGCCAACTCAAGCATGGACCACTGGGCATCAGCTTGGTTCTCATGTTGATGGTTATCGTTCTAACTTTAACATTAAAAATTAGAAAAGCTGGGTGCTTTGAGTGGCTCCTTGATATTCATAGATAATAGGCCAGGGGCCGAAAGGACTTCCTTTTCCTTTATCGTTTCAAACAGGGACCAATGTGGTTTCGTTATGCTTATACTGCTTTAATTTATGCTCAGGCAATTGTGTTAACAGAAATCTCATAGCTACTAAAAAAATAATTAGTAGTGTTTTATATCTAAAAATTAGATCATAATTTAATTGCTAATATTTCTCCTATATAAAAAATTAAATAATCCTTTCTTATCTCAAATAAAAATTTAATATGGTATAGTTAACCTAATTTAGCCTTGGATCAATTAATTAACCTAATTTAATGTTGCGATAAGTCTATTAAAGAAATAAAGTACAAGTAAATTTTATATTTTCTTATCAACTTAGCACTCAAACTTGATGCATTATAATTTTTCAATTGGCTGAGGAAAAAGGTACCATATTCATACGGCTACAATTTAATGACAATTATATATATTTATTTATAGGATTCTTAATTTTCTTAACGGTAAAGCATGCTTCTCAAATTTATTCTTGGCGTCCTTAATTGATTACACCTCAGATAATCAAGTAATTATGATATTAAATGATTTATGATCAATTGAAATTAGGAATATTCTTGTATGTGCTTTACCCCATTCTTCAAAGTTAATGAGTCTACACCTCTCCATGGTTTCTAGGTTTTCGAAGATTCCAATATTCAACATGCTTTCAAATTCTTTTTCTGAAAATTTTACTCAAATTATTTTTTTATTCATTTAATAGATTTGATTAAAAAGATGTAGTTTCTGGATTTAAAAAAGTTATTTTTAAACAATTATATAATCTTCATTTACTTTGTAAATTACTTCTTAATTTTAAAAAATGACATACTATTAGGATGAATATATGCAATAGATGTATATAGGATTGACAATGTTGCTTCAGCTTGAATTTGGCTAATATTGCTCAAACTTGATTTGAAGTTCATACTCTCTGATTGTGAATCCGATAATCAAATCAATTCAACTCGTCAAAGATTTGCACTGTTCTCACTTTGAATTTATTAGACATGAGAGGTAACAAACATAAGGAGGGTAAAAATACAGAGGAAGCAAGAGCACGAGAAATAAATAGCATGAAAAATAAGAAAGGTACAAATGAATGATAATGAAAATGAAAAAGAGACATTGTGAAAATAGAGGACAAAAGGAGTGGGAGAAAGAAGAAAACTAAGATATTAAATAAAACAAATGAAAAATAAAATAAAATAAAAAAGAGGGTAGAAGCAAAACTTAGGAGGAAGAGATAAGCTCAAGAACTTACCACTCCCGCCCATCAAATGAGAGTTCCACAAGCTATCCTCTTTCGTTTAAAGAGTAAGGGGCAACATTCGTAGTGAATGATCAAACAGATTATTAAAATGGGCGCTTTAGGTCATTTTATTAACATAAAGTCAAATTTGAGGTAATCCAAATTTAGCTCGAATTAATAAATTTTTTTAAAAATTCTTATGCCCCAATCTGAAACTCAACTCAAAATTCTTATGCAATTTTCTTTATACTCTAAATATTTTGCCTGTAATTAATTTAAGGGGTCAATTGCTTGAAATGGACTCTATTTGGTCATGGAACTAGAGAAAAAGCCAATGAGGATGTTGTAAACGTGTCCATAACTGATCCAAAAATCATCAAATTAGTGTCAACGAGCTCGAATCAAATCCATGAACACCAAGGCCTGAAAAAGGGAGATACACGCATCATCAATCTGATTGTGATAAATTAAGATTGAATGATCATCCAACATCCCCTAAATCACTCCATAAAACACTCATTTTGTCCCCACCTTTTGACCAAGCCA
>JANZLC010000001.1:16337616-16359006 GCA_026413385.1 Erythroxylum gracilipes
CATCCCAAATTTTTACTTACTAATTTTACTTATTCATTTATTATATTCTAATTTATATATTTTTAATATAACATATTTAAACCTTCCTAATAAAATATACATTACAAATTTATAATATTTATAATTTAATTACTAATTTTAAAATTTTTAATATTTATTTATGCATTAAAATTATATAGTTTAAAATTTTTATATTTATTTTTTTATAAAATATTATAACAAATTAAACTAAATGGGCATCATTACTGCGCATATGCGCAGTAATAATCTGCTAGTTTTGACAAAAGAGGAGACGCAGTTGCACATATGCTACTAAGATGGGAGTATTTGTAGACCTGGAATAGAGATCCAAATGAACCATGTTATTTTTCAACCCGTTAAATTTTAATGTGTCGTAGAGAACTAACCACTTTAATTTGGTTTTGAGAGAAATATCACGAAGATGCTTTGTGGTAGAGAAAAGATAGGTCTGAAGTTTTATTAGACTTGTTCTAAGACTCATGCATCCTTATCTTACCGAACATTTGAATGGACTATTTTATTATACATCATTTGCCACCTACTCATAACATATTGTGAACGTGAGTTCTAATTAGTTAGGTGTGAAGAGACATTTTTGTTGACTATCAGCTTTAGAACTTGAGTTTGGAGCTAAGACAAGTTTCAAACATCTGACAAGATAACAGAATCCTAAAAATCGTGCGTAGCTGTAGCCTTAGGTAGTTAGGTTTACTAGGTTCTAAAGTATCTTTTCAAAATGTGGCATGGTTTTTGGGCCGTTGATCATGATTGATTTTGACCGTCTCTGAATTCGAGTAAAGGACTCAAAGTCTCCCATTTGATAATTAAAAAGACTCGTTCACAACTGAATTCTAAACTTTTAGTAAAAGTTTAGTCTGTCTAATCATTGGTAAAATTTTGGTCTGATTCTATTCAGTTAAGATGATAGTGTACACAAGTTTTAGTGTTGAACAAATTCAGTCCTTTTCATTTGAATATTTTTTGACGGTACACCTTCTTATTCTTTCCATTATAATTTAATCGATTGACAAAGAAAATCAATCAAACTAGTAGCATGTCTGAAAGTGATAGTTTCCCAAGTCTGATCTTGAACGCGATTTTCTTTTTTCATGTTTTAAAGTTAAGGATAATGTTTTTGTATAGAGTGGAGGTAACGGATGGATGATGACGTAGTTTCAAATCCATGTATATATTACAAAAGATCTTGAGAAGACGAAAGAATTTATTCACAAGTGCAATTACATCTTACATAATGTATGTAGTCCAGACACCAGAAGATTTCATATAATCACCAAATATATAAAACAGCAAACGAGAACTATTATACGCTTAGTATTAATCACCACAGAAGCATCGTTAGTGGGGGTAGTCGTACAATATTGATTTGTTTCACCCGCATGGTGGAGTTCTGCCTCCTGGAATATATGTACAACCATCTGCTGGTTTTGACACAGATCCTTTAACTTTACTTTCTCTTATTTCCTTCAGCTCGCTGCTCATCCCATCTTCATCAACAAATGCTTTCGCATTAGTATCAAAATCGCAAAACGATCCTTTTTAAAAAAAATAGTTTGATCAAGGAATTTATCATATATAGTTTCCAGCTCATGAACGCAGTCACTACTTTGGAATTTGATCTTCTATTCCGTGCATGGTTATTTCATAAATATATTAAATTTCTACCCCCTAAATATGTACTGGTCTTTTAATTCGTTCTCAAGTATGCAGATACTTTATCCATGGTTCCTCTCAGCTCTGTAACTATTAAGTAATTTCAGCATACCCTCGTTGTTCGAATGTCAAACCAGTTCAAAAGGCTAAACGTACATAGCCAAGTCTCATCTCTAATCCATAATACTAAGCCAATCCTCATAAGGATTAATCCTAACTCAAATGAACCTTTTAAATCAAGGCTTTTAAGCCACGGAGACCTTGACATTATGGCAAAAACTCATTCAGTACAAAATTGATTCACATATCAACTCTTGTATGCAAGTTTGAGGTAAATCATGAAAGAGTGATTTTTGTTCCAAGTGTATAAGATCTATATGCAAGTTAAAGCAATGTATTCTAACTCTTCCTTTTTCTTCTTAATGCTAGGAATCTAAATAATTAGATAAATAAGATTTTCCTTTTTTTTCTCAAAATGGTATATTTTGATTTATCTACTAGATAATATATTGCTAGCATTTTTACTTTTTTCTTTTCTTACTTGTATAATTGAAAAGATGTGATAATATTGATTGAATTTTCGATAATGCTCATGCAATTTTATGAAGAGAATAATTTTTGTAGTAATTTTATTCAGCATAAAGATTGTTCATTATCTCATTTAAACATAATACTTGAATCACTTATATAATATAAACAACATATTATTTTACTAATTATAAAAGTACAAAATCTCGTGGACTTTTGAAACTAAATTTATTTCATGCATATAAGTTCTGATGTATTGAACTTATATATAAGCATCTTCATTGAACTATATATCATTTCACTGTGAATAAAACGAGCAAGTAAGGATAGAAACTCTGAATAAAGAAATGAAAGCTACTCCATATCTACCTAGCTCCCTGTAAGATGAAAAGAGTTATGTGCAAGATCCAATATGAAGAGTCTAACCAGGATTGGTGCTTTGTGCTGCTAGGGCAATAACAGTCTTCGAAGCCGAGAAATTAGACACAATGAGAAGCATGGGAATAAACAGGCTAACCACAAGGCAGACCTTGCCATCCATTTTGCTGATGATAAATTTATGCAAGTTGTTAAGTTTTTTCCTGCCCCGATTGGATATATTAAGCGAAGTAAACAAAACAGCGCGTCATTTGAATTCTTAAGACGACAATATTGACTGAACATTGTCAAAGGTCAGTCAATATTGTCGTCTTAAGATTTCAAATGACGCGCTGTTTCTTTTTTACTTGGCTTAATATATATAATAGTAAACAATCGATTTCTGCTGATGCCATCGATCAAGTTGAGATTTTGTCAAAGATATCAGGTTATGCTTGCTTTTTAAATATCTGAGTGTTCATATTTTAGATTTAAAAAGTTATCTTTAAATGCTTGGCAACTCTTACTTGATTCTATTAAAAAAAGGATAGATCATTGGACTTGTAAATTCCTCTTTTGCAAGGAAGCTTCAACTGATTGAAGTGGTTCTCGAGCAAAACAATTTCAAATACAAATCACACGTTGTTGCTCTGTAATCTGATCAAGGAAATAGAGAGACTAGTCAGGAATTTCCTCTGATCCGGTATATCAAAGGGAGGCCTTATTCACAAAATCAGCTAGAAAGAAGTATGTCAACCCAAAGATAATGCTGGGTTAGGGATAATATTGGTACACGGGTACAATCACATGTTCTTGCCCTCTGTTCTGATCAAGGAAATTTCGTTTGATCTAGTAGACTAGAGGGAGGCTCTATTCATAAAATCAGCTAGAAGGGAAGTATTTCAACCCAAAGATAATGGTGGGTTAGGGAAAAAAATTAGTGAGAAACCCTGATGGCAAAGAAGGTCTGCAAATTATTTGTGAACTAGGAATCGATGTGGGTAAAAGTGGCTGCACTTATACATAATTAAAAATAATAGTTTTTGGAGCATCAAAGAACAACTTAATTACTATTGGGCCTCGTTTGATAGACAACCAATCAACTATTTTTTTAGTTGATTGGTTGTCATCAGCTGTTTGACTTTTCAAACAGCTATAAAAGTTGTTTGGTGAGTAGCTCTTCCAATAGCTGATTTAACATAAACAACGTTTTCATCAATCAGCCAAAATTTTTTAAGTATTTAGTCAATTTTACTTTTTATGCAGTTATAGGTTAAAAATAAAATGTTGCCCTTAAATGAAAATGAAAATAAAAAGAGTTGTATAAATTTTTCATAGATGATGAAATAGTACAGGTGAACATGACTTCTCTATAATCTAAATTCTTATAAGAATATTCAACGAAATAATAAGATATATAATATTCATATCTTTATAATTTTTTTTAAAGTCATATCCTTATAAGTCATTTTACACATAAACAACTAATATTACTAAACATCTCTAACAAACAACTAATGCAATCCGCAGGTCAAATCAGCTAATATAATCAGCTATCAGCTAACAGTTGATAGAATCAGCTAATAGTTAATGCAATCAGCTGATTGCCAAACAGGGTTATGGTCTCTATACTAATTAGCTTTTGAAAATGTGTATCATGATAGAATAGGGGATGAAAATAAGGATTGGGAACAAAAACAGAGCTTCATTTTGGTTTGATAATTGGAAAGATCTAAATCTCCTCAACAAAATTTCAACTAGTGGAGAATCTCAAGCTACTGATTCCTTTAAATGCTAGAGTATCAAAGTTATCAAGGGCAAGTAATAGTTTGTAGGTTCAGGGGCTTCAATCAAATTATGGATGTTGTGTCGAACAATATGCCATATGAGGAGCAGGAGGATAGTATGACTTGGAAGAGCAATAATTCAAGCATTTTTACTGATCAATCTTGTTATAAATTGTTCAAAGGAGCCTCTGAAAAAAGTTACTTAGGAGTTAGTCTAGTTAAAAAAAAATCTCAAAAGCTTTTTCATAATGTGGTTAGCCATTAGAAACAAACTCCAAACTTTGGATAGAGTAAAGGGATATTACTGAGCAATAATTTATGCATGTTGTGTAAGGAAGCTCCTGAATTCAAGGATCACATTTTCCTTCGTTGCCACTACGCTCAATAATTCTTGTCCCAAGCCTAGAAAAATTCTTGGATCCAATTTTTAAAATGGGATGAAAGTGCTAAATTCACTCCTAAGGGCGATGAAACTACATTGAAATTGGTATTGAGTGGGGGGAGTTAATAGATTATGGAAAGAAAGAAATAACATATGCAAAACACTTTACCTCTAAGTTTTCTACTGTAATGCTTTTCAGTGGATAATAGATCAAATTATTGCTAAAAAACTTGCGAAAAAAATGAGCTCTATGATACCTAAACAATGACTAGAAATTAATAGATAGATCATGTAAGTAGTTGGTGATAGAAACTCATCTTTCACTTTGAGTTTTAATCTTCGTCATTTAAGTACTCTAGTTTACATTGTTCGTTTATCTGGTTGTGAACTCTTATCATTATGTTGGTTGAGTTTTTTTAATGAGAAATTAAAAAATATTGATTAAAGATAGATTAGGATTACAGAATTTGGGGAGACAAAAAGACTCATCCATTGACTAAAATGACAACGTTACACCCAAGTAAAAAGTCCCCCGAAATGACAACTTTTTGTATACAAATTAAATCCCTCATTAGACCAAAATGAAAAAAAAAACTCAATCCCCATAATCTTCCTTTGAACTTTTCCAGATTAGGGTTGGAGTATCTGTATCTCCACCCTCTTGAGGCGCCGTGAATGAGCTTAGAGACAGATGACCAAGCAAATAGGTTCTGCCTAGCTATTGTAACATGAACGCTCCAGCCTATCCTTTGGTAATTAACAGGTAAGACAAATCATCTATAAACTCATTTTTCTCTTCTTCGTATTTTACCCTTAATTTGGCCAATACAAGTTGATTGTAGCTTCCTTTCTTGTCTCTTTATGTACCAGGACATTGGTTGAGCATCCCACACCCCATTTTCAAGCCCCAATGCCCTCTCCTTTTTGTCAGCTGAATAGTAAGCCCCTCTTCCAGTGTCTTCCATCTCATCAGTTATCAATAAATATTAGCTTCAAACTGCCTACTACTTTTGGTGTGCATGTTTCTCTGTTTCTCTACATGTTTCTCTATATTCTCTATACATTAGCAAGTTGTGATGAACATTCCTTGATAGAGCTAGAGGAGATTACCTGTTCTCTAACTTTAGAAAAAATGCACTCTCTTACCTGATATGAATTTCCACTGATGTTTTGAAATCTACTTATGTTCCTTTCTGCCCATATTTCCTTAATGCATGTTGCAAAGGAAAGTAGGCTGATAAGAAAATTAGGATGAGCAATGGACTTTAGTTTGCTAAACCACTACAATATAACTGTGAATTGAATTGTGCTTAGGGACCACAGACATTTATGTCTTATCTAAGACCAAATTTCTTTAAAGAAGGGACACTCAAAGAACAAATAGTCCCTATTCTCTTGTCCTAAGTTATAAAGGGCACAAACCTCATTTGAATTTAGTAAATAGAGTTTATCTATAGTACTAAGCCTGTTTAAGGTAGTGAGTCATAGGATGAATAAAGAGCTAGGCAGTAGCTCTTTATGCCAGACCACTTCATATCATTCTACTTTGGCATTTCTTTGAAACAGCCTTTCCCTACAACTTTTTGTTTTGAATATACCTTACGGGTGGTTTTCCCAAATGTATTTGTTAGGTATCAATAATTTACGGGAGTAGATGGGTTGTAGGTAATGAATTTCTGCTGGGAATTCCTCCTACTGACCCTCCATAATAAAGGCCCTAACCTTAGCAATTGAGGGAAGGTGGCTCAATGATTGAATAACAATTTGATTCCTAATAAGTTGTCCATTTCCTATCTAGTTGTCATACCAAAAACTAGCCTTCACTCCATCCCCTACCTTGCATGAAATTTCAGAACCCAATTCCTTTTTTATCTTTAACAGTTGTGATAGAAACCAAGAGTGGGAGGATTTGGGTTAACAATCCATATACTTTGACCTTTTAGGACATAACAATAAAGCCATTTTACTTATAAGGTGTCCTCTCCTTGCAGTATAGACCAAAATTTCTTCATCAAGATAGCTTTATTAGACTACTTAATAGGAATAATACCCAGTCCTCCCTCCCTCTTAGGTCTGCAGACATCAATCCACTTAACCTTGGCATGTCCCTTATTAGGGACACCTCCTCCCTATAGAAAGTTTTTCATTAGCTTTTTCAATGATTTAGTTACTCCCCTTGTAAGCAGTATATTCGAGGACCAATAAGTATGCATGGAGTTAAGCATATAATTTACTAGTTGTAACCTTCCACCAAAAGATAGAGCACGGTTGGTCCAAGAGGACAGTCTCTTCTGAATTCTTTCAATAAGAGGATAACATTCCCGAAACTGGATCCTTCTGGAAGTGATTGGTAGGCCTAGATAGCATAGAGGAGTTTCTTTCTTTAACATTTCAGTTAAGGAGGAAACTTATCCTTCCATATGATCTGTACTTTTAAAGAGAACAAAGTGTTTTTTATTATAATTAACAGTCAGTCCAGACATAGAGCTAAATTGGTTTAAAGAAGCCATAAAGAGCTTGATAGAAACCTCATCAGCCTTAGAGAATAGGAAAAGATCATCTGCAAAGCATAAGTTTACCAAAGAGACTTTCTTGCATCGGTATTATATTTCAAGAGTGAAGTTAGAGCCTCCATGCATAATATGAATAAATGAGGAGACATAGGATCCCCTTGTCTAAGTCCTCTTTTCCCATGAAATTATTATGTAGGAGTTCCATTAACCATAACAACATAAGAAGGGGCAGTAATACAAGCTTCAATTCATTTAATGAACACCCTTAAAAACCCATCACTTCAAGTGGTCTCAATATAAAGTTCCATTTTACATTGTCAAAAGCCTTCTTAAAATCTATCTTGAAAACACAATTCTTTGGAGCTTTCTTCCTCAAGTAACTTCTTAGCAATTCTTGTACTATGGAAATGTTATCCCCTATTTGTTTGCCCTATAAGAAAGCACTTTGGTTATCACTAATCAAAGACTCCAAAACAATTTTCAATATGTTGGCAATAATCTTTGCAATCACTTTATATAAGAATTTTGAGCAAGCAATAGGCATGTAGTCCTCCAAGGATGTTGGATTTCTTAGTTTAGGGACTAAGCATAGATAGATTTTGTTAATGTCCCTTAAAATAGTTCCTGAAGAGAAGAATTCTTTGACAACTTCTTTCACCATCTAGCCAATCTCAAGCCATGCTTTCTGAAAAAAGGACCCATTAAACCCATCAGGTCTTGGAGCCTTTTCAGGATTCATTTAGAAGACAACCTTCTCTATTTTCAAATCTTCAACAGTTCTGGTTAATAAAGTTTTCTCTTCATTGTATAGCTTGTTATGAATAATAGAATCTAATAATTGAGTGTGCACAGTTGTATTTCGAGAGATATAGAAATCTTTGAAGAAACTCTCAACTTCTTTCAGCAAATCCTCATGTTTACTTATCTTCCTCCCATCTGGCATAGTAATTTCCCTTGTAGAGTTATAGTTCTCCCTAGAAATTATTGAGTTGAAGAGGAATTTAGAATTTTGTCACCTTCTTTAAGCCATGTCACCCTGGCCCTCTACTCCATTAAACTAGCATGATTGTTTAGAGCTTGCAAATAGTCTAACAAAGTAGATTTCTCCTGAGATAAAAGGAAACTATCCCCAGGGTTATAGGAAAGAGTATGTTATATTTGGGATAACTTGTCTCTAGCTACTGATATAGCTTGAAAAGTGTTCTCCCTTATTTGTTTCTTTAGTGTCTTTAAAGCCTCTCTGATTAATTTCAGCTTCTTAATACATTTGTAATGGAGAGTACCATTTACATTTGCTATTACCCTTTTCCTCAAACAATCCTGAAATCCCTCTACATCAACCAAATAGTTGTTAAATCTAAAAGGATGGAAACGCTTCACCTGTAGGAACAAATCTTCCACAGTCATTGGCGTATGATTCGAAAATATAGGAAGAAAGAGGCCTTACTTTTTGGGAATTGTTGTAACCATGCTTGGTTGACCATAACTCGATCTAGCTTTTTCATAAGAGACCATCCATTAGTTTGCTATTACTTGAAGAGAAAAAATGACCAGACACCTTCAGGTCTAGAACTCTTAACTGATCAACACAATCCTTGAAATCAGTAGAGTAATTACTTAAGACAAAATGACCTTTTCTTCCGTTCTATAAAGAGTATAATTAAAATCTCCTAAAATAAGCCAGGGACCTACCACTCTTCTTTGGAAACTCAGTAAGCTCTCCCAAAGATCCTTCCTTTGAAACACATGGTCAAAACCATACACTACTGAGGCGAAAAAGAAGTATTTTGCTCAACAAAATGCCACTTCATGTGCATGACCTGCTTCTCCATTTCTAACACCTTAATGTCTACTATTCAGGGGTCAAAAACAACAATAATTCTGCGATAAGCAAGAACTTGATGATTAGAGAGGAACTTCCACTTATTACCTAGCTTATTAAGATAATTGAGATTCTTCGATCTTATTTTTATTTCCAAAATAGCAAAAATCGAAGTGTTTTCCTTAGCCAAAAAATCTTTTAGGGCTAAGAGCTTTTTGAGGCAATTAAAGCTCCTAACTTTCCAAACTACAATCATAAAGAAATAATTTTGGAGCTTTGGCCTTTGCTTCTAGTACCCTTCCTCTGTTTGACATTAGTAAACTATTCTGCAACCTCTCTCCCTTCAGCATTGTTCGATGTTGAAGGGGATGAGGTTGCCTCCACATCATCACCTTTTTCACCATCCTGTACAGCTGGCATGTCTTCCTTAGGATCTTCTTTGGTAGTGCTTGTCTCTATTTTTTGCTTAGGTGTTGGATTTCCACATCTAAATCAGTAAGTGTTGGAACGTTGTGACTTGGTTTCAGCTCCTCATTTCTAGCCTTATCCATATGATTTTGATCCTTTATGACTAGTTCTTCTTGGGTCACATTTTGACATATTACCTCCTGATCATTTCCATCCTTATCATCTTGATCTAAAACTATTAGTTCCATATAGCTCCCTTCTTTCAAGATTTTCCCAGTTGGTATCCACCTTTTTCCTTGTAGCTTCAAAGAAGGCTTCTAATGGTATTCCACTGTGACATTACCTTCATATGATATTCCTTTTTGTTGTATTTTCATCTATGCATAGAGACTGCCCCAAATAACTTGCAATCATACTTTGGCACTTGATAGTCCAATATTCCAATGGAACATTATACAGATTAACCCAAAAAGGAACTGACTTTAACTTCTCTATTTAAGGTTGGAACCTCGGCTGCTAACTTTGGAGAAACAGTGGAAGGTTTATCATATGACAAGGTCCTTCCAAAACTTTAAGAGCTTGCGCTTTTGAGGAAAAGGTAAATAATGCTAAGTTTTTCTCAACTAGCAAGACCTATAACAATCCTTTGTTCTTCCAAGTATTGGTTACCCACTTTTGCAGCACCGAAAAAGGGGGCATTTTCTCTAAAAAGAATCCCACCAGTGAAGACACCCATGATTGGGCTCCTTCTTGTAGGACTTCCAGATCCGACAAAACAATGACTCTTCCTTGGTCTTCTTTAGGGGGAATAATGGATTGCAGTATCTCCTTCATCAGCTATCACTTGTTTCTAGCTCTTCTTGAGGTTAGAGGAAGAAGAGAAACCCTCTTTAGGTAGCTTGGAGGTAGCCAAAGTGAGGGAGAGTAACAATGGAAAGTCAGTGGGAGAATCTGCACAAAAAGCAGGAGTTTCAGGTGCAGGAATGGTTAGCAGGCAAGAGAATGGAATGCAGAACAGTGGCTGGAAAAGGTTTCAAAAAGTGGTTACCAAATGAGGGAATAGATCAAAGCAGACTATAGGAAATGACAAATAACCACTAGCAGCTAAAGAGAGAAGGTTTTTGGGAAGGGAGTGAAAGCAGATGTTTGTAAAAAAGATAAAGCAGGCGTATTTTGCTTGAAGTGAGGGTTGAGTTGAGAACTAGGTAGAGGAAAAAAATTGAGGGCTAGAATAGAAGCAAGTGAATGTGACATGAAGAGAACTGAAAATGAAGTTAAGAGCTAGATAGAGGAAAAAAGTTGAGGGCTAGAAAAGAAGCAAGTGAATGTGGCTTGAAAAGAAACAGAAATGAAAACAGAGAGCTGGAGATCAGTGGGGTTGAATGCAGGGAGAAGAGCGTTGGATTAACCATTACTGGAGAGTGGAGAAGGATGAGGAAGAAGGAGTTGGAGCTGGAGCATTTGGTATCATCCTCCGAATACCTTCAAGATGGTGTAGTGTTACTCTTATTTGAAGCCAAGAGTGGATTGCTTTGGTATGGCTGAAACTAAAATAGATGATAAAACAAAAGAAGATTTTGCTAGAGGTGTCTTTTAACAATCTTTAATGTTGCATCCGGAGTAAAACATAATAAGAATGAGTTATGTTGGTTAAGTTACAATATTGTTTCCTTAGTATATTGCGACTTATGTGCTTGAACATGTGATTTTATCTTATTAATCCAATTCAAATTTTCAAAAAATAAAAATATCGACACCATGATTTATTTCTTGACAATATTCTTATGTTAATATATTAAACTTGATCGCTATAAATAATCATAAAATCAGTTTGATTAAAACTTATTAACACCCTCTTATAAACACATTAAAACTTAGTAATATGTTTGTTTTACTATTATAAAAATTATATCAAACATAATTACTAAAAGTTTTCAAAAAAATATATTCTAAAAATGCATATTAATGTTAAGAGTTGATTTATCCAATGTTTATTTATTTAAAAGGAAAACAAACTAAAAATGCTAAATATTTTTAAATTTTTAAATTTCATTGTCTAGCCTTTTAAAATTTTTAATTAAGTGTCCAAAAATTTGAAATTAGACAATTCAATTAAAAAATTATTTTTGTTAACATTTGATTTATATAGTTGGTGGAGCAAAGTAATTAAAAACTAACATTTGGAAGGGTTACATAACTGTTCATCTTTGTCACTATAACTTTTGAGTCTTTTATGGAAAATATATTAGTACTTAAGTATTTAAATGTGGTCAATAGTTTGATGTTCATAAAGGAAAAAACTTTATGAAGAAGAAAATGTCATGTAACTCCTCAAATATTGGCATTTACACTACTATGTTAATCACATAAGCATAACAATTATAGAGATATCCTTGTAAGCTAAATTATTTGATTTTTTAAAGTTTAAATATCTAATTGAAATTTTTAAAAATTTAGACAATGAAATAAAAAAAAAGTTAATAAATGTCTCTTATAATTTATCGTCCTATTTAAAATTTTATAAAAAAATATAAAGATGATGTTTTGTAAGATGAATAAAATTAATTAAAACTCATAAAGGAAGCAAGTTACAATAACTAATAAGTTTATAATTCTTTGAATACATCATTATAAGCATAGTAGCTTACCTGTAATGGGCCTTAACCAACTGGAAAAATTATAGACTATATAATATCTATGTGAATAAGGATAATAAAATTTTCCTTGAATTTTCCAACTAGGAATATGAAAAAAAATATACTGGAAGCAGGGTTATGGCATGTATACAACAAGCCTCTACTTCTTCAAACATCATGTCCATGACTAAATATGGATGATATACAAGGCAAGAAAATATTCTAAGATTAAATAAGTTGTCTATACAAATCTATCGGATAACAACACAGATGTAGAAACGGTAATTAATAGTGAAAGTTACAAATTAACAAAGAAAGAAGTAAAGAAGATAGTTTCAGAAGCTAAAAGTCACAACAATAAGGTATATATTTGGCCACTTTTTTTGGCTACGTTTTGAAAATCGTAGCTAAAAATAAACCTTTGACGATGATTAACGTAATCGTCACCAAATCAGGACCATTTGGCGAAATTTTTTTTAAAATTGTCACCAAAGGGTTCACATTTTGTGACAATTGTGGCGTTCACATTTTGTAACGTTTAAAAAAAAACTTCGTTAAGGAGTCCACATTTTTTATGCTTTTTAGTGACAATTTTTCAAAAATCGTTGCTAAAAGCTTCTTATTTGGTGCAAAAAAAACCCTTATTGACAAAAGGGCCTTTGACGATGATTTAAAAATCTTCGCCAAATGTGCTAAATAATTATAGGAGGGAACAAAAATGAAAATGACACTTAAAAAAAACCCTAAAGCCTAAGACACCCATCTCTCATCCTTTGCTCTTTCCTTCCTCTTCCTCCATAAACTGAAGGGTGCTTAAAAAATAAACCCTTAAAGCTAAAAACACCCATGTCTCATCCTCAGGTCTCTTCTTTTCTCTTCCTCCATGAAAATGAAAGGTACACTCTCAATCTATAGTCGACAATATCTCCTTTCATCGATTCACTTTGTTAATTGACCTTTACATTTTCTTCTTCTCTCTTTTTCTGTTAATGTTTTTTGTGGTTTCATTAATTTTAATTGGTTGAAATGCCCGAGCTACCAAAACTTGAGAAATTCCAGAGTTGGAGTTTATAAAACACAAACTCCCATCTTTACCAAAATTTGATTCCGTGAAGGAGAGGAAAAGTTACAGCGACTATGGTGGGGGCGATAAGGAGGCAACGGAAAAATGGTCAATAAGGAGGTTAGTGAGTTTCATTGGGGAGAGGTTATGGGGAGTGTTGGGTTAGTGAATGATGCTATAAAGTGAAAAATGGTTGTCAAAAGTTAGTGTTTGCAACTATAAATAACATGTCTTTGTTTATCATTTTTCAGGGTTTGCTTTTTAGTTATGAGTTTTGTTTTCCCAACAAGCAGTTATGTAAGTAAAAATCTTGTAGAAAATCTAGGAGGCTGGTAGTTTCTTTATAGCTGTAAAAAGTAAAAACGTATAATTATTGCATGAATTCTTCTAATCCATGTTTGTTGGTAAAATGAGAAACCATCTTTGAGTTCTCTCTATTAATATATAATTATATATCAATGTGTATGCTTTATATTATCTTTAATAAGCTTTTTTCATTCTTCTTGGGCTTCACTACAATGTGTTATATTAGGAAGAGGGGTATGCCACATGTTATTTCCTCTTAAATGGTTGATTTTCTTTATTGATTCTATTTCTAAACCCATTTACGTTATTTTTTTCATTGGCAAAAATTAGTTGATACACCTGAAGTTCATCTTCACTTTTTCATTTTTTCCCACTTACAGTTAAGTGTAGATAAGAAAAAATGTGTTTTGATGCAAATTCCATATACATCAGAAACCATGGTTCATTATCTTAATGCCTTCTTAATTTTTGACTAAATATTTCTGGATCACCTTGGCTAACTGGTGTATGTTGCTTTTCCTTGTTCCGATTTTCAAAGAATTCATCATAACTAATGCAAGTTGGTATATCTATCGAAGAAATTGGTGCTAAAGAAAGATCTCATTATCATTTGTATATGTGTAGTGACATTTCTTCTTCATCATTATCTCATATTATTCGGTTTCTGTTTATAATCATTTTTGTGATTTTTTTTTCTTTTTTCTTGTTTTTTGCATGTCATTGAAGTTTTTCTTGTCTTTGTCTACATATTGAGAGATGGAAATGTGATTTTTAACTATAGGTACTATAATAATAAATTGCAAAAAACTAAAGGTACCCTCTGTGCTCCTATGGCATAGTTTGTTTTAATCTACCTTTTCTTCTTTCCTTGAAGTTGCATGTTTACCCAATAGTTAGTAAAGGGTTTTTTGCAACATCCCGTCCCCATATTAAGGGTTAGAACTCAAGATTTCTGAAATAGAGAAAATAGCAATGTGAGAGTTAGAAAACTTTGCATGTCATACTCAGCAAAATGTCAGCATACATACATGTGGATTTGAATTTTTGCACACATGAAAGTAATTGTACATGCACTCATTAACATTCCGGTATAATTGAATCATAATAGAATAAGTTGAAAATTAGTGGATTCGATGTTAAATAATTTTAGATGGTGGATTGATAATTTAGAAAGGTCTACAACTGAATTAAATGGATTTTGTATAGTGATTGATAAAAATTTACGTAAGTGGAATAAAGAAGAGAAGCGATAAAGGTCAACACCGATATGATATTTCCTGGATTAAACTGTATTGATGTAGGCTGATTTTGACAAAATTGTCTTTATGAAAGTTGTAGATCTTTCTTTTAGCTTTCCATTAATATAAAGTTTGCAATTTTTGGAGTCCTAGATCAAAAGTTATGGAGGTTTGAAGTCTGAGATTCAGTAAAAATGAAAAAGAAGAAATGCACCGTCGTGCTTAAATCAAAGTGGAAATTATGCACGACGGTGACTTTTGGATTTATAATGAAAATATGCATGATGATGACTTTGGAGGCTTAATGTCGAGGGTCGTTCACTGCATGAGAAGTATGGCAGTTAAGTTTTGGTGAACATAACTTGAGGAATGGGTTAGATGAGAGATTAGTTAATTAGCAAATTGCAGAAAAATATGGGCCATTTATGTTGCTTTGTGTTTTTTCGTGTACTGTACATGCATGAAAAAAAAATGAAGTGTTAACAGAGGTGGACGTGAATAAGTGATGTTAAATGAGTTTAGAGCTAAAGAAAAGTTTTTGGTGATTAAAATGGAAAGTGTAGGATATAATGTGAGTGCTCTTGAAAATGAAGTTGAAAACAAGAGTTATGAAAACAAAGTAGTGAGAGAAAGATGAAACCATAGTAGTGAGAGAAAGCTTACGAGAGGTTTTCGATTTTGACCAATTATTATATAAGTTTGCATTTGATATGTTTGAAGGTTGTCATGGGTACGGAAAGACTGAATATATGAATTAGAAATGGATAGACTAGTGGGAGGATACAGAAAATGGAAAAGTAGAAATATTGAGGAAATAAGCTAGAAGAGATAGACTAAGTAAAAGAGAGGATTTAAGATGAAAGAGATGGTGAAGGGTGCTGGAAAATGTACAGATGCAGTGTTTCACTAAATATGCATCTGTATTTTAGCCATAACTTTATATATAGGCATCCAAATGTGATGATTTTAAGTTTAGATTAAACTACAGATGTGTAGCTATATTGTTCATGAAGAAATTGAATTTAATTCTGTCTCTAAGAGTTTCAAAAGTTAGCTGGAAGTTGAGTTTGTGGATTCTATCATGGTTTGGAACAGTCTATAGTGTGTTTAGTATAACTTGCAGAATATCGAACCAAATTGCATGAAATTAGTTTCATTAGAAAATTAAGACATAAATGAACAATTGTTTAGAAGAGTGTTTAGCCTAAATTCTTCACATTCCTTATCAAAATGACCATGAAAGATTGACCTGAAGGTCTATTTTTAAGAAGAGAGGGAAAAAAAATTGCAAGAAAAAAATGGGGAGAGGAAAGTCACCCTCGTGCATAATCATGACGGTGACTTTGCAATGGAAAAATTGGAAGTCTCCCTCGTGCATGGGTGTGTTAAAAGTCACCCTCGTGCATATGCACGACTGTGACTTTGCCCGAAGTAACTCACCCTGACACCTTTGCTTCTTTTGGATATATCTTCTTTGTCTGACCTCCAAATGACATGAGACTTAAACCATTGGACTCGTAACACATTCATTTGCATCGCCACCAAAAATCATAAACTTATGAAATCATCCACGAGAGAGTGATTGATGAATTTGGGACGGAATAATGTGGAGTTCTGGAAAATGATAACTGGAGTACTTTCACTGAACATGCTTCAGTAATTTAATCATAACATGTTATCTAGTTATCAAAATGAGATGATCTTTGACTTTAGTAAACTAGAGACACAGGGCTACAAATCATATGAAGAAGTCGAATTGTAATTCATACTCTAAGACTTTCAATTTCTAGATGGAAGTTAAATCTGATGTACTATTTCAGAATGAGAACAGTCCAAAAATATTGGGAGAATAACTTTAAAATCAATGAACCAAATTAGATGATTTTAGTGTCAATGGAAACATAAGACATACGGAAACATATTTCTAGAAGAAAGTGTTACAAAATGACTTCAGTATCAAGGTTAAAAAGAACATGAAAAGTTGACCCAAAATGATGTTTTTATGGAAAAATATGGAAGTGATTTAATGGGCTATGACTTACGATTTCAGTGGTTTTATTAAGTCATAAACTTAAGTATAAATTATACTTAAGTGAGTTTTAATAAAGGGAAGTGGATAAGTGGTTAGGAAATGGACAGGTGTCCAAGCTTTAAAGTTAAGCTTTATTAACCTAGAAAGACAAGTTACGGTACTTGTCTTTATCTCTCTCAAAGTTTCTTTCTCCATTTTATCTTCAACACAGAGTTTTTCATCAAATTTCCAACAGAGAAAAATCTTGTCTTCTTTTACCCTCAACCACTTCCTCTTCATTATTTCTTTCTTCTATCCCAAGAAAAACCGAACCCCTCCTATCAACTTTCAAGTTGATGTACGTGGTTGCATGAGGGATTAGGGTTACGTGATTTTTGCAGATGTTAGAGCTTCAAACAAGTAAGCTTGTTATGATTATGTATTTTTGTACGAAACAAAGAATGCAATGTTAGCTCACTGCTAAATGGTTAAGAACAGTGATATTCATTTTTGCTGGAAAATGAGTGAGGAGATTTTGAGTGTGCTGTATATGTTTATTTTTTCATATTTGATGATCAAAATGTTATAAGAGATTGTAGAAATGAATTTTAAAGTTGAAAGATCAACTAAAATCGGTAAGAAATTAATGTAGAAAAATTTGGAGAAATGGATATGTGAATGCCCGGTTCATGTTGATGGTTTTACTGTTCATATATATATATATATATATATACACACGCTCGTTTTAGAGTATTTTTAGAGATGATTAAAATGAATATAGAGTTAAGAGAAAGGTGCATGGTGATGTCTAGAGATGAAAAAGAATGATCAAAGTGATAGTTAGAGGAAGAAATGAAGAAAATACAAAAGTTGAAAATGCAGAAAAATGAAAGTGAAGAAATGCAGAAAAATGAAAGTGAAGAGGAATGAAGAGGAAATATTGATATTTAAGCAGAAAGTTGATAGTGATATATATATATATATATACACACACACACACACACACACACACATATATATATATATATAAAGACTGTTTTTCCTCTTCACTAGTCACATACGAATATATATTGGAAAATTATTGGATGAGTTATTGATATCAAAGTACCAAAGGATGGAGTTTGTGATTTAAAGAAATGATGAGTGATTAAGTTATGAAATTGGTAATGTACCCAGGATTGTCATTGAGTGTGCATTGTGCATAGTCCATATACACAGTTGTGCATGAATAAACGCTTATTATTGTGCCATTATTAATGTGTGTGCAACGTGTGCCTAGCATAAATAGCTTGTGCAGGTTAAATGTCTGCATTCAGGCGTTTCCAGAATTTAGAAGCAAATACTAATCTGGAGAGTACTGGAAGTAGACCTAGATGGTCTCATTTCAATGTTTGTTTTGTTTGAATTTTTGTATGAATTGACTACTGAATGACTATATGAATGTGATTGATTGTGTTGGTTTCCGAATAGAAGGTCTGATGAATGTGATGTATAAATGAAATATTGAAGTGCTCATTGATTATGAATTAGACGGAATAAGTATTTTCTTGACTTAAATGTTGAATGCCGAACTAAGGTCCGATGACAATGTGAATAGGAATGTGACAGTGGATATGATTGTGTGGTATTGAGCACTTTCAATTGATTGAATATATGTGAGGCATTCCAGTTCATGAATGCATGAAACATAATGGCAGTTGTGATCAGAGGGGCCACAGATCAGAGCTTAAAGCTCAAAGTGTGAAAAAGAGCCTCAAGCTTAAAAGTGATTAAGAGTCTAAGGCTCACTATGTAAAATGAGCCTGTATCCCCATTGGATAAGGGACAGTTAGTAATGAGCCCGGTATCTAATGGATATGAGACAGTTTAGGCACTCGGTCACAACAAAGTAACAAATGGAAAGTGGGTCTCATGTGTATTGCATATGCATAATATGAATGATTAAATTGTATTGAATGTGAAATGTGAAATGATGTGAATGTGGATTATGTGTTATGTGACTGAGTGAGCCATTGATGATGGTCTCTCATTGAGTTCGCAAAACTTATCCAAAATTTGCAAATATTTTTTTCAAGATCAGAAGAATACCCCATTAGGCAAACGAGAATATCCCTACAGCATACAAGTAAGGGATAGAGGTCGGGATCAGTTCACATCTGCATTGTATTTCTTTATTTTTTTGTACTGAATTGTATATTCCACAACTTTTGTATCAAATTATGTATTCTGAATGTTTTGTAAAATGTGTATATGATTTATGTTATAATGTAAAGATATTATGACTAAAGAGTTATGTATTTGTGAAAGGGCCTAAATGGCTATTGAAAATTCTGTTGATTGTATTGTTGTGATTGAAAAAGTTTACGAATAAAGTGGGACCGAATTAATTATCTATTTCCACATATTATGTTTGTGGTTTCAAAAAAAAAATTTGTACAGAGTTTTGACTAATTTAGTGCTCTAGTATGTCACTCTCATGGGGCACGGACTCGGATATCACCCATAGATGTCGGGTACGTGCCTTGTGGGAGTGGGGTGCTACACAATATATCCTTGAACCCCTGTTTTAGTTACTACAGTAAATGTAAGGAATTTGTATTATTAATCTCGAGCTCTACAGATGATCTCATAATGTTTTTTAAATCTAACGACAAGTTTATATTTACACTAGCGACATCCCACCGGATGTTTAAAGAGTTTTCTACTCTCCAAATTAATTTTAGGAAAAGCTAGCTAATTGTCCATAAAGTCCCTATAGTGAAGGTAATTAGTTGTTTATGATAACAATATTACAAATCAATTGAAACCTATTCACTTATTGGGAACTCCCCATATCTACTAAGAGATTACAATATAAAGATTGCATACCTCTTTTGGAAAAAGTTCAAAGAAGGCTAGGACACTTGTGTAATAAGGATCTTTTTTATGTAGGTAAAGTCATGATGATAAAGTCAGTTCTGAATTCTCTACATATCTATTAATCAACCATGTATTCCTCTCAAAGTGAGTGATTAAGTCTTGAAAGTCTGATGAGAAGTTTTTAATTGGAAGGAAGAAGAGAAGGTAAAACAATATCCAAAGTAAGCTGGAAGGACGTTAAAAAACAATTATAAAGGGAGGATTATGGATAATCTCTTTCAACTTGACTAATAAGGTACCCATAGCTAAAAGATTATAAAGACTTATTGAAAATAAGAGCAACATATATATTATATGGATAAATGAACATCCATTAAAATATAGTAACCAACAGTAAATCAACTAAGCCCTAAATGCTCTAATTCATAACCTAACTTATGAAGTTGAGAAATAATCTATTAATTTTCTTTAAGTTTGAAATTGGAAATGGAGAAAGAGCTTCCCTCCTTTATATCAATTAAAGCTAAGTATGACCTTTGTAAATGTCCAATCTACAAGGGGCTTAGTAAAACAATATTTTTATCAATAATAAGGTAAAATTATGGATAAGAGGGAACCAATGGTATAACTTCCCCTTGGAAGTAGAAACAATACTACCATACTACAACCCAATCCTAATATGAAGATAAATTCACCTAGCTCCATCACTTATGTAGTAAATTCACTAAATATTCTTGTAAGGAAATGTTGAAAGGAGGAAGGGAACAAGTGATAAGGTGCAATATTATATGAAATAAGAACCTAATGCCTAAGATATTCTTTCTAATATGGCTAATTCTCAAACAAGTGTTACTAACCAAAGATAGGTTATTGTTCTTTAACATTCTAGATATGTGCTTACTATATAAGGAAGGTAATGAATTGATAACACATTTTTTCTATAGCTATAGTTTGTCTAAATGGATAGAGGGTAAAGTCAACTATGCCATATTTATAGCAAATGCTTCAATTATAAGGATATGCTAAAATGGTTAAGGATGGAAAAATAAATCAATAAGGAAGATAAGATTGTGATCTTTGTCAGTTTGGGAAGAATAGTTTACAAGATATAGACATAATGCAATACCAGAAATTTAAGAGGAAATGAGAACAATAAATAGGAAATTCTAAAAGAGGTTATACAATGGTTTAGGAGTAGTTGTCACTTAAGCAGAAGGTAAGAAGCTGTCAACCAAATATGGAATTAACATGATGAATCCCTAATCATACATCTACTATTCAACTATGAAAATTCTCATACTGAAACTTAATAATTAAAGAGAGCTTGAAGGTTTAATACTCTCAACTCTAACCATCAATCGCATAGGAAAGGAGAAATTTTAAAAAATCCTACTGCATGCATTATCAATAGCCAAAAATTCATCAAGAGTTCAACGATATCTTGAAAGACAAATCAAAGAAAAAGAGAAAATGAGCACTTATAAGAGGAATCAACTAGGTGGCTAGTGCACAAATCGAGAAAGATATATAATACCACAAAAGGTAGCCTTGTGAAAATTTGTAGCATATGAAGAAGACTTTAGCTCCAGATGTTTTGTTATCAATAGTTTAGGGAGGAAGAACAACTTGGACAAAGAGTGTCGGTCTATAAGTGAATTTAAGCATGAAATGATAGTGGGTTATCCAAGCCTTACCCAGTGTATGGTTACTATCCTCAGGGGTGAGGACAGTGGACAAGGACGGAAAAGTCTTGTCCAAAATCATGTTTGCTTGTTGTCTGCTATTATT
>JANZLC010000001.1:16370388-16389247 GCA_026413385.1 Erythroxylum gracilipes
CGGTAATTTACTTAAAAACCAAATTGCAATTATGTTAGTCCAACTTTATGAGACATTGACAAAATTGCCCCTAAGGATAAAAAAAACTGTCTAACAATTTCCCCTTTATTTATTTTGTCCTCATTAAGCTTCTTATCTAATCTATTTCTAACGTGAGTAGATATGCTTTGCGTGTGTATTAGTGAGCTTGCCTCCCCAATCTTGTGTATTACATTTAACGAATTTTTCTTTAACTAAAAACAAATATTTGTATATACGTTAATGCTTTATTGATTGATGGTTATGTTTCTTGTGACACATTGATGGTTATTTCTTGCTAATTGATCGTTATTTCTATGTTTTTATTGATGGTTAGGTTTCTTGCAATAATTTGAGATTGTTGATGATTGTTTTTGCCGTGACATCAAAGTTCCTTAATGTGTATCAGAAGAGACATGGTTCTTAGGAAAGCAACTTTGGCATGTCCACTTGAACACAAGATAAGGCGGTCGGGCAAGCCAGGATTATTCCTCGGTGGAAGAGGCTTGTAGTACTCAGCTCTATGAACATGCTCAAATACTTTTGAACTAGGAAAAGAAGATACCTAACCTCCGCCACCATTTTGAGCCAAGAACCCAAACTTAGATCTTTACCTTAACAATGTCTTTACCACCAAAATCAATTCGCTACCTTCATAAAATTTCTCAAAACCTAAAACCACATCGAATGTTGTCATTTGTATTTCTAACCAATAATTATGAAGAAGCTAACTTCACAAAGAAAAACACATCCCTTCTGGTGGTTCGTCGCAGCCATCTGCACCGTCATATCCTTGGCCGTGATCCTTGCCGGCATCATCGTGTTCGTTGGATACTTAATCATCCATCCCAGAGTGCCAGTGATCAGCGTGGTCGATGCCCACTTGGACCAGTTCCAATACGACATAGCCGGAATACTTGTAACTCAAGTAAACATCGTTGTGAGGTCAAGGAACGATAACACGAAATCTCATGCAAGCTTCTCAGATTTGAAGCTTACCCTTATCTTCGAAGGCATGGAAATAGCTAAACTGGTTGCAGAATCCTACGACGTGAAGAAGAATGACTCGTTGGATTTTAACTATGTGGCTACTTCAACGCCTGTGCCACTCAATCCAGAGCAAATGGAAGATGTTGGCATATACTTGAACCAGGATCGAGTTAAGTTTGAACTGAAAGGGCATGTGAGAGCTCGTTGGAGCGTAGGACTTCTTGGGTCAGTTAAGTTCTGGTGTCATTTGAATTGTCAGCTCCTTGTCCGTAGATCCGATGGAAGCTATATACCCTCTCGTTGCACTTCCAAAGCTAAATAACGATCTCTTAATTCTTTCTATTTCTGGATGAAAATATAGTTTTACCTCGTTGCCTGCAACATTTGATCAGGTACTCTTTTCCCTTCTCTTTCAGTTTCTTTTCTTCTTTTTGTAAGAACACATTCAGTATTAGTCAGTAGTCACCCAATAATAAGATGTTCACTCATTGCTTATTTTCTAACCTTAATTATATGCAATAACTTGGATGGTATTAGACATATTACGTAAGAATATATTAATTTTCATTTATTTAAAATTTAGTTATTCTGCGTATGTTATTTAAAACTTTTAATGTAAGAATTTAAATATGTAAATAAAGTAATATATGTTGAAAGTTGAACTCAATTAGCCTTGTATGAAGATTATGTGGTTAATCAAATACTATTATAGAATAATGTAAACAAATTATAAAAAGAATTAAGAGAAAAAGGGTATAAGGGAACCTGAACCATTAAAAAAAAGAAGACATTACGAGGTACCATGAACCATATATAAACTGTTCGTAAGCATATGCAAGACCCACGCAACAAAACAGTAGAAAAAAGAAAAGAAACAAAACTTGCCTTTGGCTTTCTATGTACGTTTCTTCCTAACACTGATAGATCTTTTGCAATTTTGGTCCCTTTTCCTTTTTCTAATGTGCTTCATGTTCAGGAATCAGGATATAGACAGTCAATGACCACGCCTTTGACGATAAGCTTTCTCATCAGATTACACCAAATAACGTTCATACTCTTGGGATTTATCTTTATTTTTTGTTTTTATTTTTAAATTTAGTGAATAAATTTTCATATTATTAAATAGATAGGTATTATTTAGTTATTTAATATTAAATAACAATACAATATGATTTATGGAAAAGAGTACATTTAACATTAGAATGAAGGTTGACCATAGAGAGGACTGAAGAAAAATGAACAAGATCATTTGGCAAATAGTCACTCATGGCATATGACAAGATCTCCTCACTCACTTTCATCTAGAATAATGTAAACACAGTCAATCACAATTTTGGCTCTAATACCACATAGGATAGTTGCTTTGAAATTTGTATGATAATGGTTTGATCATGAGCTCTATCTATGACCATCTACAGAGCATCTAAAGTGACATTTGGGAAATTAAAATCTACAACATGATTTTGTAGGTGATAGATCCTATAATGATGCAAAGTAACCATAATCATTGTAGAATTTTGTTACCAAAATGCATTAATTGGTACTATATTGATAATTCTCAACAATAGAAGTGTTATCTTACCATTGCCCTTGATTTCAATATCAAGTTAAATGATCCCATCATGTTTTTGAAGAATGTTTGTTGATCACAAAACTTACCTAAAGAAACTAAGGCAAGCTGATGGATTTGTCCCAGAGATATTTCTCTCATATCTCGTCAAAGGATTGCAATCGCCCTTCTGAGTTCAAGTGGTACTTCATCGGGAAGAGATGAGATAAGTGTATAATATCGTCAAAGGACTTGGAAGAGTCATGACTCTTCAAAGGCATCTTTAGGTGGCCTATAAAAGGGAATTTCGTAGTTCCTTTAAGTGAGTTTTTTTTTTTGCCAAGTATTACACTCTTCTCCTTATATTTGAGTCGAAAACACTCTTTTCTTTCAAGTCTTTATACGTTGAAGCACTCTATCATAAAATAGTTGTTAAGCTTATTAAGAGTATTGTGGGTGAACCATAAGGATTACTACTTTCACAAGTTAGCAACGCCTCCGACCTTAGTGCGTTGTGACGAGATCGGTCTACTCTATCCATTCTAATCACAACGAGTTGGAGAAGAAGGAGAAGCCATAGTGGATCTTCACAAGGGAGGCAAAGCATCAAACATACAAGGAGTTATTCTGCTGCATTTCAAGTTAGTATATCATCTTACTTTTCTTAGTGACATGTATAGGATTTTGTATGCTTATAAAATCATGAGATTTCTTATTTGAGTTATGATCTAAAATTAACACAGGACATGATGACTGTAATCCTAACTTGGGTTCACATGATTGAAATTATTAGGTACCAGGCTCTAGTTAAGGAAAGTTTGGCGGCTCAAGCCAATGTTGGGATGAGATTGTGTTATTAAATATTCCTTGAAATAGGAACGTAAAACATTTATAGCAAATTGAAATTTAAAAAAAAATAGCAATTTGGATAAGAAATCTATCTATTTCCATCATATGATATAAATTAATTTTAAATTGCGATCAGAGTATTATAACTGCAATTCGAATCGTTTCAAATATATTTTTATTACCTGTATTGATAGCAATCATCTGCAGGACCTGCAATCGCAATTTCTAAAACTGTGGATGTAATATTCTAAATCATGCGGAGCTTAAGAAACTTCAACTTAATAAAATACAAAGTGATCCAACCAAAAGACCCAAAACCCCGTGAATAGCCGAGAAGCGACATATAAATTTTAAAACTCGCAGGGGGGAAATTTCTCTAACTTTTCCAAGCCACCGCGTCATTCTTTAGTGGCTGAAAAGAAGTAACACCATTGACACCCAAAAGATACAACCTTTCGGCAACCTCTTCAATAGCTTCCAATTTCGTCATCTTGTGGGCAATAATAGGAGATTTAGAAGAGGAAGCATATGAAGAAAATGTTGCAGCTTCTTCTGCTAAAGGAATAGATCTTGACAAAAACATTTAGTCGTTGTAAGACAAGAAAAATATGGCACCAGGCAAGCAAATCAAGTGCAGACTTTTGAAACAAGGACTATTATTGCAAGTTTTGATGATTGAAAGTGGAGTTTTTCGAAAATTAAGAGTGAAGGATGTTATGAACTTGTTTGCTAGTTGAAGGGTCTATCTTATTTACATAAATTCACGTTTTACTTATTATAAATTTAATTTATACTTGTCTAGAAAACTTGTGTTGAAAGTAGATTTAATTTCTACCTTAACATTATAAATCTATAGTTTATAAAGTAGACTTAATTTCTACCTTAATATTATAAATCTATAGTTTATTCTTTAATGTTAGTATTCGGATTTAATAAAATTGTGAATACCTTATTTTTATTTTTATGTTGCTATTTACTTATTCATATGTATATTATCCACTTTCAAACTAAACCCTACTCGCACCGGGTTAGCTTGTAAAGAGTAAAGTACTGGCCAAATAGATTTCTCTATTATCAAGATTCGAACTTAAGACCTCTAATCAAAGGATGAGAGTACTGAACTACCCACGTGTGATTATTTTTTAAGAATTTATTCTTATCCGGATTCCAAACCACTATTAATTTCCTTGGAAATATAATCCGCCATCAAATCAAAAACAGTATACCTCCATTTTGTTTTTCCCCTTTCACCCAGTTCAACACTTTCATTATGCCTGTTACTCTTGTCTTTTTGTGAGCTTACTTAAATTGTTGTTTTCTTAACTCGTCAACGTCAACTTCTTACTGAACACATGTCATCTATTATTTTCCCTTTTGTTCTGTCCACATTGTTGCAATAGTCTCGATACCCAGATTCCTAGTCGTTGTCTTATCCTTGGCTCTCAACTTATGCCCGCTGCATCAGGTTGCCATTGGTGGTGTTACCGGAGTCAGCCTCAACTGTTTCTGGTTGTCGCAGAATTAAACTTTCTCACTCCAGAGACTAGCCTAAGTTTGCGTGTCTAACTCGGTTATCGCTGTCCAGCTCTTAAAGTGATGGTGATAGAGGAGCAACCAAAGTCATGGTTTAGAAGAGGAGCGTGTCACACTTCTGGGTTTTGAAAATATACCCCGACGGACCTCTTGATCAACTTGATTTATAGTGCTCACTTGAAGTTGTAGCTGGACATGGATAGCACCGAGAATGCCAGAATAACTGGGATGCTACTGTCGAAGCTGCGAGGTTCAAATGTCGTCAACATAGGTTTTAATTTGGGCATTGCTGCCATCCAAAATGCAAGTTCTTCTGTTGCAATACGTAATCCTTTTGCAAGATCATTTCCTGATATTTCAAATTTTGAATTATTTAATGGCAACAATTCCAATAGATGACAGGAAACGATTTCCTCAATTCTGGAAATGGGGTAGAATTCGCCTTGACAGAATCAAAACTTGTTAAAATTTTAGGTGGAAGGAAGATTGTATATTGGATTCATGCTAATAAGGTATGTTGATATACAATTATAAGTACCTTATTAAATGAATTATTTGAAGAAAAGGAGATATGAGATCCAATGATTATTAAGTATTGTTAGCTCAAGATTTATGATTAACAATTTTGATGATAACTATATAATATTTTAAAATTCAAATTGGATTTGTTTTCTTATATAGGCAACAGTATAATTCTTAAAAAGGAAATAAAATCATGCAACAATTTCTTTCTTTCTCGTAAGAACCTTATTTATAAACTTACCTTATTAAAAATGGTTTATCCTAAAAGATCCTACTAATTATGAAGGTCACATATTAGCCTAGTGATTACTGAAAGATTTTTGACAAAGATAATATTGAAATTATTCAGACTTAAATCCATGTAATTGACTAAGGATGCAAGTGAAGCAACGGCTAGTTGAAAGAAATGTCTACTTAAGGAAGAGCTACTGCCTTTGCGAAAATAAATCAGACTCTTGAATTACATCTATAGCATCAATTCCCTGGAAAATGATATTATTGTCAAATCTTTTGAGCTTTAGAAAGTGAAAAAAAAAATTTAGAGAGATCATTGAAGCTCATATCGAGCAAATTACGTTTTCATATGTTGAGAGCTTGTAGAGGTTAGCTAAATACTACTAGTTGGGATGGTTGGAAAACCTTGAAAAATATGTACTTGTGAACTTGAAGAGGCTTGTCAAATCACTACTTGAAACTTTAGTGAAACACTCAAGTTGGATACTTGGGGATTGAATGTAGGCTTGAGTTATAAGTCATATTAGAATAAATCGACTGCGTCATTCTTTCTCTCCTCTTAACTTTTAAATTTTCGTATTATATGGTGTGTGTGTGTGTGTGTGTGTGTGTTAATTTTAGCAAGAGACTCCTTTACTTTTATAATAAGCTCCTTTTGTTTTCAATTTGTAAAAGGTTCCTTTCATTTTAACAGATACCTTTTTCTTTTAAATTGTTTTAACATAACTTATCATCTAATAGACTCTTGTCGTTTAATAGGATTCTATCGACTGACAAGCTCCTATTGTTTTAAACTTTAACAGGCCCCTGTCTTTATACTAATTGAAAGTAACTTGAAAAATTTTTCAAGTCACACACAATTCACCTCTCTCTTAAGTGTGTTTGCTTTATCAAGTATAGGACTAAAGAAGTGGAAAAGCATAAGTTTGTAACTTGCAAATTTTATCATTGGGAGATGAGAGATGATAAAGACATCAAATATCAATCACCGTAAGCTTCTAGAAGATCTCAAAGCTGAAAGCATCAATTTACATAAAGAATGTATTGTATTCTTATTAATTGAAAGGTTGCCTAAATCTTGGAATGACTACAAATAACAACTAAAGCATAAACACTAACAATCATCACTACTAGATCTAATTGTGTACATAATTATATAAGAAAGAGGTCATAAGGAGTTTCAAACAGCCAAAACAAAGGAGAAATCTTCGAAAGCTAACATATTAAAAAGTAATTTGAATTCTTATAATAACAAAAGTTATAAATAAAAATAAGAATAATAGTCGTAGACTTGATTTTAAACCAAAAGTAAATAATCCTAACTTTAAAAAGAAAGACTCGTACTTTATTTATGAAAAGTTAGGTCATCATGCACCTCAATGTAGGAAATGAGTGACAAATGACAAACTTATTGAACCAAATACGAATTTGGTTGAGATGATAATGAGATTATAGCTGCTATTATATCTTAAGTTAATGTTATAGAGAATATGGATGATTGGGTGGTAGATTATGGTGCTACAAGGGACATATGTGCAAATAAAAATGTTTTTACCACCTATACTCCATTAGGAGAAGGAGAAGGAACAGTTTATCTAAGAGACTCTCAAATTGCAATAGTTCTTGGCAAAGGCAAAGCTCTTTTTAAACTCACATCTAGCTAGACTTTACCATTAAATGAAGTACTTCATGTACCATCTATGTGAGTGATATAATTTATGTAGCCTTGTTGGTAAAATATGGGAGTAAGTGTCATTTAAATTTGATAAGATTGTTATGATTAAAAAAAAAGATTTTGTTTAGGGAAAGGTAACTATAATAAGGGATTATTTATATTAAGTGTTTACGAGATTATCAATGAAAATAATACATGTTCTTTTACTTGCTTGATTAATTCTTTTGATTTATGACATGTTATATTAAGTCATGTTCATTTTTCTTATCTTAAGAATATGCGTTCTCTTAGCCTTATTTCTGCTAATGCTAACGCAAGCATGGATAAAGATGGCATATATGCTTAAACAAAATTAACTAAGAATATTTATGCATATGTTCATTGAGAATTTAAACTAGTACATTTAATTCATACTGATCTTGGTGATATAAAATAAACTTTATTAAGAGGGGTAAGTAATATTACATAACATTTATAGATGATTTTTCTAGTTGTACTAATGTTTATTTATTAAGAAATAAAGATGAGGTTTTAATATAATAGTTATAATATAACATTGAGGTAGACAACCAATTAAATAGGATAATAAAGAGAGTTGGATCAAATAAAGGAGGTGGATATATTTTGTTTGATGATTATAATGAATAGGAAGGAATAATCCATAAAATTACTTCCCCTTATTCTCTTGAATTAAATGTTATATTAGAAAGGAAAAATAGAACTTTAAAAGAAATGTAAATGTTTTGCTTGTTAGTTTTTTTGTTATTGAAAATTTATAAGGTAAAGCTATTTTTGTAAATGCTTTGCATGTTAGTTGCCTTGTTATTGATAATTTATAAGGTAAAGCTATTTTCTCAATATTTCATTTACAAAATAGAATTTCTTATAAGATTAACCTCCTAATTTGAAATATTTAAAAGTGGGGTGTTTTTCTAAAGTGATGGTACATGATCCTAAGAAAATGGGAAATAGGCTCAAAAACTATTGACTGCTTATTTTTTTTTATTATGTTAATAATAACGCTACTTATAGATTTCTTATTTTGAAAAGTGATGCCTTTGATAGTAACTATCATTAAGACAAAGAATGTATAATTTTTTAAACATAATTTTCACTTTTTGAGAAAAATTCTTATGTTCTGATATTGATATTGATTGTGAAAAATATGATGAGTTGTTAAGAAGGATATTGGCTATAATTTACAAAATAAATATTAGGATTTTGTAAATTTACAGCCAGGTGCCAAACCTATTGGTTGCAAATTGATTTTTTAAAAAAAATTTAAACTTGATGGTTCTCTTGACAAGTATAAAGCTCGTCTAGTTGCTAAAGGCTTGACTCAGAAATGTAATATTAATTATTTTGATACTTATGCACTTGTAACTAGAATTCATCCATTTGTACTTTGATTGCTTTATCTTTTATGTATAATTTATTTATGCACCAAATGGATGTCAAAAACTGCATATTTAATTTAGATGAAAAAGTTTACATGGTACAATCTAAATTTTTTTGTTTTGCTTGGATTTGAAAACAAAGCTTGTAGATTGTGAAAATCTTTGTATGGTTTTAAACAAGCTCCTAAGCAGTGGCATAAAAAATTTAATTGAGTCATTGATTGATTTTGAAAGGTGCTATCAAATATTTATATCCATCCTACAATGCGTGATTAGTGCTAATCTGCAACTTAAGGGAGGATGAGCTAAGCTCTTAATGAATTCCATATCCCTTATGGATGGTTTATTTAATTGCAGTATAGGCTTAATGGAATCACCTATATGAGTGTGGAATAGGGCCATTCCGTTGAAATTTTGGCTAATCTCGAGAGCACTCATGACTGATCAGATGCGTGCATGGCCTCTTAACACAAACACGCGATGAACAAGAGATATGGTGGGGGTGTAATATGACTAATAAACACTACAATTTACAATATAAGATGTTGGTTCATAGGAACTTAAAGTTTCACTATTAGTTTTGTAAGTTAAGACTTATTAAGTCTAGTATCTAGTTCATAATCCATAGGACACCAATTTGAATTGTCACACTCTAATAGTTAATCCAACAGTACTTAATTATTGTTTTATATATACATTTTTTTGTAAAAAGTGGAGGATTATTGTGAACTTAATTGTTATTTCAATTTAAAAAGTCTATCTTATTTAGATAAACCAACGTTTTACTTATTATAAATTTAGTTTATACGTATTTAGAAAAAGTGTATTTAAAGTAGACTGAAATTCTATATTAACATTATAAATCTATGGTTTATCCTTTTAAACGTAAGTGTCTAGATTTAGTGAAATCATGGAGAGTTTATATTTACTTTTACATTATTATCTACTTTTTCTTATATATATAAATATATGTGTTGTGTTATTTTATACAGACAAAGCTTTATCTTTTGCTAGATAACTCTTTTCTTTGAAATTCGATTGTTTTTGATGTTAGGAAATAAGAGCAACGATCCAAATTTGTTGCAGTAGAATAATTATGAAATTTTTTTATTTTAATTTTTCAAAAGTTAAAATCACTTTTAATTATATAAAATGATTAACACAAAAAAACGTGAACATTAATTTATACTTTATTATAAAACTCAAATTTTTAACTATATATGTTGTGTTATTTTATATAGACAAAGCTTTATCTTTTGCTTGATAATTCTTCTCTTTGAAATTCTATTGTTTCTATTGTTAGGAAATAAGGGTATCGATCCGAATTTGTTGTAGTAAAATAATTATGAATTTTTTAATTTTAATTTTTTAAAAGTTAAGATCACTTTAAATTATATAAATAAATTAACACATAAAAAATGTGAAAACTCATTTTTTCATATCTCTCTAATTATTTCTTAAACTTATTCGTCACAGTAGCTATTTTATTTTCTGCCGTAATATTTTATTTCGAAGGGTCCTGTAGCCTCCTGTGAAGATGGTTCATGGTGGATTAAGGTCAACAAATGAGTGCACGAATCCACATACAGATTTGGCCAAATATCTGCTTTTCTTTTAATTTGTCAGTTGACCTTCTGAGCTGGTCAAGTGCTTTAACAATGATTGGGGGAACTAGAAAGTGAATTGGGACCACACACATCAGTCTGACAGGCTTCTTTGGTTTTTAAGTGAGTCAACTGTCATAAATGGGTGTAAGTACAGTTGACTCATCAAGTGAGTGGGTACTGCTATTTAGACATTTTAAACACGAAAACAACAAAATGGTTATGCAGATTTACGAGTACTGTAATCGCCTTGAATTGAGCTTGCATCCCTAATTACTGGAAAGAAAATTTAGTACTGTCATTTATTACGCAGACCAAGAATGTATGATAAAGTTTGTCGGAAAAAAAAAGGAAACTAACTAAATGAAAGAAATATATTCCTAAGATATTTATTGACAAGCTCTTCCCTTGACATTCATTAAGCTAGTTGGGCTTATATCAGTAGGACTTTTATTAGTAGAATTTTTTTTGTAAATCTTTTTTTAGAAGAACTTTTCTAAGAAATCAGTTGGTTGTTTGGTTGTTATTTAAAAAAGAGCTTTTTTGAAAGATTTTTATACAGTAGACTATTTGACAACATACAAATAAAAAATAATTTTAATTTTAGCTATATTTTATTTTGTAATAAATATTATTTATGTGTATAAATATTATTTAAAGTATATTAAACAATATATAAAGCACAATATATTAATTATTATATAATTTCGAACCATATGAAACATGAATGAAAATATATCTAGCCAAATCTTTTATATGGATTATAACATAAGTAAAAATAATATCAAAAATAAATATTAAAACATATAAAAAGCCAAATAATGGGTTTGCAAGATAAACGTAAAGATGAGTTTGTGGGTATTGTGAGAATTATGTGTAAAACATAAGAGCAAAAGGAACTAAAAAATAGACTCATTAATTAATCTGAAAAATCTACCCGAAAAAGCAATTTCAGAGGCTTTTTTTAGAAGCTAACTTCTTAAAAAGTTGTATTTTGGCTGCCAAAAATGACATATCTATTAAAGAAAGTATTTTTTATTTTACAGTCAAACATCTATTTTCTTTTTTAAAAAAGGCTTTTATAGTAGAGAAAAGTACTTATTGACCTTCAAAAAGCTCATCCAAACAGGTGCTAAAAATTAAAACCTACAAAGCGGTGGGCACACACACACACACACTTGTATATATACACACCAATCTTAAATGTATCAAATTGAGGAACTGAAAAGAAATCCTTTCTCCCATTAGTAGCAGGTAACAGTTCTTTATGTAGAAACTCAAAAGGAAAATATTCCATTCGTTAAAACCAGGTTTACTAATTATTCTAGGAAGTAGTCATTAACTACGTTTTAGTCACTATTGTAAAGTGATTTTCAAATTCAATTATATATATATATATACACACACACACACACACAAAAACAATTGCTAATCCCAATGTTATACATTGTAACACCTAAAAAAATTATTAAAATATTAATTAACATTTTTCTAATTCAATCAATTTATATTGATTGTTACAAATTATTCATTTAAACTTCACTCATATTTAACATATAAGTTAATTAGAGTTAGTAGTAAAATAGGAAGCTCCTGCTATAATTAGAGAGTCAAAATGGTATTAGCCAATGACCTAACTATTGTCAACATACTAAGTACACTAGGCTCCCCGCTTTGCATCAGTCTAGGGAGGGTCATAATTTATGCAACTTTTTCTTTGCATTTTTATAAAGAGACTGTTTTCGTGACTTGACCCTATAACCTTATGGTTACTGTTAAGATATGGCATATATCCTTTTATTTTGTTTTGGCATTTTGCTTATTAATTGGACCTATAAGATATTAATTGGACACTGATAGCCAATTACTAATCCTTATTTGACTTTGATTCAAAAAGCTATTGGGGATAATCTTCTAGTTGTAATAGAGTTCTATCTCTAATTGATGTGTATCTTAGTAAGATGTGTGGATTAGATAATGTGGTTAGTGTTGGAATTCTTGGCAGGTGTGTGTTAATTGAGTTTTGCGAAAAATAGCTAAGAGTGCATGAGTTTGAGGTTGAGGAGATACGAATGCTTTGATTTGTGGTAGTAATGCATCTGTCTTGTGTCGTGTATGTTCCTGGTTGGTGGTGCACGACTGGAATTTTAGATGAATGGTGTTAAAGGTTTTCGTGTGAAAAATTGCTAAATGTGGATGTGTTTTTGTGGAGCATACAATTGGGTTTGGAGCATCAAATTCTCTCATGAAGCTGTATGTTGATTGGTTGCTTTATGGATTGCTACAAACATCTCCATATTTTTACTTTTGTTTGTGGTAGGTTGCGCAATTGACGTGGTGAAGGTTGAGAATGTTTTGTTTGTCGTGGGTGTATAACTCATCGTGGTGAGGCTTCAGTAAGTTATTGTGTAGAGGTTTATTTGCTGGATGTATCTTCTATGAAGTCCTTCTGCCGCAGCTATAACTTGGATCTAGAATGTGCATAAATCAACCTATTTTATGTGAACAACTTTCTGATCTATTTCAGAGGAGCTGAACCCATAGGAAAGTTGTTATGTTTCTGTCTTAAGTGTTTTATGTTTTCGTTCTTAGATAGGTAATCACTTGAGTTATTTATTTATTGTCTTTTCGTTAAAGGACTATTGAAAAATTCTCTGTTGAGATTAACACGAGTCGGTCTTGTTATTGGGTGTGAAATTCTTTCACGGGTAGTAAGGACGAGGGACAGTGTTAAGGGTTGAGTGGTGTCAGCTCAGTAAAGCCTTGTCTAAATCTATTGTGCTTTTGTGAAAGTGATTAAGCTGGGTGAGGGCCCCACAAACTTAGGCAAGGTATATCAAACTACGTTATCAAATTTCAGTATTGATCTGTTTAATTTCGTATTTATGTTTTGTTTTCGTTTGGTACAAAAAAATTAATTGTTACTGACACAGTTACTTTATATCTAGTAATCGACAGATACAATTATAAGTAATTGCGGCAGAACCTTATAAGTAACTATTGTCAAATCGAAGTTTGTGAAACTACTACACACCTTCAGATTTTTTCTATTGGTATCAAAGCAGGTCGCCAAATCAGAACTTGGTAGCAAGTTGGTGCAGATCTGAGTTTCACGATCATAGCTACAAAAGAGGGTGCATTGATCACCAGACCACCATTGTTAGACAACTTTAACTATCCTATATGGAAATCACGGATGAGAGTCTTCATCCAAGCTCAGGGTACAAAAGCTTGACATTCGGTAGTACATGGGTGTATGCATCCAATAATTACTGACAATAAAGGAGAGGTAGTTCAAAAAATCCATCTAAATGGACAAGAGCCGAATTAGGAGAAAGTGCACTTGAAAAACCATAAGCACTGCATGCAATTTTTAGTGTTGTTGATGAAGGATGCTTCTCAATGATATCAGCCTGTGAATCGGCTAAAGAAGCATGGGATGCTTTGCAGACTATTCATGAAGGGTCCAAATCTGTGATAACGTCAAAACTACAGATGTTAGCTGTGAGGTTTGAAGAACTAAAGATTGATGAAAATGAGACTATTGGGGACTTACATTAAAGATTGCACAATATAGCAAATTAGGCACATCAACTCGGGAAGAAATTTTCCAATCTAAAACTAGTTAAGAAGATGTTGAGATCACTACCTCCTAGATTTATTCCATAAATTGCAGCAATTGAGGAGGCTCATGATAACAATGACTTGTCGTTGGAGAAGGTAATTGGAATTCTTATTAATTTCGAAATGAATTTGTTAAGGGGCTAACAAGAAAAGAGCAAAAGATTGGCACTACAGGTTGAAACTGTAAAAGACATAAATGATGTAGAAGATGAATTTGATTTGAGAATAAGGATATGGAATTATTGATAAGAAATTTTAGCAAGTGGTTAAAGAAAGTGAAGAAGGATAGATTCGAGTTTAGGCAAAACAGTGGGAGTTCATCGAACAACAACTTCAAACAACAACTCAAAACTCAGAAGGGTGAAAGAAAAGCAAGGTGAATTTAATTCCATGAGTGTCAGGGCTTCGGACATGTGTAAGAGGAATGTGTTAACACCTTGAAGAAGAGAAAAGGGAAGTCTTATACAAGCACTTCGAGTGAGAATGAATCTGGAAGTGAGTTTGGTAGTAAAGAAGAAGCTGTGAGTAGTGCTACATTAGTTGCTTTGTATAGTAAAAGTCCAATTATATGTTTAACAATAACCAAGAAGAAAGTAATTGATAATGAAAAGGTGAGCAAATTTGAAAATTTTGAGAAAAACTCAAATGAATCAGCTCAAAGGTCGATCTCAGATCATTACAGTGATGACAGTGGTTCAGATGATGAAAAGGAGAATATTTTCAAAGCTTACGAATTGATGTATACAAAATGGGTGCAAACATGTAAAAAGAATGAAAAGTTTAATGAATAAAACTTATCTATGAAGAATGTTATTCATGGCTTAGAGAAGAAACTGATGTCGACACTAGCTGAACTTGATGAAGCAAAACTGAAATTGGTAATTACCGAAAAGAGATTGATAATGTTAAATGGTGGCACAGAAAAATTAGAAAAACTTTTAGAAATCACTAAAACTAAAGGAGACCTTCAAGGCATTGGCTATAGAGGTGAATGTTCCAAGTGAAATTATGAGAAAATTGGTGCGACCAGATCTATCCAAGGAGAAATCTCAAAGAAAAATCGAAGATTCATACCTACATGTCACTGTTGTGGAGTAATCGGGCACATAAGACCGAAATGTTACAAGTTGTCACAAGTGATGTTTCAAAGGGTCAAAACTGAAAATCTAGATACTCTATTAAATTTTCAGTAACAACCCATATTACTGAAACACTCTTAGGTTAGAAAGGGTCAAATACAAGCACAAAGACTTAATAAAGAAAAAACAAGAAATTGTCCAAATTCGCAGTTAGTTACTGCTTTTGAAGCAACTGTTCAAACTAAGGATAAGTCAATTACTTCAGATAAAAAAATCAATCAGACAATTGATGACCGAGATAATGTGATGAGGAATAAGCCCAGGTTTGAATTTCTTTTAGAGGCACAGGGATTGTGTGCTTTACATTTTTGAAGTATAGTTTGATGTTATTTATTATTTAAAAAAAGAGTTTCGAAGGAGTTAACATATAGACTTTTTAAAGCTTTATTCTTGTTTATCTTTATATTGTGGGTTGTTTGAGTTTGGGCAATATGTGTTCATATGGTTTATGTGAGGAAGAGATTGGTTAAGTTTGATTATGATTCGTTGAATGCATTTTAAGGGTTTATGAATTTGATCATTCTTATGAAGATGGAATTGAAGTGAGCAATGATATGTTGGCATATGTATTAACTGGTAGTAAATTGTCATCTTGGCTCTCTGCTATTGCATTATGTGCTTATGATTCTTCCGTTGCACCTATTGCTGATTTTTGTGCTTCTTTATTTACTGAAATTGATCACATTGAAGGCATTCTTTGTTTTGGGTATTGTTTTGTTCCAAGGGGAGACATAAGATTGTTTTTGGTAACTGTATAATTCAGGGGAGATTTTAAGGTATCTTCGTAACTATTAGTCTTACTTTTTGGCATCTTTTTGTCCCAAGGGGAAGAAATTTGGATGATTGGATAATTGTTCATTATTGTTTCTTTGTACGTTTCTTAAACTTGAAGAATTTGATGGATGTTCTTTGGAACATGATGATGGATTAAGGGGGAGTTCTTTTCTCATGTGGATTATATGTCCAACTATGTTATATAAAGGGAGCTTAATAGTTGTGACAAAAATCTCAAAAAGAGGGAGATTGTTAAGATATGACATATATCCTTTTATTTTGTTTTGGCATTTTGTTTATTAATTGAACCTATAAGATATTAATTGGACACTGATAGCCAATTACTAATCTTTATTTGACTTAGATTCAAAAAGTATTTGGGGATAATCTTCTAGTTATGATAGAGTTCTATCTCTAATTGATGTGTATCTTCGTAAGATGTTGTGTGGATTATGATAGTGTGGCTATTGGGGTTGTGCTGGAATTTTTGGCAGGTTTGCATTAATTGAGTTTTGCGAAAAATAGCTGAGAGTACGTGAGTTTGAGGTTGAGGAGATACGACTGTTTTGATTTATGGTAGTAACGTGCCTGTCTTATGCCATGCATGTTCTCTGTTGGTGGTGCATAGCTAGAATTCTGGATGAATGGTGTTAAAGCTTTTCGTGTGAAAAATTGCTAAACATGGATGTGTTTTTGTGGAGCATACAACTAGGTTTGGAGCATCGAATTCTCTTATGAAGTTGTATGTTGATGGGTTGCTTTATGGATTTATGGTAGGCTGCACAATTGATGTGGTGAAGGTTGTGAATGTCTTGTTTGTCGTGGGTGTGTGAATCATCGTGGTGAGGCTTCAGTAAATTATTGTATGGAGGTTTATTTGCTAGATCTATCTTGCATGAAGTCCTTCTGCCACAGCTGTAATTTGGATCTAAAATGTGAATGAATTAGCCTATTTTATGTGAACAACTTTCTGATATATTTCAGAGGAGCTGAACCCATAAAGAACTTGTTATGTTTCTGTCTCAAGTGTTTTCTGTTTTCGTTTTTAGATAGTTAATCACTTGAGTTATTTATTTATTGTTTGTTGAAAAATTCTCTGTTGAGATTAACACGAGTCGATCTTATTATTGAGTGTGAAATTTTTTTACAGGTAGTGAGGACAAGGGATAATGTCAAGGGTTGAGTGGTGTTGGCTCAATAAAGCCTTGTGAAAATATATTGTACTTTTGTGAAAGTGATTAAGCTGGGTGAGGATCCCGTAACCATAAGCAAGGCACACCAAATTGCATTACCAAATTTCAATGTTGATATGTTTAATTTCATATTTATTTTTTTATTTTCGTTTGGTACAGAAAAATTAATAATTACTGATACAGTTACTTTATATCGAGTATCCGACAGATACAGTAACAAGTAATTACGGCAGAAGCTTACAAGCAACTGCGGTCAAATCAAAGTTTGCAAAACTACTACACTCCTTCAAATTTTTTCAATTACAAAGGAGTAGCTTTACCGGTTGCTCCATGATTACCCTCCAGTGACCTATCTACTATTAAATGAAATGAGAAATCTTTTATATTACCAATTATAAGTTAAAGTTGTCGAAGGAGTATTAGAAAAACATTTTAAAAAATAAGTTTAAGGAATTAAATGGTATGGTGGTTATCTGTTTAAAAAGAGGTGCTACATAAAGTAAAGTAAGAAAAGAACAATTTTGAGGAGAAAAGGCAAAGATTTGATCATAACAAAAGGAAAGAGAAGAAAAGATGAAAGAGTAAGTGAAGAAAAGAAGGAAGATCACTAACTAAGTGAAGAGAAAAAGGAAGATAACTAACTCAAATTAATGGGTTTTAGAGCAATTCTGTTAAAGTTTAAGTGAAAATATTGTCGAGAGATCAACTTAAAATTTGGTAGAGAATCTCATGATGGTAAAAATTTATGATGAATCTTTTGGATAAGTTAGATTATGACATTTAATATTGTAGGATTCTTGGAAAATAATTCTTTTCAATAAGTTTTCAAGTAGTTATAACCTTGATAAAAGTTTTGCATTGCAAATTAGGAAGTGTTGAATCCCTAAAACTTACTTAATTGAGTTGAATGAGTAATACTCAAATAATTAAGAAGTATCATATAACTTAAAACTTTCAATTTAGTAATTTTTGGAAAATTATTATATCAATAACACTCAAGTTAAAGTATTGATGATTCCTAAAGGCATATGATGAAAGAGAAAATTAGTTAATTAAAATTGGATTAAATTAAAATTAATTTAATTGAACTCCATAATTTGGCTAGTTATGCGAAGTTGCTTTAGGCGGGTTATTTGAACTTAATGACATAAATAAAAAATTTGAAACCTTAGGCTCTGTTTGTTTTTATTTATGTTTTTATTTTTTGCTTTTGTTTTTGAATTTAGTAAATAAAAACATATTTATTTGAGTTTACAGTTTCTTCTTTTGGTTTTAATTTTTGTTTACGTCTTTTTATAATATGATTTATCATCAAGTAAATACGGAGTATTTAATTACTTAATATTAATTATTAACAAGAATTATAAATAATTTAATTCAATATTATATACTTAATTATTTAATATTAATTATATTTATATAAAATTATAAATAACTTAATTTAATTTTTATAATAAATTTAAACATTAAATCTTTAAAATAAAAAATTTTAAATTAATAATTATTATAACTACAAATTAAATTTAAAATATCTTCAAAATATATAAATTTTAAATAAAATTTTAACAATTAAAATGTTGGGCCCCGATTCGTATTAGGTATGTTTAAATAACCCGAAATAAGAATAAGGATAAGAATCTGATTAAATATTTGAGGTCCATAGAAAGATGTTTCCGAATGATTTTAAGATGAATAAGATGAAAAAAAATTATATCGGGATTTTCAGATTAGCCAAGTTTCCAACGCGATTTCAGATTA
>JANZLC010000001.1:16441988-16453268 GCA_026413385.1 Erythroxylum gracilipes
TTTTAAGTTTTATTTAATTGATAATTATTATTAGTAATAAAATATATTTATTATTATTTTAAAAACTTTGAAAAAAATGGGGGAAAGGAGAGGTAGGAGGAAGGGAGGGAAATTTTGAAAATTTTTGAAAATTTTGCAAAAAAGTCCCCCAATTTTTTAAAATTTCCGGTACTGGCCGGTATTTGACCGATATTTTGAATACCGACCGGTACCGACGAAATTGGCTGGTACCGACCGGTATTTGTCGCCGGTACCATTGAACCCGTACCGGTACCGGTTTCAGGCCGGAACGGTACCGGCCAGTACGGTACGAAATACATATCATTGGTTCACATTGTACCAACTAATAAATTAAGGTTTAGATTTGGATTATTGTATCTTAATAACAGCTCCAAACTGAATTAACTACCACCTAGCTATTTCTTAAGCCTTTTTTCTTGCTTCATCTGTTGAGCTTACCTCAACAACAATAACATTCTAATAGAAATTTTGTTAAGATGGAAGATCTAGAGAGGTCTAGCAATGCACGTTCGTATTTTCAATTATTAAAAAGAATGTTTTCAATAAACCCACAGAAAAAAAGATATTGAAAATGAATTAAAGAGGAAAGAAAAAAGAAAATGAATAACCAAATACATAAACAAATAATTGTATAAATAAATAAACTAAAAGTAAAAAAATAAAGATTTCAAATTAAATATAAAAATTCAAAATTAAAATTAACATTAAAGTAAGTAAATAAATAGTCTAGAAAAGAAACCTAAGCTAAAGGGCAAATACTACTAACAAAGGTATCTAAGGTAATTATAAGACATAAGAAATGAAGAAAAAGAAAGCAAAAAGTTCAAAAGGTCTATAAATGTTACCTTAGACTATTTTTCAACTATACAAAACTTGTAAAATTCTAACTTATAATATTTGGCATCCTTCAATAGGCTCTTCTTATAAAGTTTCATTATTCCTTACTCACTGAGATGATATAAACACAAATGTCATAATGCAATACTATCATCATCTGACTTTACTGCAATCTCTCCACCTATAAGTATGCTCCTTATTACTTATAAACATTTCTCATCAGTTTTTCCCTTTCATCACAGTTTATACACCCTTTACCACATTAATATTGTCTCCATCAATTTTATAGCCAAAATTGATTACATGTAAAGTGCCCAAAGAGATCAGGTTCTTTCTCAAATTTAGTATATGTTGAACATCTCACAATATTTTGACATTATTATTAAACATATTTATCCTAATATGTCCCACTATGATGATTTCATAAGCTTTATCATCCCCAACCATATATTATCAAGTTGCCTAATCTATATGACATAAACCAATATTTTTTCAGTGTTATATGATGTGAGAGCATCACTTATCTAGTATCCATGATTCCTAAAGTTAACTAGTTCAAATGTCAAGTGTAACTTCATTATTACAAGCACGAACTTCATTGTTACAATCTAAGTCCCTGATTTATATTATATTAGTGGACCTTAATGAATCATCAGACTTTCTTTTATCATATTGTCTATTCTTATTTGGATAGTTCCTAATTATATACCTAGTTTGCTCGCACTTATAACATTAGATTATCTTTCTAACTTAGATTTAGATCTAAAGCTCCTCTTACGTGAGGCATCCTTACTCTACTTCCATTCACGACCCTAGTTTGCCTTCACATATAACTCTTCACCTTGAGAGCTTTCATTGGTTGAGACTACATTAATTGTAAGCCAAAAGTACAATAGTTACGTTTCAACACTAACTATCTCTTTATTCAATATATGCGTGGTCACAAATGTTCGTAAGATGGAAGTAAAGAGCAAAGCAGAATAATTGTTTTATCTTTTTCCCTAGTAGTCACTTTGAGCCTCAACAGATCACCAGCTATTTGTTTGAATACATTGATATGTTACTCCAAATTTGTTCCTTCTTACATCTTCAATTTGTATAGTATTTGGTTTAGATGCAACTTATTTATGAGAGACTTTAACATATACTAACTCTCCTTCTTCTTTTATATCACCACAATGGATGCAATTTCTTTGACATGGTACATGATATTGTCTGTTAGACAAAGTTGAATATTCCAACTCCTCGCACATGTAATTCTTCCCAATTTAGTGTATTTATATCTTTTAGCTTATTTTTTGGAGCCCTTTCAACATTCCTTGTTATGCTAACAAATCCTTCTCTCTTTGTTGCCACAGTTCAAAAGTTTTAGTTTTGTTTAACTTCCCACTTCAAATCTTATAATCAATGTCACTATAACCTCAACTATGCTCTAATACCACTTTTGGTTAAGAAAAATAAATAGAGAAAATTATATAAACAGACAAGAATATAAGAAATTTTTAATGAGGTTTAGCCAATTTTGTGTGCCTATGTTCTCATAAGCCAAAAGTTACTAATTTTACTAACTAATTGAATCTCACCTTAAAGGTTACATTTTTTTCTCTTATCTAACTAGGTTTACTACAAGAATATTGGTACTTAAACTCTTGTTAGTATAGTTTTACATAACTTACCATCACTAAAACACAACCTAACTTAAACATGACTATAATAAGTCGTAAAATCCTTCCAGAGTTTGAATTGGAGCAAAAATATACCTCCAACTAAGGTTACTTTCCATGTCCCAAGTCGTGTCAAAATGGAACAAAAGCACAAACCCACCCATGTTCTAGACCGTGTAACTCATGGCTTCTCTCTACACATAGACATGAGCATTGGCACTTCTGTGCCTTAGATTTTGCCCTTCTTTAAGAAAGATCGACTTTGGCATATTAACATGCTTTTATTTTAGCTTATGTCATCATCTCTTTATTCTAGAGAAGAACATATCCTGAGACATGATTGTGTATTAGGACATGTTCACCCAAAAACTTTCAAAAAACATTCGCATTATTCTTGAAACACTCTAAGATGATAAACTAGTATATATGAGTTATATGTAACATTTATAAATGTCTAACCTTTTAGTTATCACTCATAACAACCTATCAAGTTCCATCTCTGATGGCAAGATTAACTTTAAGTAATCCTAGAACCAAGCCCATGTATTTCTTATCTCTAAATCCACTTGTGCCCTATATATAGGAAACATCTAGTTGTTTACATCTCTACTTACAAAAGTAAGAAATAATATTTTTATCTCCTTTTAAGAACACCCATTAATATCTATATTTCTTATATACTTATTGATCATAACATTCTTATAACATTGTGTGTTAAGTATTAACCAACTAGTTAGGCTTATTTTATTTAATAGCTCAAATCTAATAGAATCGAAATTAAAATTACATCATTTTTATCAAACCGGCTTAGATTAATTTAAATTGTAAGTCAAATTAACTAACTTTCAAATTCAAATATGACCTAAAATTCAATTAATTCGAATATAATTTTGGATCAGAAAAATTTTATTATTCCCAATTTTAAATATACAAACTTTAAGTCACTTAAAAGGGTGTTCTTTTAATATCTAATTACTATTTTTCATTTTATATGAAGTATACATAACAAATTATTAAAGGGTGTTCAAATGTTTGATCCAAAGCAGAATACTTTTCAATTGCATCTTCTGTTTCAAGAGGGCAATGTCATATACTATAATCTCTTTCAATTGAGGAGCTGTGACAATTTCTCTCTTCAGTTCCAATTCTTCCTTAGAGTAATTCACTGCAATAGTTTCGTAAGTGATACCTTAGAGTAACTGAGTTAGTAACCAAAACTCTCTTACAAAATGAAATTTTGAAATAAAGCACATGCATTATACTAGAAGAAAATTAAAATTAACAATCTCATTTCTAGAAACTAGTAGGTGCATTACGTTAGTAAAGGATAAAAATAAATGGAAGTTATCTAAAAATTAAAACCAGTCTCACTACTTCCTAAAATTAGCAATCTATTCCCACTTCTTCCCGTAAGGAGTATTAAAATCGCTTTAAAGAGGATTGAAAGGAAACTACCCTAATTTGAAGAACAGATAGTTCTATTTGGGAGATGATAAAACCAGACAATATTTAGGATTCATACGACATTGTATGAGTTGTGGAAAATGACGTTGTATGAAGCCGAGAGTCGTATGGTAAAATATATGTGGCAAAAATGTTCCATGAAAATTTCTAAAAAGTGATACAGTATTATTTCATATGAAAAAATAAGAGATGGTAGGGGAACAAATGATATATTAACTAAACCACAGGGGTGTTATGTGATAGTTTTTTTAAAAAGGGGATTAATGTGATAATTTATCAAACCACATATGGTCTTAATAATATAATTTTTTTATTAAATAGATTAATCACTCTTATTCTACAAAACAATTATCCTTATTAAACGTTATACATGTTGCACCAAATTATCTTTTTCTTAAGACCTTTAGGTGGTTATGTTATACTTTTCTTTTCCCTTATAATAAAAATAAGCTTGAGTTTCGGTCTTAACCATGTATATTCTTATAATATAAATATAAACATAACCTCCTACATGTCTTCATCCTTCTAGTAATACGCTTTATATTGTTAGGCATGTTGTATTTGATGAAGAAAATTTTCCATATACCTCTTTTGTTGAACAGCTCTCTGATCCATTATATATATCCCACTCCCATAATACATTTCCTGAATCACATGCACCCCTTGACCAACATCATCAATTCCATGACTCCTCGAGCCGAAACAAATTCCCTTAAACATGTTACTACTTACTCGTCTCGAATTTTAGGCCTTTATAGATACCAAATATTGATCCCTTGTTGCTTACTTGTTCTCTTAAGTAGGACCCCTCTTGTTTTACTAAAGCCTCTAAGCTTCCTCAATGACGTTCTGTTATAGAAGTAGAGTGCACCATGCTCTTATAAAAAAAATGAACTTGAGACTTGGTTCTGAGGCAACCAACGCTAATATTATTAGAGAAAAATGAGTCTGCCATATTAAGACGCGACCTAATGGTTTAATTGAATGGTATAAAACTTGTTATATGGTTCATTATTTTCTTGGCGTTGAAGTCCAACATCTACCCTCTAATCTTTTTCTTTCTCAAGCAAAGTATATTCAAGAATTTTTGAAGCACACTAATAAGGATAATACAAAACCTATTTCTTCACCAACTGAAAGTTATTGCCTCGAGAGAAGCCATAAATGATCATGTGTTATTTCATAGTGTAATATGTGCCCTTCAATATACTACTATCACTTGCCCTAATAGCTCATATGTTGTTAATAAAGCATGACAATACCTTTGCAAGCCCACAATTCAAGCAATCTATTAAGCACATTCTTCGTAATTTAAATTCTTTTTTATGGCTTGCATTTGTTACCTAATTCCAGTCCTGATCTTATTGCTTTCTTTGACGTAGATTAGGAAGGTGACCCTGATGCACAACATTTCACATAGGGATATTGTGTTTATTTTGTTGGTAACTTACTTGGTTATGCTAAGAAGCAACACGTTGTTTCTCGATCCAGCACTGAGGTAGAGCATAGGGAACTAGCATCAGCCATGGTAGAGTTAGTTTGAGTGCAACAACTACTTCGTGAACTTAATATCCCTTTAAGATATTTACCTGTGATATTTTGTGACAATCTAGGTGCTCGTTTTATGACAATAACCCAATGTTTCACAAACATTCCAAGCATATTCAGATTAATTATCACTTTGTACCATAAAAGGTGGAGAGGGGTGACCTGAGTGTTTCTTATATTGTGTCTAGTGATCATTGATATATTCACCAAAGCCCTCACCTCAAAGAGGTTCAATGCTCTTTGTTCCGAACTTGACATTTCTTCATCATCTACGTCAAGTTTACAAGAGGATATTGAGACTAATTGACTTAGTCATATCTTATCTTATATGTTATGACAATTAGTAAATCTTCATTTAGTCAGCTTTTACTTTTTCTCCTTAATATTTGAATTTGTTATTCTCAAAGTCCTTATTATAAATGAATTGTAATATATAGTTGATGTGAAGTCTCTATAAATAGAAATATTGATATAGAGGGGAAATTAATTCAATTCCCGCCAAAACTGTATTCCTGTTTATTAAAATTTATTTTTGAAAAACAGAATGATATTAATTTTGTGGTAATTTTAAAAAAAATTAATAGGAGTAAATAATTCAATTACTTAAAATTTTCAATTTTAATGTAAAATTAGCAGCTATGTCAACTTTTTTTCATATTTGTTTGGTCACCATCACTTGAATTGTGGATGGAAATAGTTTAATTTTGATATTATGTGAAAATACGCAATAAAATCATGTGTACACGCTTGTCTCTCTATGTCACCATGTTGTTCGATCAATTACCTTTGTACATTTTCAACTAACCATTCCATTTAAAACAATTAGGTACTTGCTTTTTACATTTGTGGACACAATTATTCCAACGTTTAATACCGTTGGGATAACAGAGAACTTGGCACAACAATTGAACTAAATGTTGGTTTACAGCTATATATATATATATATACGCATTAATTTCCTTCAATTAATGTGAAATATATATATATATATATATATATATATAATTTTAGCTCATTAATTTCCTTCAATTAATTTGACAGATATGTAGATAGATTTAGCTCATTAATTTCCTTCAATTAATGTGACAGAGATTTTAGTGGGGTTGGCTTGCTAAATAAAAGAAGTATCAGCAAAAGATATACATGAAATTTGGTGTTTATTTGCAATATCGATAATAATATAATAAGAAGTATTAAATTAATAAGATGATAAGGTTATTAAAAAAATGAGGTTGTACGCTCTCCAACTAGCAAAAGTACCCATTAACTAATGGAGACTGACGAATCCAAACGTAATAAATGCTAGGTAAGATTGAGAAAGATGCAGCTTTTATTAACCAGGCATGCCATTGTGTCAACTATACTACAAAATAGACAGCTAGTATATGCTGGGATAGTCTTCTTTAATTGTTGAAAATTCGGTATGCACAAACATAGAAACATGCCTCAGTTTTTTTTTTTAGTATTAACAGTACGGTGCCGACCAGCCTGTTCTTGGTTCAGTCCATAAATTAAATTAATTACTTAAGGTAACGTGCTCAAGTTTCAATCACAAAAGCCGATCGTTCCATCACATTGATATTAAATGGTTGTACGCTCGCCTACAATGACTTAAGCTTTATTCATATTAAACTTCTCGATAAGAACATCAATTGGATCTTCTAAAACTCAATTATGGATATGTAAAGATTGATCTAAATGTATATATAACCATGTATACGTTGTTTAGAAGACAACAATGTACGAAATCAGAGAGTACGCGTAATCAATTTAGTGCCCAATAGAAAGTGACTTCATTGAACAGATCTTAGTAACAGCAGAATTTTTAAGACTGACATTGACATCACAACAAAAGTTAAAAAACAAAAAAAAACAAAATTGAAGTCTAGATAATTTACTTATTGGTCTAAGTTATTTTTTTTACGAGAGGAAAAAATTACAAAACTAAATCAACGCTTTTGGGTATATTGCGTTGTGCACATCTTGGTTGAGAAGCTCCTAAATACTAAAAGGTGGCTCTTGTAAGATATGAAAGCCCGGAGTTAAAATGTCCGCGAGATGAGCGAAATTGTCTGTACACTTATTTCTTTTCTAAAAAATATGTTGAAATTGACACTAACACTCTCATTGCAACAATTGCTGGATTCCTATGATCAAAAAAGAATAACAATAGAAATTGAGCAAGCAACAATGAGTTTTACTACTTATTGTTCTAAGTTCTAGCGACAGAAATTGAACAAGTAATAACAAGTTTTAATATGTGTCTAAAAAATTTTAAAATTACAAGTTGATTCTGGCTAAATAATTTTCCTAATTAAAATATGATTTTTAATTAATTATCACTTGTTTTTATTAGTAATTGCTAGTTCTAGTGTTTGGTAATGATATTTAGCATTACAGGAACTTAAATTCTTTCTAAATAATAACTAATAGTTGCACTGTGGTATATTGTGAAAATAATTATAATCAGTTAAGAGTTCGCCGCTGAAAAATGTAGAAACCAAATCGAAGGGTAAGCACGCTTTCCTCTTCTTATAACTTTCTTATCTCTTGTCGTAATTTCTATCCATCCTCTCTAAATTGGATTGTCATAAAGTTTTTAGCAAATAGCTAAAACTACAAGTTAATTCTTGTTCTGAAGACATGCTTACATTTGTAACATTTGTTGTTGATCGGTGGAAAAATGGTGAGTGGCACCTAGAAAGACTCTGCATACTGAACTGACACACCTTTGGTTCTCGGAAATTTACAGGTACAGGTATTGAATGTTTAACCATTTTTGTCTTCTGTGTGGGTGCTTTGCATGTCTAAAACGTGCAGCAGAACCAAGTGTCAGTCGCCAGATGCACGTCATTCTAAGGCCTGAGCAATTATGGGTTGTTAGAATATTCAACGAACTTTCTAAGTCCATACAAAAAAGAAAACAGTTAGGTTATATACAACTTTAAAACTTCATTTAGGTTATATACAACTTTAAACGAAGTTTTATTCTAAAATTAATCAATGATAGTGGAATAGTTTATTAGATTTATATGTTAATCTTTTTTTACGTGGGATAAACTCTTATTTTTTATATTTCAACACGTCCCTTTTACATATGAGTCAATTTACAATAAGCTTATGAGCTACATAAATAAAAAAGTTAGATTATATATAAATCTAAGTGAAATTTTATTCTAAAATTAATTAGTGATAGATGAAATAGCCTACTAAATTTATATATTAATCTTCTTTCCTCTCTTATACGAGACAAACTTCTATGCTTTATATTTCTACAGGTCGTCTCTGTACTCAGTTCGTGATCTCGTCAACTACATTTACTGTAACAGTTCGTGATCTCGTCTCTGTACTCAGTTCGTGATCTCGTCAACTACATTTACTGATTCCTCACTCTGCTGTTTCATGGTTTCTCAATTATTGTACTTTTCTTTTACCTGGTCTTGTTTCAGACGATATGTAACTGTTTCCTCATGACTGGATTAATCCAGATAACTATTGTAGGTATGTAGCAACAATTTATGTTACTGTTTAATTAATTGATCACCAGTAACCTAATGCTTCTTCTTCATCCTTAACTTGTTCCTGAGAAAGAAAAAGCAACAAGTGACGTCCCTTTTGAAGAGGGCTTTTTCTTCACCTGCACTGCACATATGTTTAAGTTCGTCCACTAATGATTCATCAGCTCCTGTGTTTGGATTGAAAGTCAATAAATACGCTCGAGGATCGATATTCCTTTTTTTTTTAATTGGTTGAGACTTGAATGGCTGCACTTGCAGATTGAAATTCATTTTTCTTGAGGCCCCATATGATGAATCAAAACCTTAGGTGTTCATATCATAAACTTTAATCCATCTAAATGGAGCAAGAGTTTCCACAAAAGCTTTTATGGTGCTTGAATAAGTGTATTGGTAGCAAGGGACCGGCTAAACAGTCAAGATATGAAAAGGAGAGATCATTAATTGTGCTTGTGCAAACAAGTCAAGATAAATTCCTAAATCAAATATGGCTGGTTTGAATTTCAACGAAAAATTGATTAGCAATGATAGATATAGTTAACGCCACAGATTACGAAACATAATATCTTTGCATATAAATTATAAGCGGATGTATTTTATGTTTTATTTTAAATTATACAGTAATTTTATTTTAAAGAAGACTTAGGTTAAGAAATCAAATAATAAATTCATTAAAAATTAGGGATATCTTTAAAAGACCTTTCAACTCAAAAACTATTAAATAAATCATATATTATTTTAACAATTTATATAAGATCAATTAGAGTTTATTAAGTTAAAATAATTATATTTTAAATTTTATCTTTTTTTACAATAATTTAACTTTTTTATAATTAAAAATCTAATTGAAATAATTAATTTAGATTAATTTGGTCGTAAAAGGCATATTTTGAAGAAATAATCCTAATTGATTAAAATATATATATTCAACAATCATTCATTCTATTTTTTGCTTTTAAATATTTAAATTGAAGATATTTTTATATTTCATATCACAAATTACAAATACTCGTATGCCAATTTTGGTCATATATTTCTTTCAAATTTTATTATTCTCTTATTTAATTATTATTTTCCTGGCCAGTTATTTTAATTCCTTTGGGGAGTTTAATTTCCCTTTTTTCCCTATCACCAAGTAGCAACTATTAAAAATCAGGTATGACATTTATGGGGTCCCTACTTGTGCTCCTTTCATATTTCAACCCTCCTACTTTATATAATATATAATATACATATATATATAAAGGACTGACCTTTTAATCATATATAATTTCTCTAAACTTATGAAAAAAAAGCAATTTATTAACCTTAATCAAATTCGTTTATGTATGCCAAGTTGTATTTCTTTATTAACACTAATATAGCCGTGGACGGCTTCCATATTTCCATAGTCGAAAGATGAACCTTTCACGTTCACGTCAGTGTACTAACCAAATCCTAGTTTAATAAGAAAGTTGACGATCAAAAGTTGTGTTTAATCTGGTGTGATAAACAGGTGACGGTCAAACCTTGTTAATCGTAGTCTGAGTGTGAGAAAGGCAAGGTTGAATCTGTCAAAACGTCATCCATTGCCCATAAGTTCCTATCGTCATTAATTTACTAATAACTCAAATATAAATCTAAATCAACCGGTGTTAGAAGTCTTAGCTGACGTTCGGAAAAAGACAAATTAGTTATCAATTACACTAAGCGATTAAACAAGAAAGAAGACGAGGCTGACTATCAAACTAATTGCAAGAAATGCAAAGCATTCTTCCCACTAGTGTTGGCAAATTGGCCCACTTACATTCAATTTGATGCATGAAAGGCGACTTAATGACAACATTATAAGTGGACTAATAATTTCGTTTGGAACTCAAATTGTACATGTACGTGCCCTTTCGGATTTGTTAAGACTCGAGATTCAAGCTTTCAAATAATTGAAGAGATGTCTAGGGGTCAAATTTCAATTTCCAGTGGCATGTTTATGCTTTCCAGTACAAAAGAATCCGTTTTTGGTGTACATACACGTCTTATTTGGGATCCTTAAGAGATTTTATGAGATTTTATATTCATTTGGTCATCCACATAGCATAGCAATCCATTTTATGGTTATCCCTAATTAGGATGTGAAATTAAATCTGAATTTTTTAACAGATGAAATTTAATATCCCCAACGCTACAAAAAGAAAAGGATAATTGCTTTTACGTAAAATATTAATATTGTTAAAAGCAGTGTTTTGAAACTCGGA
>JANZLC010000001.1:16464895-16479311 GCA_026413385.1 Erythroxylum gracilipes
CCCCCCCCCCCCCCCCCCCCCCCCCCCCCCCCCCCCCCCCCCCCCCCCCCCCCCCCCCCCCCCCCCCCCCCCCCCCTGAGCGGCCTTTTTTACCCCAGATGCCGCCACACCCTTCATTGGTAAGGTGGCTAGTGTAGAAAACAATGAATGTTGCATAAGTTAGGATGGAGGACCTTTCCTCAATGTAGGATTGAAAATGTTGCTTGTGGACGATTAATTGGGCTTGAAGCTCATCGAAGGAGATGGATGTTTCGTGATGTTTAATAGTGGTGATGAATGATTCCTAATCAAAGGGTAAAAAGAACAAGATCATCATTTGAAATATTATCTAGTGTTGAGCCCTTTTTTCAAGGTATAGAGTTCCATCGATGAAGAGATCTTTGGGAGGTGGATTGTTGCTTGAACTGTCTTCCTAATTCAACCTAGAGTTCGTGTGCAATGTGGTGACTAAGTGCAAGTCGAATAGTAGAGATGGAAAGGGAAACAGTAAGGAAGAAATAGATAAATCAATCCATGTTTTGCGGCTTAAAAAATTCTGTAGATAGAGGATATATCCTCATCTGAGGTTGTTGGTGCAAAAGTTATTCTATCAACGTAGCAAAGAAGATTAAATGTAGTAACGATTGCTTGAATTTGATTTCGTCAAATAAGACAATTTGATGAATTTAATTATGTGGTTAAGAAATTGGTAACTTGATTGAAAGTAGTGTGTTGTGTTTTGCCATCATATGTGTTGCAAGTTAGTGATGAATGGATGTATTTAGTTTGGTGTTAAGACGAATGTGGAGTGGTGTATTGCTGATGTTGAAGATGAGTGTGTAATAGTGTAAAAAAAAGTAATCTTGTAAACTATGACATCATGATAAAATGTATAAATTGTGAATTTCTTTTTATTTGTATTTCTTGTGATGAGAAGAAGGGCTGCACAAGTGCCTTTCTGAGCACTTATAATAACATGAGAGCTTATTCATCTACGCTAAACAACGAGGGTATCTTCTTCAGATGACCTAGGACATTTTTTTCCACTTTTTTTCTTCCCATTTGTTTCTGTGAAGAACTTTGCGGGATTTGTACTTTAATATTCAATTTGTACTACACTTGATAAAAAAAAAGTCATTTTTATAGTGGCCCTTAAATTCTAAATATTTACACTTTTATGAGAAAAATTATTGTTAGTATATTTTATCAAAGGTTATTACAAGTTCATTCAAAAGAGTTTGCAAACTGGTTAAAACTGTTACACATGTCAACATCGTTGCTCCTGAATACCAAGACAGATGAAACGACTATCTCGCCAGGACTTTGTCAACAAACTCTTTTGAATGAAAATTCATTGCCTTCCAAGAGAAAATTCCACAGTTGTCAGGTAGAACTAATTAGATGGACCACAAATCCTTAGTCCACAATTTGGATAATTAATAAATCATTTGGGAAGTAATAAGTTTAACGGCTTCATGTCGATTTTAAAAATAGCATGCTAAGAAATCTCTCTTGCAAAACATCAATTGGTTAATATGATTGAAATATAATTAATCCCATTCTCTTCTGTCTATTTCACAATTACTGGATGATTTATATCGAAAAACCTTCTCCACCGCTTCTGTACGAATTGGCCTCAGACTTTCTTTCCATTTGCATTCAAGTCAATAGACAAATTTACAGTTGTCTACTGAGTTTGATCTTAATAACCTTATTTCTAGGTATCTTCCTTAAAAGTCAAGTAAGCAAACCTTGTTCGTCTTAAGGATTGACTTAATCTCCCAAGACACCCCAAGCATTAGTTGTAAGCAAGTTTTCCACCTACAACCTCCAGCGAATGGAGTGAGCCAAATGCGCCATTCCCAATAGTGTGATTTTTGATCCCTAATCAATTATCAATTATCAATCCTCAATCCCTAAACAGCTATTCATATTTTATTACCAGTTTAGTCTCATATAGTCCTCCTGGAAACAAACAAGAAAACTTAAATCTCTAACCTTTTCTTGTATTATCAGCTTCTCTCACTACTAATGATGAAGCAGTTGACCAAGTCCATGTAACCGAAGAAACATTGGACAGATCAAAAGAGCTTGATGTATATTCTAAGAACCGTCTACAGGCAGGTAGAGAATGTTGTCTCTCCTTCAAAGCAATGAAAGACGGCTTTGAAAGAGAGCTTCAACAACCACACGAGAAGGCTACCAATAAAGGATCATGGAGAGGATGACCAATATATGCCACTGCCCACATCTTTGCACTCCGTGAGTAAACTCTAAACCCTGTTCTTTTAATTCTTTGTCTATTCTCTTCCTATCTCCGCCAAAGATTTCTGGTCTAAAAGGGCATAATTCGGCCCTCCCAACCTCACCATGGAAAAGCCTCGACATGGGTTCTTGCTACTCTTCATAACGGCCGCCATCTTCCTGAGCCTTGCCTCCTTTGTTTTATGTATCATCGCCGAGGCCAAGAAAGCCAAGGTTAGTGCTTTCACTATAAAGTTTCTTCCTTTTCCTTCTTAGTTTGTTCATTGGACATTGGTTGGGTGCTGTCTTGTAGAAGGAAGATGTCAAGTTGGATGGAAAACTGTGTTCTGTGCCTGAAAGTGATGCGTTTCACTTTGGAATTGCAGCATTGGCGTGTTTGATTACTGCCCAAATCGTCGGAAACTTGTTAACTTGCGGAAAATTCCTGCCAGGGGATAGTAGAAATGGTTGCAAGGCCAAAAGGACAACAATGGCCATAGCTCTTCTGGTTCTGTCCTGGTAGGCGATCAGTCATATTCTATATTCATATCTACTGCTCTCAGTATCATTAAAACATGCACTTCCAGATAGAAGTGTGAAATCTCATTTTCAGAGGTGTAAACTGACTTAGATAGAGCATTTTGACTTTTCTCATTCAATTTCTCACTTATAGCGGATGAAATCGTCTTTCCATACGTTTCTCATCCCCACTGAGATGGCATTAATTGAACTGACATCCGAATAGACAAAGTGACAAAGCTTGGTAGGTCCTAGTGATTGGCCACAAGTTGGCAACTAGAATGATTTTAGTATGAATCCGCGAAAAAAAGCGCACGGACAGGCTGGAGACGCCCAAGGTTCAGTAAGTCTGCACTGAGATTTCAATCCGTAGGAAGATTAGTTTAAAACCGGAAAGGAAAGAGATGAAGCATTAAAAACTAAAAAGCACGTGGGTGTTCATTAAAATATAAGATAACATTTCTGTAGTTGCTGTGCTGCAGGATTAGCTTTGCGCTGGCACTGATTTTGTTAAGTTCAGCCACGAGCATGAGCAAAAGACAGTCCTATGGAAGGGGATGGTTGGACCACGACTGCTATCTAGTAAGGAACGGGGTGTACTCTGGTTCAGGAGTTCTAGGCCTCGCAGCTACAGCTACAGCTCTTGGCTCAACCATCTTCACAATCAAGAAGGCACAGGTAGAGCGAGACCACAAAATCCATGCTCAGTTTGTTCTACAAATTAACTCCAATTAACACCACCTACTTCAGAAAGAGGCAGAGAAACATGAAGTTCGTATATTCCTGGCGTTTAGATTTAGATTGGAAAGTGGATAATTAGTATTTGGATAAGGGGCAGCCCCACAAGCCTACGGGAGGCACTGAGATAACAGAAAAAAGACACAAACTACTTTCATACAGTAAAAATGACATAGCACACACTTCCTTTGTTCGATTAAGCAACAAGGATAGTAGTACCTCAAGGTATATCATCATAAAGAGTAAACTTTGGCATTCAACGTATTCTATTCAATTATCAAAGATTCTTCCTCTCTTTTTATTCCCCCTCTTTTGTTTACTTGATAAAACAAATCAATGGTCACACTCAAATCCATCAAATTTTTAAGAACTCAATTTACCAATTTCTAATTGGATCATTAATATGAAAACCAATCTAATTGTTCACAATAGGCTTGACAATGAATTAGACCCAATTTAAAGTTAACAAACCAGGTTTAAATTGATCAACCTAAAACTTGAAAAGCCGGCTGAAATTTCGATCCTAAAATTCAAGAAGTCTAATCTCTAATTGCCAAAACGACGTCATTTTTATATAATTAACCAAAACAACGTCATTTTGATTTATAAATTTAGAAATCTAAAGAAGTTTTGGTCTCAAGTTGTTGACAATGAGTGCCGGCTTAACCTATTGCCATACCTATTTCATAATTGCATTCATCTGTAACTTTCATGCACTAGACCCATGAACAAGAACTTTTGTCATGCATCAAGCAGCCTTTTCTCCATAGGCAGTATTTCTATGATGCTACAACTACGCAAGTTTGCCAACAATGGTACATCTGACAATATAACACAATGAACTATATAAACTCGAGTCTATTAACAATTCAGGAGTAACCTAAAAAGGCAATTGGGGTGTGAATTAGATCCCTAAAACTAGAAGTACCATCAGACTACGTGATACAAGTTTTCACAGCAGTAAACACGGGAGGCCAGCTCATAAGATAAAAGCATGAACTTGCCATAACTATCAACATCCAACCATTCCCATCAGGAATCTAAAAATGAAATCCTACACAAGGATGATATTAACTGACTTCTAGGTTGAGGAGGTCAGAATAGATAATCTGAGATACACAAGGTAATGGACTTTTGAAGGTTAATGAGATTAACATAGGATCAGAAGGTAATGTTCCCACGCCCCCTTCCACCATGCCCACGGCCATATCCCCTTCCCCAACTGTGTCCTCGATGATAGTTATTGCCACGTCCAGTGCCAAACCCACCATAACTAAGATTAGGATTCTGACGGAAAATACCAAAGGTCTGAAGAGAAAATTCACCAGAAATGATCACTAAAATATCCAACACATCAAGTTTTCAACAAACATCATGTTTCAGAATCCTTAAGAGATATGCAAACCTCGGTATCATGTTTCATTCTCTCTGCAAATCGGTTCTGCCCATTCCCACCTCGGTTGAGTGAATTGCAAGAAATATTGTCAAAGAAATTGTCCTTATTATATGCAGGCTGCATAAACAGTAACCATTATAGGGGTGAGACAATCAAATATACCACATGTTATTTGAATACTGAATACAAAAAAGATCTAATTCAAAAGTTGCGAAGTAACCTTGGCGTCGATAGTAGAAACCAGGCCACCAAACTCTTTGTCTCCCAAGCTTCGATCATTTGGATTTTCATCTGTGCCCTTTGTTAGTTGCTTTGCTTTTCCAAGACAGTCCCATACTTCATCCTTTTTAAACTTCTCATTCATGGCTTCAAAATCAAACTCTTCCGTGAACTGCAACCAATAAAGGACCATGATGATAGTATAACACACCAAGCGTGACATGGAAAAGTTTTTATTTGAACATCAGCAAGCACAAGCACTATACAATAGCAGCAGCAGCAAAGCTAAAAAATGTTTGGTTAGTGAACACGGACATAAGATCAGAAGGAGACACAATAAGTAAGGACTTGAAATTGCATTACCAAAAATGGAAACCATCCAGCAGCTTTGCTGTGCAATGTGACAGACATATCATGTCTTGGTTTATTAAGGTAAAGAATGTTCGCTTGTTTAAAAATCAAGTGAGCACCAAGATCTTCTCTATTTTCAAATGAGTACCAGAAATGCCTATTCTTGGTATTGGCTCCAAAATAACAGTTATATCGTCACTCACTGGCAGCAGTGGAAAAGTACTTGGAATCTAACTTCAAAGGATTAATTCTGTCTTCAAGAATTACTTTCTAAGAGGACTGTACTAAACAGCACGAACCAGAATCTTATCACATTTCATATCAGGTGTTCTAGTTCTGAAGGTCTTGAATTGCATCTTTGGTTTCGACTTCCTGATCGTCATACATCTCTTTATGCAGATTTATGTATTTGTGTGTGTATTTATGGCTTTAAGCACATATATGTCATCCTAATATTATATCATGCAAGCATTTAGGAAAAATAAAAACACAATCACTTAGATGTCATGATCATAAAGCCAATAATCTGCAGTAAAAGATGTAACCAAATAAAAGTTAAGAATTAAATGCAACCTCATCAGAAAACGTTCTAGCAGTAAGAGTAAAAGCTACGTAACCTGATGGGAAGAATTAGGCAACGGCAACAAGGGTGGTTGTGTTGCCTGACCTGAACTCCAATGTAGAGAAGTAGATGACAGAGAAGTCGGAGCACTCACATCATTCTGATCAGGAAGAACTTTCAGTGTTGAAGGAAACACATCTGGTATGAAATGTGCCGATTGCTGTGGACTTAATAGAGATGGAGAGGGTGTTAGGAAGGGACTTGTGAAAGAAACATCATGAGATGATGGAGGATAAGGTAAAAATTGTGTAGGCTGCACGATTGGAGGGTTAAAAACACCTTTGCTAATGCTCTGAGGAATAATTATGTTAGTTTCTTGAGTCGAAAAAGGAATTGATAACCTAGTTAGCATATTAGGTGATTGGAAAGAACCCTGAGAAGTAGAAAATTGTACAGGATTAATAAGGCATTGGAAGTTGGGCTGTGTGGGATCAGATGCAGCAGATGGAATATGAGAAACAAATTCTGATGAATTTATCAGTCCTAAAACAGGGGTATCCTCCACTCCCAGGAGCTGCATCTGATTCTGCACTGGTAAGGGGGGTGACACCATCGATGAATGTTGAAGGGTAAAAGATCTGCTGCTTGATGTCCCATCCAATCCCTGCCAGTAACTTGGCGTCGAAAATGATGGACACGCATTCTGAGTAGCTTGGGAAAGTCCAGTACCATCATCATTTGAGGATGGGTATGTGGGCAATGGGTAGACTCCACTTGCCAAAGCAGGGGTATTCAGTCCTTGAGCAGGTTCTGTGAAATTTTTAATACCAAATGATGGTGAAATTGAACTACCCGATGGAACTCCAGCAAACTGTGACTGTAGAACAACAGAGCAAAGAAAAAGTATATGTATGAGACAAAACATTCCAGGTTCACTATCTTCAACAAATAAAGATGGTGTAAAACCTGAATAATAGCGGGGTCAGTGTTGACATGTTCCTCCCTTGGAACAGATAGCATAGGCTTGACTTGCAAATCCTAAACATCAAAATATTCAGAATTGATTAAGGCACCTATCTACATTGGTAAAACCAATTTCAAACTCCAATCATGAATATATATAAACTTTACCTTAATGTCAGTTCCACGAAACAGAATGTATTCATACAAAACATCACTGGGGGGAATCTGGGGACCATCTTTCTTTCGACCCTCTGATCCATAGGACCTTACTGGAACAAAACATTAAAAACTCTAACATTGTGAATACAACCCAATAACATTGGAGATCTTAAAGGAACAAAGAAATGAATATGAGATACCGTTACTGAGGGCAAGCGTGGAATCGGAGACTGAGAGACGAGAGAGGACGCCTTCGTATCGGATATCGCTCTTCGATATCAAACTTATAAAGCTTCCTATGTACGACTCCACCCTCTTATGGTTATCATTACTATTACTTGAAGCAGACATTTTTAATTCTCTCGCATAAATTAATATGATGTCCGTTACAACGTCATAGGGTTACGCCATTCTTCTTCCTCGCTCCCTCATGGCGCTCTTCAAATCGTGTATGTACAATCGCTCTCATTTTTGGTTAACGGCAGAATCACGCAGCCTTTTTCTAATGGGCCTTTCGGTGGCCCAAAAATCTCTCTATTTGGGCCTAATAGACCTTTTTGGGCTTTTCTGGCTGATCGCAATGTTGCTAAGATGGAGAAAAGTAGTCAAGCTGAGACGGAGAGAAGAGCACCAACGATAAAGGCCGAAGACAGAGAGAGCATCAGAGGTATAAAGCAGTAGTAAGCAACACCCAAAACATAATTTGGGGTTTCAAACAAATTAGGGTCCATGTCAGTTACCTATATGGCAACATGGATTCCTAACTTCATAAAATTTCCACATAAGTTAGACTGAGGAAACCTTAATAAAAATTTGAGATTTCGTCAGTGTAAGGGTTATATTGTATTGTTTATAAAAGAATAAAGTCTTCTTTTAATAGTGAAAACATATATGGTCTTTTTGGAATAGTTAAAAATATTAAAGTCTAATTTAAATTTTGGTAAAAATCTTAAGAGTTAAAACGCACCTTCATCTTTAAGTAAAATATTAATAGTCCTTTTCAAACCTAATATTTTCACCAAAATATAAATTAGATCTTAATGTTTTATAGTGTACAAAAAAGAATCCTTATATTTGTAAAATTAATTCAGTCAAGTAAGTTATGTATATAGCCTTTTATGGGTCCCGACAATACCAATAAATAGAAAGATTATTCTATGGGTTTTGAATACTGAAATATAAAATAAAGCTACCTAGATAATAACTAAGGAAAAAAAATAACAATACCATTAACCAAAGGAAAATTCAATCAAATAGTTATATTTAGATCAATATTTCCACTAGTAATACTTTTGACTTTATGATTTAATTATCTTAGAATGTGTATATTATTAAGACTAGAAAGATCTCTTAGATACTAAAACTACACTCTATTAAGCACCAACTATCTACTCTATAGTTGGTTAACTAGTATCTCTACCGATGTTAATACTCCTTTGAATGTACTAAGTTACGTGAAATCTCATGAAAGGTTTCATCCTAATACTAAGAAAATTACATAGATCTCTCTCAATCACCTCATTTAACTCCTTTTACCAATACCTCATTCAACCTCTTTTACCTAACCTATGGTCTAATCATAAGCAGTCTCTGTCGAGTCATCCAATACTGAATTTACACAAATTTAGACATTTATATGAATAAATCAACAGTAAGACCAATTAAAGGCAACTCATGAAAGTATATCTCATATATAAATGAAATTAAATCAAATCAATCTATACAAAATTAACTACAAAGTTTTCTACTATCTAGACATAGAAAAGTACTTAGCCATAAAGTATGTTCAAACTAATGAAATTAAAGGACAAAAACATAGAAATCCTTATAGAAATAAATCTAGATAAACTCCCAATTCCCATTGATAATTTGATTTGTTGAGATCATGTTTAGATCTTGGTTCTCTAATAAAAGATAACTTAAAATTAACTTTTAAGGGTTGTAGAAGCCTCTTGACAGCTAACCCTATCTTTTAAACAAAAAAGTTGTTTCTTATGTCTATTTTTATTCAAAAGTAGGCTAAAGTCCTCTAAAATTAAGGTTTCCAAATTTAAATATGTTTTACTCTGTCTAGGGCATGCCCAGACTATGAGCCTCGCTATTTCCTCTAGGTGATGCACACGACCTTTGACATGATTGTGCCGATAAATCATAAATCTTCCTTTTTTCAAGATTTATACACAGTTTTTGGCATGATTATCTCTTTAAATTATGGATCTCTCTATTTCTTCTTTTCCTTGCACACAATCTCCTACACAGTTATAGCCAGTCATGTGACTTACTACATTTAATCCTTCTAGTAGGGATGGCATTTGGGCCTAGGCTAGGCCTGTCCTAGCTTGGGCCAAAAGTTGTAATTTTCGAAGTAAAATGACATTGTTTAAGTTGTAATTTTGTCAGGCTTGAGTTGAGACTCTTAACAAAATTACAACTTAAACAACGTCATTTCGCTTTAGAAGCAAAATGACGTCATTTTTTACTTACACTATTTCATTTCTAAAGAAGTAAAAAACGCCACATTGCTTTATCAACAAAACGATGTCGTTTTATGCTTGTATTGTTTCATTTTTTACGGGGTAAAATGACGTCATTTTAGTTTATGTTAACCATTCCCCTTTTCTTCCCCTACCTTCTTCAGACTTCGCACATACTCTCTGTCTCAAACGGCTAGCCGTCATCTGTTTCAATTTGGTCGCCCATTTGCCATGCCACTCCTTCTCCTCCACCCCTTTGTACTCCCTCCAATTGCCCCTTCGCCTTGTCGCCGTACTACCCGCTACCCCTTCACTGACTTTTTTTTCATCTTCGTCACCCACCCACCAAGGTAAAGTTCCTTCATCATATTTTTGTTTTGAATCTTTTAATTGAAGATTAAATTTGTGAAATACTGAAATTTTTGAGATTGTTGCCATTTTGGGGGTGTTTTATGAACTTACATAGTCACATACAAGAGCATGTATGTGGCCATGTAAGTGACTATAAAGTTTTGAGAACTTATATGATCACATACACAGGCATGTATGTGGCCGTGTAAGTCACTATAAAGTAAGTTTTATAGTGACTTACATGGTCAAATACACATCCTTATATGTGATCATATCAGTCCGTGAAAACCCATACATACCCATGTGTTGTGTAATATGATCCAATGACTTACACAATCATATACATGGGTGTGTGGATCGTGTAAGTCACTAATAACTTTAAATCTATGGTTTTGAATTTATGATTTATGTTCTCCAATTCTCTCCTATATTTTATGTTTATGAATTATCAATTATGATTATGAATAACATATATATTTATATGTTAATTATTTTAGATAGATAAGTATATTCCTTCAGTGGAGAATTATAATCTTGTATTAGAGATAGAAATGGAAACTTTTAATCTTATACCAAGTAAAGATAGAAGTCCCAGTCAATTGAAACGTGAAGTTTGGAATCACTTTAATAAGATTAGGCCAATAGATGAAGTAGAAAAAGGTGAATGTAAGTATTGTCAAAAGATATTAGCCAGGAGTTTAAAAGGTGTAACCTCTCATTTAAAGAGACATGCGGATTCATGTAATAGAAAAAAGATCATATTAGGAGGTCAAACATTTTTTTACCCCTAACCTTATAAGAGAGAAGGATGAAATGACTGCAACAAATCAAGATCTTTGATTGCTTATATGGTAATTAATGATGAACATCCAATATCTATAGTTGATATCTAAAAATTTAGACTGATTTGCAACTCATTGCAATTGACCTTTATTGTTCCAACTGAAAATACGTTGAAGAAGGACATTATAAAGATATACAAGGATAAGGAGAAAGAAAATTTAAGAACATTGATAAGTATTGAAGGATAGATTGTCATTACAACATAAATATGGATAGTTGATAACTAAAAAAGGGTTTTATGACGGTGATGATATATTTTATTGACAATAATTGGACTCTACGCAATAAACTTTTGAGGTAATTTATATTCTTTAATATTGTTATCATCTAATTTTCATTATGTTATAATTGATATTGGTCATATTTGTATAAGGTAGGTTAATTTATATACCAGTACCACATACAATGGAAAGGTTGGCAACCTTATTAGGAGAATGTTTGATAAATTGTAATATCGACACCAAATTGTCCATCATAACAATCGAAAATTGTAACATGAATGATGATATGATTGAAAAGTTGAAGAGTAAGATATAGGTTGGGAGCTTGTTAGTTAGTGGAAGGTTATTTTATATGAGTTGCTTTATGCATATTTTGAATTTGATTGTGAAGGATGGCATGGATATGGTAAAGGAAGCAATAAATTCGGAATAATGTAGCATATTGGAGTGCAACACTTAAAAGAGTTGAGAAATTTGAAGAAATTAAACAATAATTTTGGATTGTCTAACCAGATGTAACTTAACCTTCAAGATGTTGGAGTTGGCATCCAATATATTGATGTGTTTACCTTACTGAGACAAAGAGATTCTCAGTATACTTGCATTCCTAGAGAAGACCAACAGGAGTTAGCTAGAGAACTTTGTGTGAAGTTGAAATTATTTTTATACTGCAACTAAATTGTTCTTGGAAACAAAATATCCAACTTTGCACTATTGCTTTAGCATTATGTGTGAGATAACGAAAGCTCTATCTAATTGGATGTTTAATTCCAATAAGGTTATTTGGGTTAAGGCAGAGCAGATGATGGAGAAGTTGAATTCTTATTAGTATACGGTTGGACAAACTGTTGTAGTCTTATATGTACTGGACTTGAGATATAAGATAAAGGGGGTTAATTTTATATATAATGAGTTGTATAGGGATCAAGCTCAAAAGCATGCAGATGTCTTTGAACAATTCAGTTATGATTTTTTAGTGATTATCAACTTAAAATGGACAAATTTAAGATTCAGATTGTAGTTCAGACTACTTAGCTTTGACTTCAGTTTCAGGTTCGAACTCCTCTTCTAAAAGTAGTTCTTACTTTCACTTTCAAAATTCACGAAAAAAGGGCTAGGACTTTATACAATATGATGGAGTTAGATAAACATTTGATTGAAGATTGTGTGGCCGAAGTTGAAGGTATATAGTTTGATGTATTATTATAGTGGAAGAGTTGTGGAAATAATATTTCGATCATACAAGTAATTACACGAGACCTATTAACAATTCCATCATTTACTATTGTTTTGAAGTCTGTTTTTATCATCGGTGGTCAAGTTATTAGTCCTCTTCGTGCTCAACTTCATCCTCGTACTGTGAAAGCTCTTATTTATGATTGAAATTGGTTAGATGATGAAGATATTGAGGATAAACTCTTTTCTTTTTTATATATCAATTTTGTTTGTTTTTTATATTATCTTACCTTATATTGTTTTTTAAATTTGTACATTAATACAACTATAGGTACTAATGTGGAGGTAACTAGTCATACACCTACTCATACTTATCAATCAGGTGAACATTATTTTGATAAAATATTTGATGATGAAAGTATATTTAATTATTTATTAATTATTACTATGTTATTAATATTCCTTTAATTTTAATATTGTAGTACTAAATATAATGTTTCTATATACAAAAGAACTAATGCAAACTATCGATGATCTCTACTACAATGATTAGCTGCTCTTTTTAGTCTCCACTCTCTTCGGTCTCCACTTTTCACTCTCATAGTCCTAGTCCAGAACATTATTTCATGATTTTTCTTGAATTTTTGTAAATTATATCATTTTAAAAATTTGGCATTTATTTGGTTTTATCTTATTCATTTTATCAATATATGTACGTTTTATACATTCATTCATTATAAAATCTTAATTTTTATTAATCAATTAAAATTCATAACTTTAATTAATTGAATCGATCACTTTACACATAATCTTTTTTTATTTACTATAATTATATTATCTTTCGTTAATGAATTTGGTTCTTATTTATTTTGTCAATGTATATATGTTTTATATATTCATTCATATAAAATCTCGTTCCTCGGATAGCCTCTGCCATGTTCTCTCATGTGCTGTGCAGTATTGTTTGTGCTTCTTTTGCTCTACGTTTTTGCTCTTATGGTGTCATTTTTGCTGCTAATTTTGGTCTGCTACTATTTGTCATTTTCTACTGGGTGTTTCTTCTTTTCCTGTGCTGTATCATTTTTGTCTTTGTGGCTACTAGCATTTGTCTTCCCAGTGTCATGCATGGTGGAGATGGTCGTCGGAAAAGCGTTGTTCTTATCCAATAATGGAGGTTTCTCTTTGGCTGCTTGGTTGATGGGTTTCAAGTGTAATCACCGCCCAGGACAACCTAGGCGATCACACAGCATCAATGGAGTCTTCAAGGGTTTGAAGTAGATCATCCTACGGAGTGATTCTGGTCGGACGGGGAAGTAGTGGGAACCGTTGTGGAGCAACTGGACGTACCAGAGAAAAGCATTGCAACACCTGTTTTATTCTTGTCATTGTGAGGATCTCAGGTCTGTGGTGTCATATTTCTGTACAGTTTCCAGTGTGCAGGTTGCTCCCAGGTAATTTCCTTGCTGCTTCTCTGTTGTCGTGTGCATACATGTGTGGTTTCCTTATTTTTGCTTGCTATTACGTTTTGTGTTAGCTTTGTCTTAACAGAAATGGCTATGGTTTTGGTTTCTTTTACTATAACAAATGGCTTCTTTTTGTGTTTGATCTGGTCACTGTTTAGCGTCCTTTAACCGTCTAGTTCTCTTAAAAGACTGCATGGGAGAGTTTACATGTCCTTGCCACCACTCGACCTGCTTTCTTTCCCCGGTGACTGGAGTAGCCATAATGCATTCTTCGATTTTGCTTGATCACTCTGTTTACAATTATGGGTTTGGCTTGGAAACAAAAGCTCTGAATGCAGCTCAGGGGAGGGGATGGGTACGCAAAGCTGCATGCACAACCCTGAGGACTATCTTTCACATTGCAGGTTCTCCTAGCACGTCTAGGTCGTATCTGCCTTCTTGAGCCTCCTGACAACCAGCCGTTGTTACAGGAAACAGTCGGTTACCGTTGTCCAAATGCCTGTTTATTTTTTTCCACTCTTCGATATATTGGTGCTTCACTATTACGCAAACCAGCTTCTCCTTTAAATTCACAAGCCCCCTATATGCTTTGAACTTTTTCCTAGTTTTGCTTCCTTTTCGGCTCTCTCAAATTGTATACGTGCTGCTTCCTTTTCGAGTGCACAAATCTGTTAGGCCGTATTCTTTATTATTATTATTATTATTATTATTATTATTATTATTATTATTATTATTATTATTATTATTATTATTATTAT
>JANZLC010000001.1:16479411-16491247 GCA_026413385.1 Erythroxylum gracilipes
CCTGAACCAGCGATGGGTATATCTTAATAATCGAGTGAACGATATTGCCGAGGATCTGCAATACTTTGAACAACGTATGGAAAAGGTTTGGGAGGTGCAAGGGCTGGACGTGCCATCTCCATCTTCATCTGTTGTACCAAGTGCAGAAGGTACCGCTTCCTGAATTGTGGAAGTAAGACACTTGTGCTTTTAGAAATTCTGCAACTTCTGATCCTCTTTTCTTTTTCTGAAATATGCTTTAAATTTGTAAGAAAACTTTGTCACGACTTTATGAATGCATGGCTATATATTTGTTGTAATTTAGAGATGCTTTCTTTGTTGAAAATGCCTTTTTATCTTTTACCAAATTATTCATGTTACTTTCAGCTATTGTTTTCGAAATGCGTTGCTCTGTATAATCTTCAGTATCATTAATTATGTTACAGCATTTTGACTTAAATGCTTGTTCTTATTATTATTCCCAGTGATTCTAAATTGCAGAGTAGGGATTCCTGAATTCTGGGAAGACCTTCAGTATATGCATTTGGCTAGATCAGGAAGGCTATGTACTTAAGGAACCAAGTTCTGGACTTTAAAGATCAGGAAGAGAAGAAGTTGAAGGAATTTGAAGTAGCTTTGCAGATTGGAGGAACATCAGAAAGTACAGCTGAAGCATTACATGTTGTTGAAGACTTCAGATTTGTGTTTTTGGCAAGAAGACAAATTGGAAACTTTAGTGTTTAACCAAATGAAGAAATGAGTGTCCTAGACTAGCTTTAACCATCAGTTCTTGTTTTTATTTTTCAACTATTTAGCAAATTGTATCAGAAGAGTTGGAGCATATATGAAGCTCATGTTTTACTTTTCCAGAAGAGAGTGTACTGAAAAAACCAGAAAACATCAATACAAAGTTCAGATCAAGTCTCAAGTTTATTCATATCATGCGTGTCTTATTTTTTAAATTTCTGAAGTTGAGTATTAGCCTTTGTGATTGCTTTTATGAATGTTCTGTTTTTCCTTTGAACAAACCTGATACTACTTTCAAGTCATGTTGGAGAGTGAATATCGAAATTCCATTATTCATCAGATTTTTTATTTCAGTCCATTTTGTTCATCTAGCATTGGCACATCTGTTTTGATTTTCCAGCAGCAAGTTTAGAAGTTATATAATTAGAAGTAGAAATGAAGCATTTCGTGTATGTTCTGTATGCTCGACATTTTACTGTTCGATTCAAATACGAAGGAGAGCTACATTCTTGTTCAATTTACAAAAAAAATATCTGTCATATATTCACTGTTCAGTGAAGAGTTGAGCTGCATTTGTGGAAGAGACATCAACCATTCACATCAGGAAGCAGGGGCAGAAGCTTCAACATTCCTCACTTGAAGGAAACTTGCATAAACAGTGCACGTGAAGACCTTCAACAAATCAGAAATTTCAAAAAAACGATTCTGCACTCCTTCAACAGCAGCAGTAACTTCAGACCTAAATGGGATTTTCTTCAAAAATGGAAGTGTTTCTGATGTACATGATTGCCTACCTTTACTCTTGATGTTAAAGTGTAATGCTCCTTCAATAGCATCAATGTGACTAATCTCCAATATTTGAAAAACAGAATCAGTGTCGTAGAAACCAGAAGCAATAACACTTGAAGAGAATGGAATTTCTGAACTTCCAAATCTGCTTTGTTTCCATTCTTAGAGACGATCCTTCATGCCACTCACCTTAAACACATACGCAACAATACCATATCAATGGTTATAACAAGAAGAATATACGTAATAATAATATTTATAATAATAATAAAAAACACCATAATAATCATAAGATTTACATAATAATAGAAATTAATATAATGAATTTATTTAAAAATGATATCTTATAATAATAATAATAATAATAATAATAATAATAATCATAATCATAATCATAAAATTAATATTTAATAATATTATAAATTATTAAATAACATTATTTAGTATTGATGTTATTTATTATTAAATAACATTATTCAAATATATATTATTCAAATATTTATTTATGGATTTAAATTATTCAAAATAATAAAGTTAATAATAATAAGAAGAAAATTAGTATTTATAACAAATTTCATAATAATAACAAAAATTGATAATAAAAATAAAAATAAAAATAAAAATAATAAAAATAAAAATAGTACTAAAAATGAAAATAATAATAATAAAAAATACAAATAGTAATAAAATGAAAATAATAATAATTAAAATAATAATAATAATAATCATAATAAAAATAATTAGTATTTGTTATATAATTAATTTATATGCATTAATAAATGAAATATATTTTACAAATACTTTGCAAAACAAATCATAATAATAAGAAGTAAGTATCAGTAATTCAGTATAGTTGAAGTTGAAAATTAGAAGTTGCGTCAAAACTTGGCAAGAAAACAGCTCTAACTAAATGGCTTTGAAAGAAAACGACAGTTTGGTTGTCCAAGAGGAAAAGACCATACGTCTGTTAAAATTTTAAGATAAAACGATACCGTCTTACTCTTAGACAAAGTAAGACACAGTTAGATCCGACAGCTGATCTGCACTCCATAAGAGGGACAGGACGGTTTGACTCAATTTTAAATATACATTTTTAAATTAAAAAAGATTTCATTTTTTATTTTTAAAAATTTTAAGTCATTTTTAACTTTCCGATTGAGCCAAATAATTTTGACCAATAATCTACTCGTGACCCGATTAACATAGGCCAAAATTAAGCTGAGCTAGGTAGGTCTGGGTGGGCTGGCCAAAATTGACATTCCTAAATCCATAAAAGGCTTAAAGGATTAAATTATCTCCTTTATAAATTCCCAGGGATTCTTTTAACTACTAACGAAATAGTGAGTGAAAAAAAAATTGATTTATTCTAAATAGTGATATTTACAAAATGACTTCTTTTTCATTGCCCTTTTAAAAATATAATTAAACCTTTTTAACTATTTTTATGATTTATTCAATCTTTTCCAATATTTTAGTTTTTTTGTCTTTTAACTAAATTAATTTTATTTAATTTTAAATTATTTTTATTTTTATTTATTTTAATAATTTTTATTTCTTATTTATTATATATCAATTTTATAATAATTTAATATTTAAATTTTAAACCTGTTTTTTTCCGCTTCCATATCTGTTACAAATTTTAAAATATTGATAAATTCCCGTGATTTAAGAATTATAAAAGATGTAAGGTTTTGGAATTTTTAGCGCATGCCTACTCGGCCTTGAAATGGTAGGCGGGAAGAGAGAGGAATTTAAAAATTAAGAAATTGAAGGGTAAATTTGGAAAAAGAAGAATTAATATGGCGCGAATGGGGGTGGAATGAAAATGAAAGGAAATTCCAAGAAATGGGGTTATTGTTGAATAGTATTGGGGTTTCGCAATGGAAATAGGAAAGGGAGAGAGGCAAGTGGATCTGGTCAAGTCGTTTAAGCTTGCTGTTCGTTCTCTTCTCACATGCTGTTCTGCTCAGGTTTCTCTCCACTTGTTCTCTCTCTCTTTAGTTTTGTATTTTATTTGTTGATTTTTAATGTTTAATTCAGGATTTTAGCAATGCATTCTCAAGTTTCAGTGGTATCGAGCAGCAACGTCTTCGTCGTCTCTTTATTCAGGCATTTCACTCCGTCTTCCTTATGTTTCTTTGTTTTCCATTTTCTCAATTTCCTCCAAACATCTTGCAGGTCATTACTTCGTTGCATACTTTGATTGAGGTATTCATCTCTCTCACTATAATTAATGCGCTCGGTTCTCTAATGCGTTCTTCTTTAATCTTTTTTTTTCCCCCCCTTATCTGTCTTTGCAGGAAGAGTTCGAGTCTTTGTGCCTTGAAACCCAGGTCCGTGTTTCTTTCTTTTCATCATTACGTTTAATTTCCAAGTGATTCAGAGTATTTGAGTTGAGTTGCTCTGATCATTAGGATCCATAGGCATTTCTATTAGTGAAAGGTCAAATTTTCAGTGGGTTTATATCCCCTTTAGTTTGGTGATAATTAGTTCAAAGTCCTTTATGTGCTTCACATGTCGGTGTGTTCTTATGTGACAATGTTGGAAATAACAGAGCAAGTAGGTTAGAACAATTGCTGTGTTCTATCTAGTTATTGAGAGAAAGATGCCTTTTAAATAGGCTTACAAGAGAGACGTTAAAGTCTAATAGACTTATCTAAGGAAATCTGAAAGCAACGTTCAAAAATAAAACAAACTGTATAGTTACTGAATCTTGAAGGATTCAGTTAACAAAACAACTTTGAATTAGTCATAGCCTTCAACATTCCCCCTTAATTCAAAGTTGGTGATGTGCAATTGTGCCCGAAGATCTTCAAATCTTCCAGTTGGTAATGCCTTTGTAAGATCCCTTATGACATGATGTTTGATTTCCATATGCGTGGTTCTTCCATGCATGACTGGATTTTTGGCCATAGCATCTACAGATGAACAATCACACATAATATGAGTTGCCTCTGTTTGCTTTTGTCCCAAGTCTCCTAGCAATCTTTGAAGCCAAACTGCTTGGCATACAACAGTCGTTGATGCTATATACTCAGCCTCAGTTGAGGATAATGCAACTGTAGCTTGCTTCTTTGATATCCACAATATTGGACCTGATCTGAGAATAAAGCAATTCCCTATTGTACTCTTCCTATCCATATATGAACCAGCTCAGTCACTATTAGAGTAACCTTTCAAGTTGAAGTTTTGATCTTTCATATACCAGATTCCATAATCACTTGTTCCAGCTATATAGCGAAGAACCCTCTTTGCAGCTCCATACTGTTGTTTTGATGGATAGTGCATAAACCTTGAGATTACACCAACTGCAAAAGACAGATAAGGTCGAGTATGTGTAAGAAATATTAATTTTCCCACCAAGCTTTTGAACCTCCTTGCATCTGCCATATCTGTTCTATCTTGTAGTTTCAGTTTCTCATTTGTATTCATAGGTGTAGTAGCCGTCTTACACTTCTCCATGTTGTAACCCCTCAAAAGATCTGTTACATAGCTCTATTGAGACATGAAAATGCCTCCATTAGTCTGTTTAACTTCAACACCTAAGAAATATTGTAATTTTCCTAAATTTTTCATTTCAAACATGCTAATTATGGCATCCTTGAACTCAAATATCAATTGAGTTTATGACCCTGTGTATATCATATCATCCACATACAAACTAACTATGAGAAGTTCATCGATGCCTTGGTTCTTTAGGTACAAAGTTGGTTCATTTGGACTCCTTTTAAATTCATTTTGATGAAAGAAAGTGTCTATCTTATTATTCCATGCACAAGGAGCCTGTTTCAATCCATATAATGCCTTTCTCAATCTGTACACCTTCTTTTCTGATCCTGATACCTCAAATTCTCTTGGTTGTTGAACATAGACCTCTTCTTTCAATTCTCCATTTAGGAAGGCTGACTTAATATCAAATTGATAAATATTCCATTGTTGTTGCGTTGCTAGTGCAATAATAACTTTATCTGCCTCAAATCTTGCAACAGGAGAAAAAGTTTCTTCATAGTCAATACCTTGCTCTTGGGTGAATCCTCGTGCCACAAGTCTGGCCTTGTGTTTCTAAACTCGTCCATCTGAATGAAACTTAGTCTTGAAAAGCCATTTAAGGTTGATGACTTTCTTTCCTTGAGGTAGATTAGTCAATTCCCATGTGGCATTTTTCTCAATCGCTAAAATCTCATCATTCATTGCTTTCTTCCATACTTCACTCTTCATAGCTGCTTCAACGTCTGTTGGATCACCAACAAACAAGGCAAAAGTGCAAGCCTCTCCCTTAATTTCAAAAAGGTGTCGTGGAATTTTGCCACGTTCACTCCTTTGTAGCTGAACCGACTCAATGTTTGTGTCTTTCCGTGAAGGCTTTGAGCTACTGCTACTAGTTTTTGCTGAGGAGAACCTTATTGGAGAGTCAACTTGAGGACTAGTTGGTTGCTCTTCCTGAATTTCTTTGACCTGTTCTTCACTTACAATTGGATCCAAGGTAAGTATTGACTTTTCTGTAGCTTCCTTCTAGCTCACTTTTTCATTGAACTGAACACTTCAACTTACAACAATCTTCTTGCCTTCAGGATCATATAGTTTGTATGCCTTTGAATTCAAGCAATAGCCAACAAAAATATATTTTTTGGATTTTTGATCTAATTTGCTTCTCCTAGAAGTTATTAAGGCATAACATACACATCCAAAAACTTTCAAATGACTTACAGAGGGTTTTGATCCATGCCATGCCTCGTACGGTGTCATATTCCATACTACCTTAGTTGGAGAGATACTGATTAGATAGACAGTTATTGCTACAACTTTTGCCCAGAAATGTTAGCTAAGTCTTTGGACTTCATCATTGATCTTGCCATTTCAAAAATGGTTCTGTTTTTCTGTTCTGCTATTCCATTCTGCTCTGGGGTATAGGGTGCGATGAGCTCTCTTCAAATGCCTTGCTCTTCACAGAATTCATTGAATTCTTTTGAGAGAAACTCTCCCCCCTTGGTCTGTTCTAAATACCTTCATTTTGTTGCTGTATTGCTTTTCTACGAGGGCTTTGAAGTTTTTGAAGTAATCAAATGCTTCGGATTTTAAATTTAGAAAATACGCCCAACATTGTCTCATGTAATCATCAATAAAAAGTAAGAAGTACTTCTTGCATGAGACTTTGTCTTCATTGGTCCACATAGATTTGCATGAATCAACTCTAGTCTCTCTGTAGCTTTTGGTTGTCGTTGGGGCAATGATCTTTTTGCCTGCTTGCCTAAGACACACCCTTCACATAAGTGCTTGAGCTCCTTGATAGTAGGCAAGCCATTCACCATATCTTTAATAGCAAGTAACTGCAGCCCTTTCACATTTAAATGTCCATATCGTTGATGCAAAATTTCTGATTCATCAAGTCTGCTGCTCATTAATGCGTGAGTTCCTTTGCAAGAAAAATTGATAGGAAACATCTTGTTTTCTGTCATCTTGGCAAGCAATCTAACATCACCAATGTCTTTCTTAATAGTACAAGTGTCTTTCTAAAATAAAATCGAGTGTCCACATTCAATTAATTGTCCTACACTAATTAAATTGTGTGCTAGACCAGGTGCATAGTGACCATCCTTAATTAATTTCTCTTTACCATCAACAGGAAACCGTACCTTTTCCTTCAATTTGCACTTGTATATCATTTCCCAAGCGTACCTGAGCCTTATAGTTTTCATCTAGTTCCTTGAATTTGTCTCTTTCTGCAGCCAAATGATTTGAACAAGCACTGTCAATGTATCGAATTTCTTGCAGAGTGCTTTACATAAGTCATGAAGAGATAATCTTCAGGCCCTTGTTCTTTTCCATATTTGGCTTGATCTTTGCTCCAATAGTCATCTTCTTTGTGTTCATACTTCTTGCAGTAGGTGCATTGGATAGAGCTTCCACGTCCACGTCCACGTCCTATTCCTCAGAAAGGACTCCTACCTCTTCCTCGATATTGAGAAGATTTTCTTTGCTCCCCTTGGACCTGAAAAGTTGGCTCTTCTTGAATTGCTATTCTATTGATCCTTCCTTCATGTGTTTGTAGTAAGCCCATCAGCTCATCAACTGTGAGAGTGGACAAGTCTTTAGATTCTTCTATAGCTGCAACAACATGATCAAACTTTGGAGCCAAACTCTTTAGTATTTTTGCTACCACAGTCTCATCACTTATCTTGTCACTATACGCATGCATTTGACTAACAGTACTTGACACTTTAGCTAGGTATGCTTGTACAGTCTCATTACTTTTCATGCTTGCCATTTCAAATTCTTTGCGTAAAAATTGAAGCTTGACAGTTATTACCTTTGCTGAGCCTTGATACTCAGTTTTCAAAATATCCCATGCCTGTTTTAATGATGTTGCTGTAGCAATTCTCGAGAATATTGACTCATCCACTGCTTGTTGGATGAAAAACAGAGCCTTAGCATCCTTCTTCAGATTTTCTTTGTGTCGTGTGTCTTCAGTACCTTCTTCATCATAGCCAGTCTCAACAAATTCCCACAGCTCCTGAGATTTGAAAAGAGATTTGAAAAGATTTGGGGCTGTGAGACATTCACTGAAGAGCTATTTGAGGCCATAATGTGTAACAAATGAGGATACGAATATCAAACAGCTTGGTTTCAACCTGTCTTTCATACCACAATGTTGGAAATACAGAGCAAGAAGGTTAGAACAATTGCTGTGTTCGATGTAGTTATTGAGAGAAAGATGCCTTTAAAATAGGCTTGCAAGAGAGACGTTAAAGTCTAACAGACTTATCTAAGGAAATCTGAAAGTAACGTTCAAAAATAAAACAAACTCTATAGTTGCTGAATCTTGAAGGATTCAGTTAACAAAACAACTTTGAATTAGTCATAGCCTTCAACAAAGTATTCATTAACATTTTGTTTTGTGTTTCGTGTTTGGTACCATCAATTTTACTTCTATGTTACAGGTGGGAACTGCTCTTGATAGAGTGGAGCAGCTTGTAGAAGAGCAAAGTCTAGACCCATTGTCTTCAGAAAAGTATGCATCTTCTGTTTATGGTCGCACATGGATTTCTCATATTAGTCAATAAAAATTAAATATACTTCTAATTGCATTATTTCTTGTTCTTTTCTATTCACGGAGATGAATTTATACAATTATACTTTCCAGAAGCTGGAATGGCTGAGAATTAGCTTCTTGAAACCTTTGCCAAGCCTCACAGACGGGCTTTATATAATTATATCAGCTTTCTATCAGAATAATTATGATTTGGATTGTTTGTTTGTTGGTTGTTAATGGTTCAGGTACAGTCTTATCTCTCTAGGAGGAATAATTGGTTCTTTATAAAATCTATCATCTTTCTATTATGGAATACAAATGCAACAGACAGTCTAAGAATGAGTTAAGTTTCCTTTTGTACAACTAGAACTTTTCCTGAGCTTTTTGCACCTTTACCGAAAGATATTCAAATAATCAGTTGTCTATCTCTATGTATGAGTTCTATCAAAAACTGCAGGGTGGCATTGTGATTGAAGTTGTTAAAAAGGGCAAAAGCAAGTGGTTTCTATATAGAAGTTCATGATTTAAACACAAAAGTTGTGCATTCTCAATGGTCTTATGTTCTTTCTTGAAATAACAAGATCCCGTGGGGTTACTTTGCAGGACTAATGTATCGGTTGTTGCACGAGATCTATGGACCACCAAGGAAAATGAGATCCGCCAGTTACAGGGTATTCTGGAAAGAGTAAGTGTTGAGGTCTATCATTTCAAACCATTAAACCGTGTTGAATACTGCCAAATACTTCAAGAAATGTTACTGGAAAAACAGAGTATAATTACTACTACAACAGATTTATGGCTTGATTTTTTAGTGAACTCCACAGGCCCTGTATGTTTTGGAACTTATCTGATCGATGAAGTGAAGACTCGATATTCCCACTTCGTTGTTGTGAAGTGTATCTTTAGTCTGACAGTAAAATATTAGGTCATGTAGCCATTACTTTTTTGTGCCTTAAGAATTACTCCTCGGACCTAGGCCTTTGTACCTGTCGTTGTTTTGTCTGTTAGATTGGTTTTCATGTTTAAGTCTTACCAGAGGTCTATGTTTCTGGAACATTCTTGGGATAAACATGGTTTTGCAATTACCTTCACTGTGAATTTAAACCTTTTCCTTTCATCTTATTCAACTACTTTATATTAATGAGTGAAATTCATTTAATTTCTTTATGCTATAAAAATTTGCACCCTTAAAGTTGGAAGTTCTTTGGCATCTCCAAAAATGGTTTGGAAATCTCTATCTTGTTGCTCAGTTACTTGGTTTTGGACTGAATAGTTGAAGGTAGAAGGTTGTATAATGTATCTGTAATTATCTTATCTCAACTGTCAACCAATCCTTTTAACACATTTTTTGGCTTATCTAGCTGAAAATCCCTTTACTTTCATGATCATATTGCTTAAAAAGGAGAAATATACTGCTTTTAAGATCTTGAAAAATATCTTGATTATTAGGCTGAAGAGCAGAACTGCCTCATCCGATCTCAAATTGAACTACTTAAGAAAACAATGCAAGATATTCCAGGCTCAGGAGAAAATATACAGAAGGTTTGATATTTCTATTCCTAATTTTTACTGGTACTTGTAGTAGTAAATGAGGTAATGAATTGTGTTGCTGAAGGTTGGTGTTCGATTTAGCTAGAGATAGCCTTAATTAACAGTTTCTATATACGCCAATGTTGCAGTTGAGAAAAACGATTGCAAACTATGGAGGATGCAGTAATGGTCTGTAAGTCACAGAAGGGGAGAGTACATATAATGTAATATGTGTTGGTAAACGTGTAACAAACTTTGTACTCTTTATCGTTTATTTTGCACTTTTACTAGCTTAATATGCATGATTCATATATTGGACTAGTACTTGATGCTTGAAGCATGATCACGAGTTATATTGTTTGCTTGATTGTTGACAGTGTTAATGGCATTACTTGTAGTATGGCTCAAAATGAAGATTGTGAGATGGGAACAATGTAGAAAAAGATTGTGATGTGACTTGCTTAAAGAATCTGTAGTAGAATGTCCTTGACATTGAGACAGATGGCACTTGCCTGAAAATCTGAATGAGTTAACTCAGTTGAATCTGGGCCTACGCATGGGAACTCCAAAACTAAGAGTAGTTTAGCATAATATTATGTTTTCTGTTCTTGTTTTTAGTTTTTTTTAATTAACAATGTTCTCGGGATTGAAAAAGCTGATCTGCTACAATACTTGGTTTCTGTTTAACTTACTAAAACCGGTTGGAACAAGAAAGTGAAAATTATAACAAGGGTAAACTTACCTGCACATTTTGTTAATTGTCTGAAAGTCATAATCTGGAATCCTTCTGATGGAATTATGTGTCTGAATTGTTAGACCTATTTATATGTAATAGACTAGTAGCAACACATGATGGGACAACTCATTAGAATCAAGCACGTATGTGTCGAGGACATGACCCGCTTCTCCTTTTACGTTAGAAATCCTTGTAAATTTATGACTTATTGTCCTTATGCGACATGTACACTGATTTGGCAACAACATTATCATTGAGAAACAAAAACCATTCCGTTCTTGATGACTTAAATCTTATCAGGCAAGACATGGCCTACATGTGACATTCTTAAGAGAAAACCCACAACTGATAAAATGATGATGGTCAAGGATCATGGATGGCAGAATGGCTGTCAACTAGCAGCCTATTTTGAATGAGTTTATATGGAAAGTTCCCATGTGTTTTGTGATTTTCATGTTTGTTTAATGAAGTAAACGATGTGAGGATGAATGAAAATGACAATTTGTCATGATTTGTATTTTTGTTTCATGATTTGATGAGGGGACAAGTTAGGGACAGATGTTCTCTACAGATGCAGTTTATAAGGATGATTGTGTTATAAAATTGAAACTAAAATTGCAGAGTATTTGAAAGAAGAGAAATTTGGGAGAGGAGAATTCTTCTTATAAATTCATACCATCATTTTTCTCTTACATCAACCTTCTATTTATAGTACATTTTAAATACCTAATACACATGTGACCATCTACCCTATATGTGTAGGTAAAACTAAACCATCCCAATACACATGTGACCATCTACCCCATATGTGTAGGTAAAACCAAACTATCCCAATACACATGTGACTATCTACAATTAGTGGCACACCATATTATTTTTATCTTTTATAACACTCCCCCTTGGTGTGCCATATAATTGTTTCTTCTCTGGCCTTTAAACGCATTTGGCGTTGCCTCGTTAAAAACCTTATCAGGAAAAACCCAGTGGGATAAAAACCATGATAAGGGAAAAAGAGTGCAACTGCG
>JANZLC010000001.1:16491347-16503598 GCA_026413385.1 Erythroxylum gracilipes
CTTCAATGGGCATTTCGCGCCATAATACAATATTTCACAAAATCACAAAATACATAAAATACTTGAACCCTACTATTTTCTTCAACACGTATGTGCAATAATTTCAATGCAAGTAATAGTTATACAATTAATTCCATTAAAAAATATTGACTTGTTCAACATCTATCAGAATAAATTGATAAAATTTCCAATAATATCAATAGATTAAGTGTTTTCAGCACATAAGAATTTTTTTTTTGACAAATAGCACATAAGATTTTTTGCTTTGCAAGAGTTTAAAGAATCATAATATATGCAATCTTTTTTTTTGTATTTTTACAAAGAGATTATTTTTATAACTTAAAACTTGTAATCTTATAATTACGAATGAGTAATTTTACTAATTATTTCAAAGCTCACCTTTTATCAATAGATTAGGCGCTAATGTAAAACCAAGTGGAATTATCACAACCTGAGTATTAGTTTAATTAACTCGAGCATTTATATCCACAATAAGGTTAAAGAAATCATTCCATTTGATCACGTTACTTTTTTAAGTTTGTTAATTCTCGAAAATTAAGTAGTAATTCCATAATTTTATTTAAATAAAGGTCATAAGAAAGTAAGAAACCCTTTAGATATGATAAAACAAGTCAATCCTTGATATTTATTTTCAAATCAAATTTGTATTCAGATGTTCCAAAGTATTCCATTAATCCATTAACAATTTAGAAGAGTATTAATTCTTATCAAACAACCATTAATAAGATAATTAAAATTTGATAATCCAACATACATTTTATGTCCAAATATACATAAAGATGAACAGTTCCATATTCATGCGAAACTTAATTAACTTTTTATGTTGACAACTACCAACTAAATTTCTTGACACAATTTATTTTAGAAAAATAAAGAAATGGTAAAAAGATAGAGATCAATGCGATACTGCTAAGTTATCTAGGAACTAAGACAACACAAGATGGTAATGAGAACTGAGAAATATCAAGGAACATGCATGGTGGTAGATTTTTCGGGTACACAAAAGGAAAATGGTGGGATAAGGAAATATGATAATCGCAGAAACTGAAACTAAGGGAAGTCTTCACTCTTTTGAATCATTACTAGTAAACAAGAATTGCGAATGAATGCAACAATAGTTTTTCAAATCCAATTCTATAGCAACCATTTAATTAGATTATCTCATAAAAAATCATGGACTAATATAATAGGATATGATGAACTTGCACAACTTCATTCTTATCTTATTAGCTGTTTTTTTTTTAATTTTAACATTTATACTAAAATATAAATCACATCATAATGTTTTAAAAGATGAAAATTTTTAATATTTCAGATCATATAATTGTAACTTTGATTCACAAAATTCTTAATTATATTAAGAGTCTTTCAATTAACTGTCAACTAAAAGTGTATTTTGAACCTAAATATTTATGTCAGAATATAATTTGAACCATAACATTTCGAAACGTTCAATTTGAATCCTAATGTTTTAAACAAACTTTAAATATACAAAAAGTTTAACGGAGATAACTATTTATAAGTGAAATGGTTATGTTTAGTAGTAGAGCTCAGATGGACATATTATAGATTGCATTCACATGTCGAAATTACTTGACGCCCATGTTAGCAAAGATGATGTCATACTAGAATGATTTTCATGACCTTTTTTTCCTTCCTTTATATACCTAAGATGAGAGGAGGAACTTGTAAGTAGCCTTTTATGTTAATTTTTCAGGTAATAGGCTCCACTTCGCTACAAGATAGTAAAACTCATTTTCTAATTGAAAAATAATAAATAATGCCACATAAGTGTTGACATAGCATTTAATTAACGAATAGTTAATTATGTTAAATTTTTCGTCCATTTAAAATCTTTTTTGAATGTTTTAAAAATATTAAGGTTCAAATTGAATGCTTCAAAATGTTAGATTTTAATTTGTATAATGATGTAAAGGTTAAGGTTCAAAGGACACTTTTAACCACTATGTATCATGTAAGCTTATTTCATTACCATCCACACTTTACCTTTCAACCACCAGTAGTAGATTTGTAAGTGAAGGAAAGGGTTGTTGGATAGGGAGATGAGCTTTTAGAATTTATTGAATATGGGTGGTTTGGTTAGTGGCAAACTAAATGAAAACTTTTTCTCTATAGTAATCTTAATAATAATACAAACATTCTTGTCTACCAACTAGTGGCACTCAATCCTATGGCTTCTAACTGTTCCTTCCTTTCCCTCTCTCATAGAGTCCAATGCATTATGACATTGGAAACCAATTTTCAGGCTAGTGGTTTTAGTGTTTGTGTTTTAGTTTGATATGTTTACTGCAATAGAGACATTATAATTGGTAACACTGTGAAATCAATTTATCTTTTTTAAAATCATGGATTTTTGTTTGATATTTGAACTTTGTTCGTTATTAGATTTACTCCATATTCTCTTTCATTTTTATAAAACTCACAAGTTCTCAACATATTTTTTTTAAAGATTTTTACAATAATTTTCTTATATTGTGTTCTTTTTTACTTTTAATTTTAGGGATATTTTCAGATTGTACTTATACAGATGTCGACTGCATATTCAACAATTCAAACTTTATTTAAACTGAATAAGTAATTACACTGGTAAATTTCGTTAAATTTTGCATAGTGAAAATGAAAATTCCCACCTTATTTAGTTGAATAATGTTGGTTCCAAATTTGGCTTGTGCTAAGTTAGGAAATTGTTACTTTAGAGAAGGCTTTTGACTCTTTCTGCAAAGAACTCTCTTTTAGTAAATCTTCCATCAAACATTATATTATTGACCATCTCCTATAATGATTTCATAGAGGAGTGGTTTGATATTAGGAATGGTAAAATAAAAGTTAAGTCTGGTCCAATCAAGTTTAGCCCAATCCAAAATTGATGGTTTTTACCTGAGTTGACCATCTTTAGAAAAATTCTAAATTAGAATTTGATCCAAAACCGACTTTTTTCTTAAATGAAATGAACTCATCTAATTGTCCTCCATCCTTGAAGTAGCCCTAGATCAATAATATGATCACTACTAATTCCCTTACTTAAGACACTAAAAGTAAGAATGAGAGTGTCATTACCATTGTTAAAGTATGAGTCTTTATCAATTACAGTGACATATATAACAAAAGATGAATTGAAGAATCTGAAACTCTCCCTTTGATGGGTGACAATGGAAGGTTCTTAAGGCTATCTCTTCCTCTCTACATAACTACTCTCTTTCTTTTGCTTTTTGTTTATACTCTCCTTTATATCTCTTTCTTTTTTGTTTTAACAACCTCTTTTTACCCCTTTAATTCTTGTGTCTTTTAATTAACCTAAACACTTTTGTTTGTAACACTTGTTCCTTAAGTTATTTTGTTTATTTATTTATTTCATTTTTAATTCCTTGTTTGCTTTATGTACTTATTTATTTTTTTCTTGATTTATTATTTATTTATTTAATTTTTCTTTATTTCTTATTTCTTATTTTGATTTTTGTTTTGTTTTTTCATTTATGTAGTTATTTGTTTATGTATTTGTTTATTATTTTCTTCCAACCATTTTAAAAACCTTTTCTTTTTTCCTGTGAGTATATCGAAAACAACCTCTCTACTAGTTAAAGATAAGGCTACACACTTCTGAAAGTTTCCAGACTATACATCTTAGCTGGATTCCTATTGGGATGTTTTTGTTATTTTTTACTCTTTTTTTTAGTTGTTTCATTCACCATCTTTGTTTTTTCCTTCCACTATTATTTTTTTGCTCTCTCATTCTCTCTCTTCTATTTTGCCCTTTATTTCTTTTTTGTCTCTCCTTTTCATTCTTGATCATCTATCTTTGCCCTTTTTTTTCATTCCTTATACCATTTACCTCTCATGCTTGTTCTCCCTCTATGCTTTTATTACCTTCTATTTCTCATATACGTTATCTCTCATGTCTGGTAGATTTGGCGACTAAGAGGGCTTAGAGTAATTGATGAAGGGTGTGAAAAGTTTGAATCTTTGTCGAGTCAAGTTGGGTTAGATTGAGTCTTAAATTAGGTTGAAACTAGCTAGTTTGGGCTTTAGGCCACCTAAAGCTTAATCGAACTCGGGCTTGTGCAATATAATCTAGATCCACTCAAGCTTCAAGTTAGTTTCAGGGTACTTATAAGGGAACTTCAGGTCAGGCCTAGGTAGTCTCAAACTCAGCTCAGCCTAATTCATTATCAAATCTATTTGGTATAATCGAGAATTTGGAACGAACTCTTCAATGCCATACATGTAGCGATGATTACACACAATTTGCTATCTCTAGAGCAATATAGTCAAAAGATAGGTTAAATGTTAGTATTTCATATTAGAGATTTTAGGAAAACTGTTTGTGAAATTAGAGTAAATATAAAATTGTTTTAATTTTAGCGAATGGTACTCACTAATGTAACATATGCCCCATGTGGTATTTGTAGTTCCGTACAAAGAATAAAAATAAAATAAAAGTGGCATATCATTGCTAACATGCTTATATATTTTAGTGTAAATGTTAAGTTTCAAAAGAGACATTTTACTTGTGCTATTAGTTGTGTAAAAATGGATTTTGCATTTAGTATGATCAATTCCTATATTCTTATATATATATATATAATGGGTTCTAAGGGAATTTGGTTAGGCTAGGAATAAATAAGCCCATATACAACAAGGGACATCATATATAAACCTAAGACTTCAAGGTAATGATATTTTTGAGTCTCAAATTTGTACATAACCTACTTCATTTTTATGTCCCTTTTCAATATAAGATAACTTTACTTGTGAATATCCAACCTCTACCAATGACAAGAGAATCCATCTACATCTGATTAGCTACCGCTTAACCTATAGTTAATGGAAAGATAAATGAGTCAATCCATCTACATCTAAATATGACTTTTGGTTTCTAACTTTCTACATTGAGATTAGAGAATAGAGAAGCTTATAGAATGTATATATGGTTTGATAAATTTATGGCTTGGGCCTTGAGTGCTTGATACTTAAATTGTCGTTGGTCATTAAGAATTTGAATGGTTGTGAAATTTGTGGTTTTTATCAATTACAAGTTTATGACTAAAATTAATCAATTATGTCAAAGTGTAAAGTGAGTTAATTAATTATTATTAGTTAACTATATTCTTAATTTAACATGTAAAATTATTTGGATATAGAAATTAGAGATAAATTAATAATTAAAATTTAATTTTTTGAATATTAACTATTTTCTCAAGAATTATACCTAAATTATATAAATTAGTGTGATTTTTGATTTAATTATGTTTGAAATTTCATTACTAACTTATTTAACTAGTTTCCTAAATTAATTAATATTAAAATAAATTAAAAGGATTCATTTGTAATATAAAACTTAAAGTTTAAGGATTATTTATATGTGCGTGTGTGTTTATTCTTTATGTTTTATAGAGGAAAACTATAAATAATGGTAAACTTGTAATATTGATAATTTATCGTTGAATTATGTAATAATACATAATGAGCTATACTTGTAAGTTTATGGTTGAATTAAGTAATCACATAAAAATAGGTTATAGTTGTGACTTTATGGTTGAATTATGCAATCACACTAAATAAGTTATAACTATGGCTGAATTATATAATCACACAAAATATGTTGTATTTGTGAGTTATGGTTGAATTATATAATCTCACAAAATGGGTTGTAGTTAAGAGTTTATGATTGACTTATGTAATCAAACAAAATAGGTTATAGTTGTGAAAATGCCACAATCATTTGTATAAGTTAGTGGAGTTCATTTACATTTCTATATCATATGATTGTTGAGAAGTTGTTGTTGCTCTATTTGTTCTTGTTATTTTATATAACTTATTCTGCTTTTTTTTCATGTCATTAGTAGTTGTTAATATTGATGCTTGAACTATTGACTTTGAATATAAGATGCATGTATATTTTTAAAGTTCAATTTATGTTCATTGTTTTATAATCTAAGATGTGAATTTGTGTTTGTTTGGAGTTAAGTAGTACACATTTTTTATAATAGTTGAAATTGAAATTATTAATTTAATTTTGACTTATGTCTTTATTTATTTTACAAATAAATGGAGGGAAGTTCAAGTGCTCCTTATAATTCAGCCAATTCAAGTTTAGGAAGAATCTGGGCTCATTCTAGATTGGTTCCTCGAATGAAGAACCATACCATTTGTTTGTATTTGTAACAATCATTTGAAAGGTGGGGGAATCACCAAATTAAAGAAGCATTTAACTAAGATCAAAGGTGATGTGGAGCCTTGTAAAAAAGTGAGCCATAATATAAAATGGCAAGTGAAGACTTTACTTGAGGAGTATCATGGTGAAAAAGATAGAAGAAAAAGGCTAAACTACAAAATTAGCTCTGGAAGTTCCTTTTGTGGTGGTCAAGATGATATTAGGGATATTAAAGGTGGTATTCTTACCCAACAAAAAGGGAATGTTACACTTCATGTGAGAAAAAGAAGAAGACAGGTGTATAATTTTTTTCCACCATGAACAACTCTTGGAGCTTAACCTTTAATCCTTAATGCCTTGTAATATAAAGAAGTAGCTCATAATGTGGACATAACAATGGCTAGATGATGGTATGATTCAGTTATAACATTTAATATTATCTAGTCTTATTATTACCAGCCTATGGTGGATGTTATTGCTACTTATGGTCTAGGATATAAAGTTCCTTCAATTGATAACTACTTAGGTAAACTTCTAAGCAGCTTTATTTATGAAATAAACATTTATTTGGATGAAATAAAAATGACAATATCTGTTTCCCTCCTTTTCCTGCTAGGAAAAATCATCATGTATTTTACATATCCATACAATTGAGTCCTTGGTTTTTCAAAATAGTGTATAAAAAAGTGCTTCCAATTATTGCTATTTGACTCGGACCTGTTCTAAAAAAAAGGAGAGGAGTGAAGCCGCTCGATAGTTATTTATGAGTGTTTAATCATGTGTGATGATTGGACAAATAGAAGATAAAATCCTATTACCAATTTTTTTGGTTGATTATGCAAAAGGGATAATGTTTTTGAAGTCTATTGATGTATATGGCCTTGTTAAAAATGTTGATATTTTGTTTCAAATATTGATGAAGTTAGCCTAAAAAATGATTATATTTACAAAGAAAGTATAATTTTTTTATTGAGCTCTTTGTGCTACACATTGCATTGGCCTAATATTGAAAAATATAGGAAATATTAGATACTTTCCTATCATTGATGAAAATGTGTATAAAACAAAAAAATGACCAAGTTCATCAATAATAGTGCATGGTTCTTGAATTTAATTAGAAAATATTTTATCAATAGTTAGAGTTTGTTTTGTCATACTGTTACTAGATTTGAAACTAATTTCTTATCACTTTAACCATTTTTTTTGGTAAATATCACTTTAATGTTTTGTTCTGATGAAGACAGAGTTGAGGTGAATGTTTACAAATAATAAGTGAATTACACCTCCGCATGCTATGTTTAATGCTAGATTGGAGACTTCTAAAATTATCCTTAAAGATCATCAATTTTGGTCCTAATATCAATTTGTCATTCCAATTTGTGAGCTTTTGGTGAGAATACTTTACTGGCTGACAATGACGAGAAAGTAATAATGAGTTATTTTTATGATGTCATAAAGAGGGCGAAGGAAGCAATCAAGGCCAATCTAAAAATATATCTTCTTTGTATACACCTTATCATGTATTCGTTAATGAGAGATGAGAAAGATAACTTTATTCTATGTTGTTTATAGCTGGGGCATTTTTGAATCCTGACGTCTATTTTGAACCAAGTTTTATAAAGAAATATGAAGTTAATAGGAGAATGCTATTAACTATTACAATAATTGTTGCCTATGAGATGATACAAGATCTCTTAAGCTCATAAATAGAGGTCTATAAGGATGCTTTAGTGATTTTGGGATGCTAAATGCTATTTTTCAAAGATACAAAATTAATCAAAGTATATATTTTTCACTTTATTACTGGTTGAAAATTAATAATCACTTTATTTTATTTATAATGTTAATTTTCTTGTCTTATAGTTGCTTGATGGGACCAATTTAAAAGTTTTAGAATTACAAAGGTTTGTAATTGTGATTTTGAGTTAATTGTGAGTGCAACAGGGTGTCAAAAGAATTAAAGCACATTTGAATTCATTCATTCAAAGAATGAATATATTGGAACATAAAAGATTAAATAACTTGCACTACAAGGAAATTAGGAATTAGCAATGGAAAATTACTGATAGAAACGAAACTGTTGCAAATTACTGATGAAAAATCAATTTCCATCGGTAACATTGATGAGAAAAATTTCGTTTAGCGGTAGTAGTAATATTTGTCGGTAAATATGGAGGAAAATTAGCCTAACAAAATTTTTGACGGGCTTTAGAGACAGTATAAAATGCTCATCGGTAAAGAAGGCGGGAATTGTTGGCAGAATTAAAAAGTTTTGAGTTTATCGACGAAAATTTGTCTGTCGGTAAATTTTCAAGGTAAACGTTGTCGTCTTCTTCGACTTCAACATTTTAAAGTAACACCAAACAACATCATTTTCTTTTACATTTAACTCACCCGAAAACTCCTTCTTCCCCCACCTGCATCTTTTTCTTCATTTGCTTCGTCTCTCCTCTCGTGCGATTTTCTTCTCCTCGATTTCTTTGTCATGGACTCCTCTTTTACTTGTCAACGTTTGTCTTCTTTGGCCACTGTTATTATGTCTTTCAGTGGAGGTATTTTTGCAACCATTGCCATTTATTTTTTCGTATGAAAGTTTATTTGGGTATTTGATTACTTTCATTTATTTGTGTATTCTGTGATTGAAAAACAATTTTAAGGTATAAATGTTAGTGATAGAAGGGACAAGACGTGAGTTGGTTGTGATGTTGAGATGAATTTTTGATGCTTGGAAGGTGTTTGATGAAATGTCTGTTCTTTGAAAAAATGATTTTATTTTTTTATTTTCAGTTCTTTTTGAGTATGAATTTCATAATTATCCTTTTATGATGATTCATAACTGGTCTAATTAAGAGGCTATTAGTTTATTTGTCTAATTTAATTGCTTTTTCATAACTTTTTATTACCATTAGTCAATATTTCATTTGGTTTAGAGTTACTCTATAGTACTTTTGTCATGAAATACCAAAAGTACCAATTTCAAGCACTTGAAATGTTTAATTATATTAAAGAAAAAGATGGATTTGCACACACGTTTATTACATTACTTATAAATGCATGGTTGAAAAGCTTGGATTCATGGGCAGTTAGAGACATAGAGTGTGTGCTTATAAAAATGAGGATGACTGTTGATAAAACTTTAGTGGAGATGGTAAACATTGAAGCAATGACAAGTTATGGAAAGAAAGAAAAGGTTCAAGAAGTTACTAACATGTTTGAGAGAATGGAATTCTATAATTATGACCATTGGTATGATCTTGTAATGTCATTACGAATATATTGGTCAGGTATGACTACTTCAATCAAGCCCATAAACTTTATTTGGGAATGAAAGATAAAGGTGCTACTCGTAGTATCTACACTTCTACAGTTAGGATGAAGTCATTTTGTAAGAAAAAACGACTTCGTCTTGCCTTGAGGCTCCTTAATAATATGCTTTGCCAGGGGTGTGAGTATAATGCAATTACATATGATACAGTAATTAGTAGGTCCTCTGAAGATAATCGTCAAAATTAGGAACTTTTATTGGTCCAAGAACTAGAATAATTTATTAATCGATAGTGAAACTAAATATAGGAGAGCTTTAGGGGAACCTTACCTAAATCTAACTAATTCATAGTTTGGTATATTCTTGATTATTTCTTTGCATTAGTATTTAGATTGTTACTTTATTTTATTTATCCAATCATCTATAAATGTTGATATATCTTACTAAGTTTATAGATAGTGGGTAGTTAATCAAGAATCCTCATGGGATTGATCTGTACTTGCATTGTTAGCTACAACTACATTATGTACTTTGGTAAAACAATTAAAACAAACAATTAAGTAATGTAGAATGCATCATTGACTTTTTGACTTATAATGAGTGTTCTATTTTAGAAAACCTATCTACTATTACAAATATTGAATCCTTACCATTTCTAGAACTAGATAAACCTAAAGAAAAATTCATTAACAAATTTACCTATCTATGGGGTTGCACTTGAGATTTAGCCTGTTTATAAGTAACACATCTTTCACATATTCTCTTTATATTTAAAGATTCTTTTTTACTTTAAATTTTCCTATGCAATGATAAATTTAAGATTTATTTTTCATGTGTTAAATTAGCACAATTTATTATTCTACACTTATTATTTGTATTAGAAACACTATTTACATTCCATTTAAAATTAATCTAATTATTTTCATTTATTTTTAGTTCTTTATTACGTCACTAAATTGTAGGATCATACAAATTATATACTTACGTTCATTCAATTAAAGGGAAAAGGGGTTTCTTTTTCTCAAGTAATGTCATTAATTCACTCGTTTTAGACTGTTCGCTTTGCGTTATATTTCAAATAACCATTGTAGAATGTGGATAGCTCTAATTATTTAATTTCCTATTTTGATGTGGTTAAAATTGGAGAAAAAAGGACTTGTTCTTGGATGTCATTATTTGTTCAATCTTCAAGTTGTGATATTGAAGTAGCATGAGAGCTTTATTGAAGTATCTCATGAGCTACATGTTCTCCATGTCATTTAGAAAACAAAACTAGATGAGGATGTAAATTTAAAGTTGTGATAATGTTATGATAGTCTAATCCAATATTGTAACAAATTATGACATTGAATTCTACCGAGGAGATGGATCTCACAACTGTAGTAAGTTTGTCAACTAGAGCCTTTGCCTTTTGAAGATACTTTAATATAATATGATCACTCTTTTTTAACTCCTGCAATTCTATTTGAATTTAAAGTTGCCTTTTATGTGAGATTGACTTAAATGCATATGGTAAGGTTTGCCAAACATCACAAGAGGATATTAAACTGATGATATACATCTTCAGTAAAGATTGAAAGTATCCATAAGAGTAACATTTGTTCTTTTTTAAAATAGGAATCATAAGCTGGATTGATTATTTATTGAGGAGGATAGGAAACAAGGAGACAATTTGGGGTGGTTAAGAGAAATTTAGATTAATAAACTTATATAGAATTTAGTAATTTAGAAGAGGAATGAAATAAGTCTTTCATGTGAGATAAATTTTAGGATTCAGTTTAACTAAAAAGATATGGTATAAGGAGGAAGATAAGATAAGATGAGTTGATGTTGTTGACCTAAGTTGTGAATTATTAAAGGTTGTTCTTATGTGAGAGAAAATTTTTCAAACTTTTATTATCATATAAAAGCAGGATATGATGTGATATTTTTGTATTAAATGAATGACTTTGTAAAGACTATGACTATAACTTTTAAAAAGAAATATTGTTAATGATAATTATCATCATAATATCTAATTGATATAATTATCAAATTGATGATAATGATTATCCTTAATAAATACAAACAAAAATAAGTATAAAGAATAAAATAAATACGTTTAATTTGATAAATACGAACAATGAGATAATAAAAAGATTGATATAGTACAACACTTGAGCAATAGAGTTCCTCTTCATCTAAAGGTTTCTTCTCTGATTTGCAAAGGCCAATGACAAGGTAATTTCAGAGGTTTTGATACTCTAGGCTAACTATTCCCAAGTGTTGCCTAATGTTCTAAGGGACGACTCCATCATTTGGACTCTAGAATCTAGTGGTCGATTCTCCAACCAATCTTGTCATCACATCCTAAATAGAGTCTTATCTAAGGTACCTTGGTTTGTACTATTATGGCATAATTCTATCTACCTTAAGACGTCTTTTATCTCTTCGCTTGAGATTAAAAATCAACTCAGGACTAAACGACAATGCCATGGGAATGCTAACTCTACTTGCTTGTTATGTAAAATGAAAATAGAGGATCGGGATCACCTCTTTTTCCTTTGTACCTTCTTGAAATGATATGGAGTAGGATCTTACATTTGTTACGGTTCTCCATATTCTTGGGAACAAGCTCTCACTTAGGCTATTAGCAATTCTCACAAGGAAAAGCTCAATGCAATCCTATACAAAGGAGCCTTTATTTCTACCATTTATTGTATTTGGAAGAAGAGGAACTGTAACACCCAAATACCCCCTGGGAGGATACATGGATGCCACCCAAGACAGAACAATAAAACCAAACATCACACT
>JANZLC010000001.1:16513423-16529720 GCA_026413385.1 Erythroxylum gracilipes
GCCAAAATGTCAAAGAGACAGAACAGAAATCGGACTAAAGTTGCTTAATATGCTAACCCCTAATTTGGGGCGTTACACCAGGTACCACTATAAATGACCACATTACCAGTTTTTATAAGTTAGTTACTAATTTAATGAATTTGGATGTGACATTTGAAGATAAAGATTTGGATTTGATGTTGCTGGGATCCCTTCCTAAGGAGTTTGAGTTTCTTGAAACTACTCTACTTCATCGGAAGGTTTGATGCGTCTCTTAGTGAAATTATAGTTGTTTTGTATAGTCATGAATTGAGAAGGAAGACAAAGGAAGAACGTACAAGTGGAGCAACAGAAGCTTTGGTAGTCAGAGGCCGTTCGTAAAGCCAAACTAAGGGATGGAAAGCGAGATCGAAGTCAAGGCTCAAACTGAGCAAAGATGAATGTGCCTTTTTCTGGAAAAAGGACACTGAAAAAAGGATTGTCCAAAGTTGAAGAATAAAAACAATCCTGATAAGGAAAAGACTGTTGTAAATTCGAATGTTGCTGAATGTGAAGATGCTAACTTAGATCTTTCATTGGTTGTTACATCCTCAATAAACCCTTCTAATCTATGGCTGCTCGATTCAGGCTATAGCCATCACATACGTCCTAATTGGGATTGATTCTCTGATTTTAAAGAGCTAGAAGGTGGAGTTGTTTGCACAACAAATGACAATCCCTACACCACAAATGAGATTGGTTCAATTTGCTTGAGGAATCATCCCTACACAACCAGGACTTTGATAGATGTCAAATACGTGCCAAGTTTGTCAAAGAATCTCATTTATGTGAGAGTACTAGAATTAAAAGGCTACATTGTAAATGCAACAAATGGAGTAATGAAAGTCATCTTTGGTGCACTTATGGTAATGAAAGGAATTTGAGGAAATAATAACCTGTATTATTACTAAGGTAATATAGTTATTGGAAAACCAACAGTAGCTTCTAATGATGATCAAGAGCTAGAAGCAGTCAGGTTGTGGCATATGCGCTTGGGACATGCAAGTGAAAAATCCTTGTAGATATTAGTAAATCAAGGATTGTTGAAAGGAGTTTGGACCTACAAATTAGACTTCCGTGAGCATTATGTCAAAAGGAAGCAGACAAGAGAGAAATTTAGCACTGCAATCCATGATACAAAGAGTATTTTGGATTATGTTCACTCTAATGTGTGGGGACCTTACAAAACAATTTCTTTGGGAGGAAAACACTATTATGTGACCTTTGTTGATGATTTTTTCCAAAGAGTATAAGTGTATACTATGAAGACTAAGGATGAAGTGTTGGGAGTTTTCCTTAAATGGAATAAGATGGTGGAAACTTAAATAGGCAGAAGGATTAAGCTTCTCCATACAGATAATGGTGGGAGTACAAGGGTGATCTATTTTTAGAAGTATGTGAAGATGAAGGTATTGCCCAACATAGTTAGGGATACACCACAATAAAATGGGGTAGTAGAATGCATAAACCGGACATTGCTTGAGAACGTTTGATGTATGTTGTTCAATGCTGGGTTAGGTAGAGAATTTTGGGCAGACTGTAACATGCATGTCATCTCATCAATCACCTTCCATCAACTGCTATTGGTGGTAAAACATCTTTGAAAAAATGGTTTGAAAAACTTGTTATAGATTACGATTCCTTATATTTGTTTGGTTCTACTATATACTATCATGTTAAGGATTCAAAGTTAGATTCACATGCAAAGAAAGCAATTTTCACGAGGATCACCTCTGGTGTGAAAGGATATCATCTTTGGTACTTAGAGTCAAAGAAAATAATTTAGTAGGGATGTTTCCTTTGATGAATATACCATGTTAAGAAAAGACACAATTGAAAATATTGAGTAGACATATGGTACTCTAAAACAGGTCAAGTTTGAAGGAAGAATTGTTACCCAAGCAAATGATGAAGTAGATGCAAAAACTCCTATGGAAGAAGAGGAGCCAGATGAAGAAAATTCCAACCTAAGAACCTCCATAACAATAATTACCAATTGCATTGAGAAAGCCAAAAAGGAACATTTAAGTACCTGCTCATGTGTTAATATGGTGACTTATGCATCTCCAATTAAAATTGATGACATTCCTATCACTTATAGGGAAGCAGTCCGAAGTTCAGAAGAAGATAAGTGAAGGATAGCCATGAATGAAGAATATACATTCCCTTTATATGAATCAGACGTGAAAGCTAGCTAGTCTTCCAAAGGGAAAGAAGGCAATTGGATGCAAATGAGTATATGCAAAGAAAGATGGATTTCTTGACAAGAATAATGTTCTCTACAAAGCAAAGTTGGTGGCCAAAGGCTATACTTAGATGGAGGGAAATGATTACAATGAAATTTTTTCTCCAGTTGTAAAACATTCCTCCATTCAAATTTTGTTGGTTTTGGTATCACAATTTGATATAGAACTAGTTCAATTGGATGTCAAAATTGTGTTTCTACATGGAGACTTTGTAAGGTCCCAAATTATACCCTAGTTGAAATATTACATGTTCATGAAAGTAAATGTGATAGGTGTCGAAATTGTGATATGATTGTGAATGATATATGTCTTGAATCTTGATTTGATGGACCATGATTAGTAACTTGAAATTAATTGGTACCATTAGAAAATTGAGGTATTAAAATGTACATTTGGACTAGTAAAATTTCAAGTGGCAAGAAAAGTTGGTACATAAAAATTTGGATGACTAAGCCTATAAATTGATTGACATTTGGCATAGATGATTAAGTGACAAATGGCCTAATAGAACTGTGACATTTGGCAACCACACATGAAGACATGCAGATGACTTTATTAAAGGACAAATGCCGTTTCAAATTTATGACACCTAGCACTAAACAAGTGCTGAATCACTCCAACCCATTTGATGTTTCTGCTGTATTTTCACTATCCTTTGCTCCTCTCCACCAAAACTCTCTCTTACTCTCACAAACTCCTAGATTTTTATTCAATTTAGATCATCATCACTTGACATCTTTGCAAGATGCTGCATCAAGGAAGCTAGATTTTGTTATCTTTTATATTGTCTTTTTGGTGCTAAGATTTGGCACCTTGATCTTGGATGTGTGTTGGTTGCTTGGAAGGGCTAGATTAGATGGTTCTTTGGTGTTGAAATTTGAAGTTAAATAGGTAAGGGAATTCTAAACTTGATAGGATATATTAATACAAGTTCTATGATGATTGAATTGGCATGGAATATATATTATGATGATGATAATTGAGTGCTGGAAAAGTGATCCTTGTATGGCAAATTCTGTTTTGGTTTTAATGTATGAAAGATAATGATTTGTGAGATGCATAATGAATGATTTTTGAATTGGATTTGGACATAAATTTGATAAGGGATTGAAGCATGAATAAGATAGAATTGAAGTGAAATTGATGGACTTTGGTGAAGGTGTGTTGGATGGAGTATGAAAAAGTTAAATTTGGAAAAAAATAAAGGTGATGGGTGAGTGAACCGAACGGTCATTGGTGAGTAAACCGAACGGTTCGCTCATCCCACGATCGTGGGATTTATATGCACTTTCCCACGATTGTGGGAAATGCTTTGGAAGGGAAAAAGGTTAGTTTTGTACATTTGTTGGACTATATAAGGTTAAGGCATTTTTTAATGGTGTAATTGGACTTTATTAAGGTGTAAAATGAACCTAGTTTAATGTGGAATTAGTTAACTAAAGGTTGAATAAGGTTTGGATTATTAATTGAAGTAATAACTTAAGGAAGGTGTTATTGATAACAAATTATCTAATTTTGGAACTTATAAGTTGTTAAAGGAATGAAGTTTACTTATAAATGCTAATGTGATTTAAAGAACAAGAGTAATGTGTTAGTTGTGAATGTTTGTGAATTGGGAACTTGTGTGAATACATGTAATGTGTAATTACTTAATGCATTCATTGGTGAATTATTGCAAATGTTTATGTTTATAAGGAATGTTAAGTTTGATGAAATGTGAATGAATATGTTTTGAGCAAAATGGAATAAAGTCATATGTTATGCACTACATCACATATGTGATTCTTAAATCCGAAATGTTTTGTTTTTAAAACTATCAAGTCCTAGTCGTGGATAAATAGGCATACTTAGAAGGGTCTGCAGCTACTTCTGTAACTAGACACTAAGGTGTCTTTTGTATCTAGACACTTCGGTGTCTTCTGTACTTGACACTCCAGTGTCTTTTGATCTTAGACACTTTAGTGTCTTCTGTTTCATAGACTTAAACTTAAGTCTCTTCTATTTTTGAGATACCAATCATAGGTATCTTCTCTTTTGGTCCCTTTACCCATTTATGTAAAAAGGCTAATAGGCTAATCTGTTTTGTGTTTTGATTAATGTTTTGATCTGATACAAGATAAGTTCTGATTTGATACAAGTTCTATTATATTATGACACAATTATATCCTGTTCTGAGACTTGTACATTCTGTTATGAAGTAATGATGTTCTGTTACGATACTTATATGATTTGTTCTAATGCAAGAATGTTATGTACTAATGAATTTCATTCTGCTCTGAGACAAATAATGTTTAGATTGCTCTTTAATATGAACAATTAAAGATTGCTTATGATATGACCTGATTTAGTACATGTGAATGTTAGACGACTGTTAGAAACAGTCACCATTATGTATCCTATTTAGTTATTACCCATTAAGCTATATGCTTATCACGATATTTTTGCCTCTATGTAGGTTCTGATAAAAAGACTTAAGGCTGGGACAACCGTAGTGGCCAATGAAGGACTTGATATAATTTTGGAAAATGTTATGTTTAAGTTTTAAGTTGCATTTCAATGTGTTGAGACATATTGTATTTTGCATAAATGCTTTGTAATAACTTATAAATGGTTTGTAATAACTATAATACATGATGGATTTGTATGTAAAGCATATATATGATGAGTACAATATGTACATGATGTTCTATATATAACTCATCAAAGTATGAATGTGAAGTATGTTATCTTATTTTCAATGAATTTATGGAATATCTTGGTATGTTTTATGATTGTTTTGTGTGGTATCTGTATATCCTCTCAGGGGGTATTCTGGTGTTACAGACTTAGAGGAGGAAATCTATATGACTCATCTTGAAGATTTTAAAGTTGTTGGAAAAGAGAATATGGTGTGCAAGCTTGAAAAATCGTTGTATGATTGAAGCAATCTCTAAGGCAGTGGTACAAATGATTTGAAAATTTTATGCTGGGGTAAAAGTACACAAGAAGTAAATATGATCACTGTGTTTACTTTCGCAAGCTACAAGATGGATCCTACATCTCTCTTCTCTTGTACGTTGACAATATGTTGATAGTTTCAAGGAATCTAAGAGAAATTGAGAAATTGAAGATTCAGTTGAATCAAGCGTTTGAAACGAAAGATCTAGGTGAAACTAAGAAAATTCTCGGCATTGAGATAAGTAGAGACAGAAAGTTGGGGAGATTGTGTTTGACCCAAAAGCAATATTTGAAAATGGTACTACAACGTTGGCATGAATAAAAAGTTAAAACCTGTTAGTACTTCGCTCGCTCCTCATATAAAGCTCAGTGCATCCTTATCTTCAAAGAAGATGCAGAACAAGAGTACATGACTAAAGTACCGTATGCAAATATTGTTGGTAGCTTGATGTATGCAATGGTGTGTACAAGGCCTGATATTTCACAAGTAACAGGAATAGTAAGCAGGTATATACATGATCCAGGGAAGGAGCATTGACAAGTTGTGAAATAGGTTATGCGGTACATTCTGAATACCGTAGATATTAGATTAATGTTTGAGCGGGATGAGAAAGGTGGTTATTGCTTAGTTGAATATTGTGATTCCGACTATACTAGTGATCTAGATAAACATCGATCAACTACTAGCCATGTGTTTACTCTTGCAAAGGTACCAGTCAGTTGGAGGTTTACCTTATAGCCAACAGTTGCTTTATCAACTACATAGCTGAGTATATGGAAACTACAGAGGCTGTGAAGGAGGCAATTTGGCTTCAAGGATCGCTTGATGAATTGGGAATTAGACAGAAGCATGTCAAAGTATATTGTGATAGTCAGAGTGCTATTCATTTAGCAAAGAACCAAGTTTATCATGCAAGGGCAAAGCACATCAATGTTCACTTTGATTTTGCACAAGAGATTCTAGAAGACGATGGAATAATACTCCAGAAAATCTTAACCTCTAAAAATCATGCAGACATGATGACAAAAGTGGTGACTGTAATCAAGTTTAAACATTGTTTAGACTTGATTAACATTTTGAAATTTTCATAGCAATTGGAGACACTACTGAAGATAGTTTCATTTGCAAAAGGATTTTGAGAAAAAAGATTGGGAAATATGTCAAGGTGAAGAATTGTTGACTTATGACATATTTTGATATCCCATATTGGAAAATTGTGAAAATAGGAGAGTCTCCTTAAGTTTTAAAAGGAGAGTTTCATCATATTGTTAATCATCCCAACTTCTTCCCCATTTGTAATTCTTCGCTTCAAAATAGTGAAATATCGATTTAATAGTGTTTGAGAAAGTAAACATAATTCACTGAATCTTGTTAAATTCTAGTGTTCTTTATTTATCTATTTAATAGCTACTGTCAGGTATAGTTGTAGTGAATTATTGTATTATTAAATTACACGCCTAGAAAAAGTTTGCTTAGGATGTTGGATTTTAAGTGGGACCATTTATAACTCCTCCAGTCTTTCCTGAGAATTTACTTGGTGTAATTTTTAAGTACAATCGTTCACATCCTATTCACCTAGACAATAGTGCTCAAAGTGAATTTATTATTATTGGTAGAAATTAACCCAAATTTCTGCAACAATGTCAAGACACGAATTAAGTGGACAAAGACTCCGAATGGTAGTATATGCCGACATGAACACGATGCTCCTATCTCACCCAGAGATCTAGTGCCCAATAGTTTCTGTTGAATATGAAGATTTTACGAACTATAATGTACATCTCATAATGAGGCCATGTTCATTGTTATACTATCTATTCAAAATATAAATATTCTCCAAATGTTTTGTTTCACCAATTTCTCAATGCTTCACTATTCGATATTAATTATTATTTGTTTCAGAAGCATCTCAATTTTCCTGTTCTCTAATGAAGCATAAGTTTTTGTCCGCACTTAAACACTCTTAATTGAACTATTTTGGGAAAAGTAGACATAACAGGATATAATTTTGGCATATTAGTTAAATTTAAAACTTTCTATACAATGACTAGTTCAATGGAAGGTGACAATATTGACAATCAGAAAATCTACACATGAAAAATCAGTTCACTACAAACCAAAAGTTCGTATATGTTAACATCCAACTCTATTGAATTTGGAAACCACACCGATGGAAGAGAGAGATAGATTAAAAAAAAGAAAATGTGTGAAGAGTCTGACTCTGACATGAAAATGTCTACGTATTTAATGGGTTGGCAGGAATGGTGGAGCTCTCAAGTGCACATGCCTTGTATAACAAGGTGGTACAAAGCCTCTTCAGCGAACGACGCGTAAGATATCTAGGGAAGATTTATTCGATGTCTCAAATCAATCACTTTCTATCTAATAAGGATACATATAGATGTAAATAGCAGTTCCATGCTCGTTTAAAAAACAATTATATATCAAATAAAAGAAGTCGTGATCTTTGCCTATCTATTTTTCATGACTAAGTACCTTTAATTCATTGCTGAGGTACAAGATCATATGTTTCACATTTTTTGCTATAAAATCAAGCAGCAAATAGTATTCCACTCTTTTTCCAGGAGAAAATTGCGACGTAGCAGTGGGGAGGAGTAGAAGGAGATCGTTGACTAACTTATTTGTTCTGATCTCCGTATCATTTTCTTTTCTTTTCATAAATAAGGTGATTCATTGTTGGTAAGCATAAATGCAATGGTTGGAGAACACTTACTACGACTTTCAGAACATTAATTTTGGAAATGTTATAGAAACTCTCTTAAAATTAAAGTGTTTGAATTTATTGATTTTTAAAGATTTAAAACTTTTGAACAACTAATTGGATTATGTAATTTGACTTTGAGTCGAAGTCTGTTGTAAGTTAAATGCACCCGAGCTTAAGGGTAAGGCCTGTTGTTTACAATACAACATGAACATCATAAATGCAAATGGTTCAGGTTTAAAAGTTTGAGGTTTACACATGTGCTATACAAGTGATTGATCTTTCAAACTATTAATAGTTGTACGTGCAAAAATCCATTAACTAGGATGAGATAAACTCTAGATTTGGACCTATATAAAGCTAAAAAGGGCTCCTCCTAACATCTTATAGGCTTTGGGTAAATTTAAAAAAGGGTCTTGATGAGAGTTAATGGTGAGCTATATTTTGTTTCATTTTGTTCTTTATAAGGGCCAAGAGTAAATTATATTTTATTTCATTTTGTTTTTTATGAAAGTCAAGAGTGAGTCTATTTTTTTTATGAGAGTAAGCCTTAGGTAGTTACCCTGCCTGCCTTTGACCAAAGTCGAGCCTGCAATTAAAGGACTTTTGTGCGCGATATTTTTAGGAAGAAATGTATGTTTTCAGCAAATAAATATGCAATATACATCGAAGACTCCAATTAAGCATGAAGAATGGTAGCTTTCTTAAATAAAAGAAAGTAAATAAACAAAAGTAATTTAATATACAAAAAATGATTTGAGGAATACATTGATATTTTTAATACTCCCCTTCAAACAAGCAAACATAAAAGAAGGGAAGCTAGAAAAATATGCCTAAACCAATAATTGTCCAACAATTTGGTGAAAACGTCTATGCTTGGTGTGGGCATAACAAAGGAATGGAAATCATATAAATAGCACTAAAATGTAATGTCAAGTTTGAGAAAAAAAATCTAATTTAATTCAATAAAATTTTAATGTAAAGAATTTCATCGGTGGTATTAGCTACCTTTGTATTCACCTTTTGTAGACGATGAAAAAATCATTTTCTATTTCTTAGCTCTCCGGAAATAAAATATGAATAAAGAAAAAAATTCATAACGACAATACTTCTATACTCATCACCATTATATAAACATAGACCAACATATTTAGGTAACATACAATGAGTGACCATAATTTTAGAATATGGTTTGTAATTTGTCATTGACATTCAATGAAGAAGATTTATGTATATTTCTTTTGAGTGAATAGTATTCAAGAAATAGTATAAGATGCCTAAATCACGATTGAAAATTTTCTTTATAATTCTTTTAGTATAGGATTTAATTTTTTGATGAGTTGATGTCTATGATAATTAAGTCACGAACATAACACAATAGAAATATATAGTCAATTCTATCAGTAAATGAATATAAGGAGAAATCTACTTTTGAATATTAAAAGCCAATTATATGCAAAAATTTAGACAACCATTGAAACCAATGACAAGGTACTTGTTTGAATTTATATATGAATGCATGAGATTTAAAAAAAAAAACAAAGTTTGGATGTTGTGGATCAATATACCCTTTATATTAAGCCATGTAAACAACTTGAGAGAGATTCTCATGGAAGAAAGCATTAGTAATATCCAACTATTTAATTAATTAATACTGAGAGGTTGTAAGAGATGGAATCAGGCGAATTATTATGATGTTTAATACCACATTGAGAGTTTTGTCATAGTCAATGCATGATTATTAAGTAAATGCCATCAAAATGGGTCTTGTATCTGTCAACTATACCACATGGCAGTTGTTTAATCCAAAAAATCCACTTACACCCTAAATAATATCATGAACTATTAGTTTGGAACTAGATCTTAGGTATTAATTTTTGACAGAGCAATTATTTCAACATCCATAACTTATTGTAACTACTTAAAATTCTTTGCTTGATGACAATTATATGGTTCCTCTTACAAAAAATCAATACTCTTTGATAGTTTTAAGGTTTGCTATGAACAAGTAGAAATACGAGCATCCCACTTTTGGAAGGTTAAGGAATAAAATTGCATAGGATGAGTACAAATTGGTGGAGAATAAGAAGGTAAGGAAGTAGTAAGATAGGATATAAGGTCCCATTTTTTGTTGTAACACTATATGCAAAGTGTTATCCGAACTATTAGCCAACAGATTAGGTTCCACTTCAACATCTCATCCATAGATCTCAAGGTGCTTTTATCTCTTGTAGAAGTATCCTAACAATATTTTACTAGTTCAAGAGTTGACGAAGGACTATAATGCTAATAATATATCAACGACTATGCAATCAAAGTAGACTTTTCCAAGGCTTTTGGTAGCTTGAATTGCAACTTCTTACTGTGCAGTTTGGAATGGTTTGGTTTCCTTATGAACTTCTTTCATTAGATTAAAGTTTGTATCTCCACATGCTCTTACAGAGTGCTCATTAATGGTGTCCCAAGTAGTAGGTTAAATTGCTCTAATGGGATAAGACAAGGTGAGCCAATGTCTCATTACTTGTTTGCAATTTCAATGGAGATTCTCAACATAATCATCATACAAAAATATCTCTAATAACCCTAATTTTAAATTCACTACAAATGAGAGGACTTTCAACTCACTCATCTTAGTTTTATATATGATCTTATGCTATTTTATGGGGAACATCACACTTCCATAACTATTCTACATGAATCTCTTCAGAAATTCTTCAAAGTATCTGGACTTAGTGTCAACTTACTGAAAGTAAGATTTATTTCTCCTATGATGTTAACAATGCTGAAAGGTTAAGGAATATATGTGGTTTGAATGTTGGTAGCTTGCATTTTAAATATCTTGGAGTCCCTATTTTATCAAAGAAGCTTAAGTTCATTGGCTGCCTCCCTTCATTGGACAAATTTCAAAAGAAAAATTAATGCTTGACATAATAGAGCTCACTCTCAAACTGGCAGGACTTAACTTGTTGTACCTGTTTTGACAAATCTTCACACCCATTAAAGCTCACATCTTTTCCTTCCAAAGAAGATTGATAAGGAGATGGAGAAATGCATGAGGAACTTTCTATGGACTGAAAAATATAACAATCCTAAGGGCTCTAAAGTTAAATGGGATGAGATATGCTGGAAAAAGCATAAAGGGAGCCTAGGACTTGTCTCAACTAACTTGATACAATCAATACTAGTGGCAAAGAGGATATGGAGACTCATCAATAATAAGGAACACTTTGGTGCAAGTGGACTAATGAATTTTACTTGAAAGAATGTAGCTTTTGGCATTTAAAGGAAAAGAAGGAGCATTCTTGGCCTTTTATCCTCATGCTAAGGCAAAGACAGACCATTTGCTCTCTTTTCAAAATACATATTGGAAATGGAGAGGACACCTAGTTATGGTTTGATGACTGGTCTTCTTTTAGTCCTCTATTTACAAGAAGTGAAATCTCATCCCTTGTAGCTAGAATTCCAGTTCATGTCAGAGTCTCCAAAATTTTTGACTATATTTCTTGACTAGACATTGAAAGAGGTATAGACAGATTGCTTCCTTATCTTTCAACTTACTTACCTAATCACCTTTTGGAGGACAAAACTATCTATAATTCCACAAGTAATGGGGTATTCTCCAATTCCTCATGTTTAGAAGCTATTAGACCTTATCTTCCTTGGTATAACATTATTTAGAAAGGATCATTGATGCCTAGAGATTTCTTCACCACACTCTTAGTTTCCAGGAGTAGATTGAAAACAAAAGACAGGCTCAAATTTTTTCAATTGATCAGGTTTGTAGCCTTTGTAATTTGGTTCCTAAAACTAGCTTTCATCTATTCTTTTAATGTAGCTACTCCTCCTCCATTTGGGCTAGAATGCTTCACTACTTGAACTTAGATTGTCCCTACCATAACTGGGATGAAATCCTAGTTTGGGCTAATAATCAATACAAAAGGATGGGGAAAGATCATATATACTTAAGTCTTTGTCTCAATTGCACTGTATACTCCATTTGAAAACAAAGGAAATCAAGGATTTTCAAGAATTCTAATTCTATGTTATTGCTCATAAAGTGAGCTGTTGGATCAGAGAGATTATAATGGCTAAAATCTCATTAAAAAATTGAGCTTTTCTCTCAGAATAAGATGGAACTTAGATTGATTAGTTGTTGTCTGCAAGTAGGCTCATTACTTAGCTTGTAAAGCTAATTTTGTTATATCCTCAGTACCTTTTTTCTCTTTAATGGCTCTATATGGTAATCAACTTCTGGCTGCCCTTTAAGACTTGTGAATGAAATTATTTCTTTTTTTAATAAAAAAGATAGGATATAAGGTCAATAATTAATTTGAGACTTAATAAACAAGATAATGGCATGGATTTTGAAAGTGTGAATGGTAGGATATAATTTTGATTTGGAATATAATAAGTAAATGAGTGCATATAAGAATTATAGATAGATTAGGTTACAATTTTAGAGTCTTTGACTCTGCACGGAACGAAGGGGAATTAGTGGCTTTAAAAATAGGAAAAGCGGATTAGGATAGTCCTTTTATAAGAGTCGAGATTGGGAAGTATTTACTTTCAAATTTAACCTTACACCAATAGAAGCATAATTAGGAGATATTGATTCTACTTGGTTTTAATAAAAGGATAAACCTTTTAATTAAAAAAACATGATATATATCCAACCATTTAAGAGATCACCATGATTTTATGATTTTCCTAGATAGACACATCTATTACTCCTAAAAGAGAATTGATGATGATTATAGGGTCTTAATAAAAGAAAGATAATATAACCAAAGTTTTGTTGTTCAAAAAGGTTTGTCTCCTTACACAATAAAAGTTAAGTGGAAGGACTTTTTAAGCTTGGGCGTAGGAAGAGAATTGAATAAGAGGCATATGTGATCAAAGGCATAATGCCAATATTAGTAAAATATATGTGCATACGTTAAAAGAGTAAGATGTATATCTACAAGATGTCATATTTTACGTTCAGAAACACCATTTTTATTTATGTATATAGATGGGCTAAATGACAAGTAGTACCTTTAGTTACAAAATATTTTTGGCACTCAATAACCTAATTTAAATGAACTACATTGATTTGAACATTAAATTGATGCTAAACAATAGATTGAAAATTCAAATAAATAGATGGTCGAGTTGTCGAAGCCCCCAAAATAATACCGATTCTCCAAACTTTTGTAGTAGTCATAGAACCAGGTCAAATCCCTGAAGAACTGAATACTAACTTCTTAATTTCAAGCAATAAAATTAAATAGAGGGTTTTATTGATTAAGAAATTGATTAACTAACGAAAACAAATTAAATCAACTAAATTTAAATATAAGAAGGTTAAGATTACCAAGCTCCAATTCAAGGGAAAGATCTCATCTAATTGTAACATTGATCATTGGTTCAAAATGAATATTTTCACGATTCAAGCAGTTAGTTCGAAACATATTAGGATAGCCATAATAAGTCTCAAAATTTTCTAAATTAATTGGTTCAAACCCAACATTTAAACCAAAACTTATCATCTATTGACTGGGTGTGATAAGATTTCATATCAAATAAATAATAGCATTAAGCTTCGTGAAAAAGACTAAACCTTAAATTAAATAATCGAGATAACTGCAACTATTCAATTTAGTTTTCTTGTTTATCATAAGTTAAATATGGAAATTCATAATAGCCTATTTGCTACTTGTACCAATCTTTTATGATAATTACAGATCACTGAATTCTTGGATAGCGATAGAATAATCAATATTAAATTAAATTGTCAGATTAATTAAATATCAATCATTCATGAAATATAAGAACTCAAAACAAAAATACTTGAATTAAAACGTGAACAAAAGTTTGAAACACAAAACCTCACAAAGTTATAATCAGAGTGTTGAATCCCCTTGGATCAGAAAGATGATTTTAGCCACAGATGGCTTTCGCTCTAATAACAAAAATAGAAGAAAGACTAAGAATCGCTAAGAACGTAAAAAAGAGAGAACCTTTTCTGTTATGAGAAACACCCCTTTTATAGGGTTTTCTAATCTAATCCTAATCAAACTCTAACTTGTAAAGATGTCTATCTAAAACGAATTCAAAATCAAACTCCTTCATGATAACGATAAGGCGAAGTCTTTCACTCAAACTCCAACTCTTTAAGTAATCAGCCTTATCCACTGCAACAATCCCTTCACTTTATCCAAAATTTGTCATTATCATCAATAGAGTCCTAATTTGATGCAATCTTTACTCTTCATTTCCTAAAATAAACTAAAAATTAATTTCCGTATTTAAGCAAAAGAATAAATTCAAAACAAAGGAGATAATATCAAATAATTAGTCAAGATGAGATATTATCAGATTCCCCCACACCTAACACATGCTTGTCCTCAAGCATACATCAATTCAATACATTAACCATCTTCACAACAACCTCTCATCTCCTTTTATGTCATCCAAAAATATCAAAAAGCTAATTCATATTTAGGGGTGAAGATAAAATAACAATCGAGAGAATAAGCATTCATAAGATACATTGTTAAAACATAACATCTCATCAATTCCATCAAAATCAAATGAACAAGACTTGACACCCTCACAAGGATTTCACTCTATACACTCAAAGTGTTTAGGAATCATTAAGCTCTCAAATCAAAACATAGCGAGTTATTTCCATAAGCTTGCTTAAGAATCATATCTCTACCACTAAACAAAATGATCCTAATGTATAAATCAAAGGGACTTAATAAGAATTGTAACGTGGCTTAGGTAAGGTATGACAAAAGGAACTTTTTGGCTAAATAAATTGAAGGGAATCATACAAACTTAACCACAAAAGTATCAACTTAAATCAAAACTCAAATAACATCTCTTTCAATCATTTTTTCTTTCTTTTTTGTCTCTTTTTTTAAACAAAAATATTAAAGAGGAGATTTTTTTTGGTTCTCCTCCTCCATTCTATAAAAAATCAAAACAATGCAACTTGAATCATCTAATTAATTTTTCATGGAAATAGTCAAAATCCTATGCAAATAAGCTCGATACAATTCCTTCAATTTAGGGGTTCAAAATTATTAAGGATATCAACAAAAAAGGGGTAAATTCGGCTTGTAACAAGGTTATTATGCAAGAAAGAAAGGTTAAGGCTCAAATTGGTTTTCTAAGTAAAAAAGTGAGGTAGGTGTGTTTAGGTTAAAAAAAATGGTTATCCTACATGCCCTCATCATCTTTATACACCAATTCATCAAAAATGTGGTCTTAACACGTATTCAAAAGCAAGTTCTAGCATAGACAAGCTATGTTTGATGACACACAACAAAAAAATATATGAGCACATATATGATTAATGCTCTTAGGCTCAAAGCTTACGTAGGTGTCAAAAATTACATCAATTTTTGCACACTTTTTATTCAACAAAATCAATGAGATACTTGAAAAAATTTAATGAAAACCATAATCATGCGCCTCTCTCTCATGCATTACATCTTAAACCGAAAATGCATCCTAACTTAAGAATTATTCATGAACAACAATCAGAAAATTATGATGCTATCATGAGGAATAATTAGTATATGAATCAACATAACATGAGTCCACGCACAAATCACAAAGTTTATCAAAATGAAAACACTCGCTCCCCCACACCTAAATCATACGTTGTCTCTAATGTATACATAAGATACTCACACTCAATAAAGTTAATAAAAAAATAAATAATTGAGGACTTTCCTGAATGGTGACCATCTGAACATTATTTGCACACGCTTCTTTGTGGTACTGGTTTCCGAGCCTAAACAAATTTAGCATTCATCGGTGAATTGTCTTTTGCTGCGGTCTTGGTAGTAGCCTTAGAACACCCCCATTACACTAAACAAGATAAACAAAAATTACTTAAAAAATATTAACAACTTAATAATAATTGAAATTAAACTAAAAGAAAGGTTAACTAAAAGTAACTAATAAGGGGGTGCTTAGTTAATGGGTATGGGAATAAATCAATGGGAAATGAATGAATGGTAATGGTTGGTTATTTATTATGGTTGATTGAATAGTTTTTCATACCCCAATTTTAGGTAATAGTCCATACCCCCCATATGTGGGAGGAATGCTTTTGATTCCCGCAAACACTAATATTTTTTAATTTTTAATTAAATATAATTAAACTATAATTAATTAAAATGTAATTAAAATGTAATTATTTAAAATAAAATTAACTAAAATAAAATTAATTAATTACAATATAATTGATTAATTAATTAATTAAAATATGATTGATTAATTAATTAAATTATAATTAATTAATTAAAATATAATTGATTAATTAAAATATAATTAATTAATTAATTAATTAAAATATAATTAATTAATTAATTAAAA
>JANZLC010000001.1:16534102-16554931 GCA_026413385.1 Erythroxylum gracilipes
ATAAAAAGTACTTTTAATTTTAACTATATTTTATTTTGTAATAAAAATTATTTATGCATATAAATATTATTTAAAGCATATTAAATAATATGCAAAGCACAATATATTAATTATTATATAATTTTAAACCATATGAAACAAAAATGAAAATATATCTAACCAAATGTTTTATATAGATTATAACATAAGTAAACTAATATAGAAAATAAATATTAAAATATATAAAAAGCTAAATAATATTATATAAATCTCAAAATAAATATTCAAGTTGAGTAAATAGTTAAATACATAATAAACAGAAAGATGAGTTTGTGGGTATTGTGGGAATTATGTGTAAAATATAAGGACAAAAGGGACTACAAATAGGCTCATTAATTAATCTGAAAAATCTACATGAAAAAACGCTTTTTTAAGAAGCTCCAAATTTAAGCTTCTTAAAAAATTATATTTTAGCTGCCAAAAAAGCCATATCTATTAAATAAGTGCTTTTTTATTTTACAACCAAACACTCATTTTTCTTAAAAAAAGTTTTTGTAGTAGAGAAAAGTACTTATTGGTCTCTTAAAAGCCCATCCAAACAGGTACTAAGATATTTCCCCATTTGTCGTTTCTCAACATATTAAAGTTGTATTATATACTTTAAATTATGTGATTAATAGAAGTAAGGGTTGATAGCTTTTAACATAAAAGGTCTCATATGAAATATAAAAATTTCTATTAAAAATAAGGTAAATAGTGACATTTTTTATTAGAATTACTACCATTTATTTAAATTTATTTAGATGCCACAACATTATGATTCACTTTATCTTGTTCTTATTATGCTTAGAACATTATCAATAAATTTATATTGTTGTTACGCAATATATTTATTGATTTTAGCTACTATTACAAAAAAAAAGAATTCACAAAATCTAAAACTAGTCTTCATCTAATAGTTTATATTTTTTTATTTGACAGAAATGTTGAATTTGTATATAGGTTAGAGTTAGGTAGGATTTGATAAATGGGAAGCTTACATCCCATATTATTGGTAAGAAATCAAAATGATGAATTGGTACTAACGGAAGTTCTAAGTGGGTGGTAAGTTTATATTAATTACAAAAAATTAAATGATGTAACTTAAAAAGATCATTTTCCTGTACCATTTATTGATTAGAAGTTTGAAAAGCTAGATGGTTGAGCTTACTACTATTTTCTAGATAGTTTTTTAGGATACTTTCAAATTGCAATCATTATGAAAGATCAAGAAAAAATAATTTTCACATGCTCATTCAGAACTTTCATATATCAATGAATGTCATTTAGAGCTTGCAATACATCAACTATTTTTTTCAAATTGATATATGAAAGTTCTAAATGAGCATGTGAAAATTATTTTTTCTTGACACTTATGTTGAAAATATTATCGAAGTTTCCATAGATGATTTTACCTTGCACAAAGAGATTCATTCGATAATTGTTTCTATAATCTGACACTTGTGTTGCAAAGATATATATAAACAAACCTTTTTTTTACAATTTGAAAAATGTCATTTTGTGATGGAATAAGGTATTGTTTTGGGACACATTGTTTCAGTTAGAGGTTTGTAAATAGATAAATCTAAAATTAGTATTATCTAATCCCTTCCTTACCCCATTAATGCTTGAGAAGTTTGTTCTTTTCTTGATTATTTAGGTTTTTACTAGCATTCAATTGTTGGATTGAAGTCTTCAATTCGAGATAAAGAGTGATGAAAATGATCATGTTGTAGGAGCTATTTTAGGTCAACGAGTTAGGAAAGCACCACACATTACATAATATGCGTCAATGACCTTAAATGATGCCCAAAAAATTATTCAACTGTTGAAAAAGAACTCATAGTTGTTGTCTTTTCATTAGAAAATACTTGTTTTTATTTATTGGGTACTAAGGCAGTTGTTTATTCTGATCATGTAGCCTTTAGTTTTTTATGAAAAAGAAGGATGCAAAATTGAGGTTGATGAGGTGAGTACTTTTTTTGAGTGAATTTGATTTGGAGATAAAAAAAATAAGAGTGGAGTAGAAAATAAAGTTACTGACCATTTGAGCCGTGTAGTTCATTTAGAGAGTGAAAACAACTTACAAGAGTGAAAACAACTTACAAGAATGATTTCCTGATGAACAATCTTTATTGCAAGGCTAAGATTTTATAGTATATAAACATAGTTAATTATTTGGAAACTAACTACTTATTTGTTGGTTTTTCTAAAGCTCGAAGAGACAAACTCAAAAGTGATGAGAAATATTACATATTGGATGATCCATGTTTTTAGAAACATTGCGCTATTTAAGTAATAAGAAGGTGTGTACCTAAAACTAAAATTTCTTCCATTCTTACCTTTGGTTGTTCATATACATATGGAGGACATTTTGGAGCTAAGAGAATAACTAGGAAAGTGTTAGATTATGGTTTCTTTTGGCATTCTTTATTTTGAGATGTATATTCCTTTTACAAGATTTATGAACATTGCCAAAAAAACAGGTTTTAATTTGCAACAAAATGAGATACACCAAACTTTAATTTTAGTTTGTGAAATTTTTAATGCATGGGATACTAATTTTATAGTATTATTTCCTATTTCTTTTAGGCACATTTGCATTTTATTAACTGTTGACCATGGTTTGAAGTGGGTGGAAGCAAAGGCTAACTAAACTAATGATTCTGAAGCTATTGCAGGTTTCCTTAAATCTAACATATTCAGTAGTTTTATTATTGCAAAATCCTTAATTAGTGATCAAAGGACACATTTTTTTGTAACCAGAATGTGGAAGAATTATTGAAACAATATGGTGTTTTACACAAAATTGTTATGTCATACCATCGACAAACTAGTGGATAAGCTGAAGTTTTAAATAGAGAAATTAAGTCAATCATAGAGAAGGTGGTAAGTCTAAGCAGAAAAGATTAGAATTGGATGACCTCATTGAAAACACATATGCCATCGAAATAAATGACTAACCCCAAATTTTTAATGCCTCTTGTGACCCTTTCCTTGTCTTATTCTCCAGTTCATTCAACACAACTGGATATAATAGTGAGGAGGTCCATTGTTGCATCTCAAATAGAAAAAAGATAGCAAGTAAAGTTGGCTAGCAAATTGAAGGTTAAAATTAAAGGATTTCAATTATGAGCAAGTTAAGACTAGGTATGAGGACATATGTGAAGAAAGAATTTATGCTTGTAAGTATGTTCATGCTTAGATCTTGAAAGAATTTAATATTTGAGAATGATTTGATGCTTTGGTGGATCGAGTGGGATGGCATAACTATGTGAATGTGAGACTGCCTACTTTCTTTGAACTAACAAACAAATTTTACACCACTTTTCAATTTAATGATGATTTTGAACTCAACATGTTAATTAAGGGGATTGTTGAATTCATAATGATGAGAATGGATTTTTTTTTTCAATTGCTAAATCTAATATTGCAATAGGTTTTACAAAAAATGTTAATGCTAAAAAGGAACCATTTGTAAGTTCAAAATGTGATCATTCTTCTGATTTAACCCTACTGATATGGCATAAGTGGTATGTTGATTCTGCTCTATTTAACCCAAGTGCTTCAAAAAGCTTGTACTTAAAGAAACTTGTCTTTAAATATTTACAATGATTCTTTGCTTATAACTTTTCAGGAAGAAGGTGCATGAAATTTAGCTAAAGTCGAAATTTATTTTCTGTAGTGTACAAAATAAAACATTGTAGTGAACCTAGGTTATTGGTTGGTTACACAATTATATTTTGTGGTCCAAAAGAAGAATAAACCTTTAATCTTGATTTATCTAACACTAATATGCACATTACTTATGAGATGGAATCCTTAAATTTAAATTATATAGGTAGGATAAGTATTATTACATAAAAAATTGACGACAATTTCAGCTTTGTGCTACTTGGTCCAATTGCTCCATCTTCTTGGACTTTCCAATGATATAAGATAGTAATTATAGAATGACCAGCTAGCAGCCAATAGGAAAGCATCCCTTCTTCTTCTTCTTCCACTTAGTAGACCTTTGGAATTCTAGCCCGTCTGGATAGGACTAAAAACATATTGTTTCACATGAAGAATAATTTGATGGCTTTCTTTGTAGACTAGGGGTAACACCTCCTTACCCCCTCTATGAGTGTACCTTACCTCTTTATCCCTTTTATTCAAGGAAGTGCTCTCACTTATTGCTTTCTATACTTTGCATGTTACATTTAAGATAATGTTTGGTTTAATGGTAAGTTTAGTTTTGTGTAGAAACATGTTTTATTTATTTTGTTTTATTTGTTATCTAATTGTGATTTAGCTTTAATTTATCTTAATTATTAATTAGTTAGTTTTAAGCTAGTACATTATATGGTTTCATCAAATATATTTTGAATAAATTAGATTTTGTGTATGCTACAAAATTCATTCTTTAAGAATAAGAGTAAAAATATGTTGCCTGGTTAAATTAGTTGAGATTATGCACTTTTATAAATTTTGATGATCAAATGATAAGGCATCATGCAAAGTAGGTGATTTCAAATAAATGTTAAGATTTTGGGCCATAAAAGATTGAAACATCCAAATCAAACATAGGGTTTTATTGGTTATAGATAGGAACCAAGTGAAAAGAAAAGAGAGTTTTGTGAGAAGATGAAAAATCGTGATTCCAATAGTAGAAACGAACATAAACTAAAGTTTGTTTTATTGATAATTCTCTTTTTATTTATTAAAGAAATTAATTTATTTTCTATCACAAAAATTTGTATCGTCACCTCTATTTTATTAAGTATTTCTTACGTAATGGTTAGCAAACTAGAATTTGTTGTAGGAATAATTCCTACTTTTATTTTATTGTATGAATTTGTGGTTTAATTTGAGTGTAGGTGGCACCAAACACTAATTATGTAAAAAGAGAGAAATTTACTGCTATGATACCGCGATCAATTTATTGAATCATTTGACAGAAAGATTCCTCTCAACATTTCATTTCTTGGAACTTGTTTATATACAATTTACATGGAATGATCTACCTCCACATGAGGCAATCATCTTTTGCCACCTAAGCTAGAGCAACTAAGTTAGTAGTATGCGAGGTGTGTGGTTGACGGTTTGTTTTCATTATTTCCTTAGCCTAATCAGAGCAACTAATATGGTTCAAAAGCTACTGCGGATTAGTTAATCGTATCTAGTGCAACTGCATCAGCAGAAATTTGTCATGCTTGGAACTTTTTCCCTTCAGTTGGATCACTTTAAATGTTCCTTTCGTCACTCGAAAAGTCGAGTACTTCTTTACAGCTATCATTTTGTGTTTTTCTTCCGAGAAAGCGAAGGGTTAAAGATGGAGGCTGCTTCCACTGGCTCCAAGTACTGGCGTGTATCATATTCTGAAGTAGAAACTCACCTTTCATGCATTGAGCCCCACACTCAATTTAGTTGTCCGATTTTAGGATGGTTGCTTGATGATAACGGTTGTGCGTTTATAGATAAAGTTACACGTTTTAACCATTTAGGGGTTTTCTACCCGGGAAGAGAGATGCAAGTCTTTTTCTTGATTTATTAGATATCAGATTCTGATAGGCGGAGTTTTATCTGCGTTGACAATTTTAACGTATAACTAATAAAAGCCATATCAGTAGTACTACTCAGCTTTCATAATTTGACAGTATTCATTTACATAATAGAAACTCAGGCTTATCCTTATATTACTATAATTTATAGTCATTATCTCTTTAATGTACATTCAATAAATTATTGTCTGTATGTAATAGTTTATAAAGTATATATTTTGAATAAGTTATTCAATAAATCAATAATTTAAAATTAAAGAATTTAAACCATATAATATTGCAAGATCCAATATTTTTCGCTATCTTAAATGAGTCACAACTTGTGCCACTCAAATTCGTGACCCTCTCACCTCCAGTTGGTCCATACTTAAGGAGCAATATTTCAGGAAATTTGATAATTTTAGAAATTTATTTTACGTGGGTACAATTAGAATTTCTGCATATACAATATACACAAAAGAAATAACAAAATATAATATGATACGATTAATGCATCTGGCATTAGTTTCATAGGTTGTGTTGATTAATTAATGTGTGATTATAAACTTATTTCGTGAAAGCAAGTTTTATTTCGTGGAACCAGATGTTTGTGAGAAAATGAAAAGAGAGAGAATTAATGGCTGATCCTTTAATATGTCCCAGATTGTTGCAAAGCACACTCATACCCTTAAAGATAAGTTCAAGGTCTTGAAACTTTACTCTTTACGGGTTGACCTAATGCGAGCGGGAATTAGTCTAGATGTGAATGACTTAAAGGTGCCTTCCCACAGTTAGAACCTTTTTAGAACATCTCGTGAAAAAAAAAGGAGTATACAAGATAATTGATAATACTAAAATTAATATGTTGAATAAGCATAGACGATCAGTAAATTGGCATACCCCATAAAGATGATCGCAAAACCCTTTGCCTTTGGGAGTGGTTCAATTAGCAATGGAGATATCCAAGTCCCATATTTTTATATATATGAAATTGAGTCTCTAAATTTTATTAAAATAATTTTATCACTAATAAACATTTTATTTTTATTTACTATTAATTAATTGAGTGATTTTTTAATTTTAAATTATTAACTTATCAAATAATTTATTTAAAATATATGGTTGACTTTTTTATTTTAATTCGCGGTTCGACTCTTCGATAATGTTATCAAAGCCTATTTGGGGCCCCGTCAAATTAAGACGGGAGAGAGAAAGATATGTAATATACGGTAGTGTTGCTTATTAGTTTAATATCATAGATTAAGAAAGTAACTATAGGTAATATGTTAATAAATGAAAGTGGCTCTGTGACGCCGGAGGAGCGTGCATTTTTTTTTCCACATCACCCTTCAATCTTGCGTGTATCTAATGAAGACAAATTTTGGACACTACTAAGTAAAATTTGGCAAAACTCTGAGGCACGATACAGATGCTGTTATAACTTTGTCCGTACAAGATTCTAATTATAATAATAAGCCATATTTAATTCCAATAAAGGGCAGGTGCATCTTATTTAAGAACTAAAACTAGTGAATATGTTTTGTCTTTTGACTTTGCTGCGATGTTTAATTTGGTTTGGAACTCAAGTAACATGCAACTGGAGTTGCATGCATTGTGATTTTTTTATTAAATAATAAAACTAGAAGTGTGATACTATTCTAAGTAGATAATACCCATTTCGAAAACATTTCATTAACAGTCAATAACTAGAGTTACAATATACCAAAATTTTATTAGAAATAAATTGTATATGAGAAAAGTTTACATGATTTAATATCTTAAATTTTTTGCATAAAAGTGGCATTATTCTATATGAAGCTTTTTAATTCTAATTGTTAGGACATCTTTGTGAAATTTGATCTTGCATGCAGTAGAATAAAGATGAAATCTTTTTGTTTAATTTATCGAATGTCAAAATCACTTTAAATCTTATAGCATGATTAATATACAAACATAATAAGTATAAATATAAATCATATCTTATTACGTAGCTTGATCCTTTTCTTGAAGTTTCTCTTGAAATGTTCCTGAAATTTGTTCATTACAACTACTGTAACCCCTAATGATATTCACGTGAGCGAATTGATATAACTCTAAAAGTAATATATAGAGGGTAAGCAAGATGTGCTAACTCTTTTAGAGTTTAAGTTTATTTATAATATGATTAGGACTTTTTAATAATTTAATTGAAATAAAATTTTATTTAAACTTTGATAGCATTATAATTAGTTCCAATTAAATATTAATTGAGCTCAAATTAATTATTAATTATTAAATATCTCATATTCAATCATAAAGTTTCTCAAACTTTACTGTGAAGTCCAACTTGATTAAATTACAATTTTCTCTCTTCAACTGTTCTTTTTGTTAGATTTTTAAATATGTTGGTAATGTATATAAATTATAACCCTAGGTTCTTAAATATATTGGCATTGTGTATAAACTATAACCCTAAATCATATTTAAGATTGGATAAATTACATATTTATAATTATTTAATTAAATAATTTATTTTCATAGAACAAGATTGTGTCTACCAATGCTAGATCATAACCATCCAAATATTAGAAAGGTCAAAGTAGTTTTGTTTAACCTTTTTGTCACAATTTTTTTTATAATTCAATATTTTCATCATATAATATCCCAATTAGATATAGAGCATGAAATTAATATCTATTCCATTTAAATCCAATCATATTTGTTCCACAACATTAGTAATTAACTCAATTAATAACATTTGAATTTTTTTCTAATTGTTATTCCATATTGGCCAATAAATTTTTGAATCAATACTAGTCGAAAATAATGGAATATTATCTCTAATCATTTTGGGGCAATGATCTTATATTATCACTTAATTACCTTTATATAGTTCATGCTATATCAAATGGCTACCAATTGATCTACTATTGTCTAAGATAGGTCATAAGTACCTTCAAAATATAGTAATCCCTATATGAGACACTTTGGAAATCTTAAATCAAATGATCACTTTTACAATTATTACAATAAAATTTTCATGGATATACAAGTAATGTTTCAAATAAAATTCTCATATACGATGAGTTTAGTGAACTTGTGTCCTAATAGGCTCTTACAAATTTGTTTAAGTATCTTCATACTTTGGTCTATATAATCAACTTCTTCCTTTATAAAGACGAAACATAATATATGCTACCCTGTTTACACTCCATTAATATGTAGTCTCAATAGAACAATGACTGAAATAATTTAGGGATAATACATAAATGTTATATGAATATCATATTTATGGTATCATTATAATTTTATTTGTAATGCATATTTATCCTATGGACTTTATCTTTTACACCATTTAATTAAAAGAATATGCATAAGATAAAAAATAACTTTAAATAATTATGTCATATAAAATTACAGCCAATTGAATGATTATAAGACATAAACCAACACTGATATCTTATGAAATAGATAGAACTCAATGAATGAATAAAAATAAAATGAATTTAACTTCTATAAGGTGTTCTCACTTATGGTTCAGAATAATTGAAATATTTAGAATTAGGAAATGAGGAGGATTTGGGGCAAATAAATTATATTTCTTCATAAATCCAACCACTTATTTCTTATCTCAGATAGTACGATTAAATATCTTTAAAAAGGGGGAAATAGTTACATACACTTAATTTCATTTTATTGTTTTTTTGTTTCTATTATTTTTTACAAAAGTAAAATAAAAAATAAAATAAGTATAAAAAAGAGAAATGAGAAAAATAATTATTAGTTTCATATTTATTTTAGTTTTCATCATATGCATTTTAAATTATCTTAGTTTTAGATTTGTTATTTCCTAATGGTAACCAAAAGGAGGGGTGAATTGGGTGTTTACAAGATTTTCCTGAAGGTTACTATCTTAAAAAGAAAATGATCATAAATTACAAAGAATGTGTGTATGAGAAAGAAAAAAAACTAGATTTAACTATGCTTGTAAGTCATAAAGTAAAAGAGTAAAGGAAGAGAGATGTAAATCGATTTATAAAGGTTCAACGAACAATCCTTACCTATATCCACTCATAAGTCTCTTCCTGGATTTCCAATATAATTTTTCTTTCAAGGTGAAAATTACCTTTGTATAATCTTTAATTAGCAAAGGTTAACCCTTTTTTCATTCTTTCTTTAAGGTGAAGAGGAACCTTAAAACCACTTTAAATATTCACAAATACAATGAAAAAAAACCATAATGGAAGCTTACAACTTAAATAGCTCAATCACTTGAAGTAAAATAATGAATGATCAAGTGATTGAATAATACTTAGAAATGTATGTAAAAAGCACTAAAATGCTTCTTGATACTAAAAATAATTAATAAACATGCAATTATAGGGTTTTGGGATCCTTAATAACCATTAGAGCCAAAAACTAGTTGTTACAATAGCTAGTTACAATGCACTAGTCGACCAATATGACCAATGTGTATTGAATGCACATATTCACTAGTATACATAAACCAATGTTACAAAAAAGCTCTTAGTGCATCAAATTTAATAATTTTAACCTATATTGGTTGACCATTAACCTATATAGGTTGACTAATCCCCCCAAAACATGATTTTAACAACTTTAAATGCTCAAACTCAATTTATTTAATACAATCATGGTTCAAACATTTTCCAAAATGTTCCTTAAAGAGTGCTAAGATCAAGAGGATTTTTTTTAATCAAAACTAAGAGCTTCAATGCTTCTTGATGAATGAAAATACTTATGCAATGTAGTGATATGAAATGTTGAAATGTTTATACATGTGAGTATTTGAGATTATCAAATTAACAAAGTGAGCTTATAGTAAAAAATACATAATAAAAAATGACCTTGATTTTCCTTAATGTTCTTTTATAATTGACTTGATCTTAACTTTGACATTTACAGATTTCATCTTTTCTTTTATTAACTATATAAATGATCTTTATAACTATATCTTGTTCTCATATCCCTTTTCATCAAAACAGTACACGCATAAGTAGTAATTATGTTTTATTATCTTCAATGGAACCTCCTTTGTTTCAACAATCTCCTCATTTTTTACGATGAAAAAATATTTGTGATATTAAAGAACAATGTAAAAATTAAGCACACAAACAGTGATCCATATCAAGATAATGATTAACTCTCCTTTAAATTGTGCATAAATCTTAATTCAGTATTAAGAATATAATTTAATGAACATAATTCAAAAAGGAAATATTTAATATTAAAGAAATATAGTCAACATCAATGTACTCAGTGCACAAGATTCCTCACTTTTCGTGGTCTAGGGAGGGTCATAATATACACAACCTTCCCTTTAGAATTTTGCAAAGAGGCTGTTCCCTTTGTATTTTAAAGAAATATCTATAACATAAATGTACTCAAGCATACTGCATAAATGCAAGAAATACAAATAAATGGACAAAATATTACTCATCCTTAAATTTTATCACTTCCCTTAAATTTAATATCACAAAAGTTATTCTCCCTCTTTTTGAAAACATAAAAAATCAATTATCTAGAAGAGGAAAGCAAAACTCGATCATGCTATATAAATCATCAACTTGATGCATTATGATATTTCGAAAAGAGTTATATTCATTTCACAACATGGTAAGTTAATCCTCAATGACTACCAAATGAGCATCAGGTGAAGACTTATGACGCGATTGTGAGGTAGTAGCCTCAACATCTGCAAGTAGCTCAATAGTGTGACTTAAGAAAGACTCATCGGGACCCTCATCATTTAGCAAAGCATCATATATCAATTAAGGTTACTGAGGTTGAAGCTGCCGATGCTGATGTGGCTAGATCTAAGCATCAACTAATTAATACCTTATACAGTTTAAAGTAGTAAAGTCAAAAAAGAAATCAAAGTCAATCTCATCATCAACAGGAGGAATGCAAAAATTCTAGAAGAAGAGGATAAGTATGGGAACACATGGAATTCTATGTTTCCTTTTCTTGGTTGAAAGGAAATGGACTATATTATGAAAAAAGGAAAAAAAAAGATAAATACACTTTCCTAACGTGAGGGTGGAGGGGAACCAAAACTTATCTTAGCCTAGAAAAATAAAGTGACTACCTGTAGAGGCTAAATTATACTTGATGAAAAGATGATGAAAACGAGGAATAAAATTAAGGCCACAAACATCATCAAGTTTTCTAGTGCCCTCTGTATGGTTGCCTAACTCAAAAATAACTTTGGCTCTATTAGGCACAAAATAAGGTTGGATAGTGTATTTGGTATAAAAGCTACCAAAACTAGGATTTGCAAGAATGAGGATGCCTAAAATCTCATTTATGAGATTATAAGTGAGATGAATATTAACATTATGGATTTTATAGAAGATGTAGGTTCCACTTTAAGGCGAAGATTACTATAAAGAAACCTAATGTTTATAGGTTGATATAATAAGTTTTTGCAAGAAGGGATTTTCACCCTTGATTAATGAAGAATTGAAAAAGACTATATGCTTTGAATTGCTCTAAACTAGTGAAAGAGAAACATAACACAAATTTCATGTAACTCTTAGGAAGAATATTCTTGAAACTAAGAAGATTTGGTATAAAAATACTCATCCTTACAAGAAGGACGGGGTACCTGAGGTAGTGGTCTCTTTTGAGTCCTCTGAACCCTAGATGGTGTAACTCTACCTCGAATGAGTGTCACATGATTATGATTCCTTCTAGTTTTTGGTATGAGGGTAAAGAGAGGGCAAATGATAATTGGTTAGGAAAGTAACTAAGGAAAATTCAAAAAGGTTAAGGGTACATATGGTATATAGTCATTTGTAGAAAAATATAATTCCATAAATTCAATCCCACCAACTTCAATTTCACAACCATTTTAAAGAATGATGCAATGCACTCCATAAAATATGTATAATAATTAATTAAAAATCAAAGTTTTAAAAAACGGAAAGTATGATTAAAAAAACATTGAATTTATTTATGAAAAGGTGTAACTACACCATTAAGGTTAAGAAAGGGAAGATTTTTCACTCAATAAATGGAACCTATTCTTATGCCTAACTAAAAAGAACAATTGCTTTAAAACACCTAGGTTGAAATAACTCAATTGAATTATGAATGGATAAATTTCAATGGAATTGAATGCATGAATAACTAAAAAATGTTCTTAATTGAATTAGGAAATCATCAATTGCACAAAATGACCCACATAATTGATTAATTTCAAGAATTTCTTGATTTTACTTAAGTAAAACAACCAAAAACTCTAAATTCATAGTTGAAAAATTGTAAATTAGTCTTCAATTTCACTAATAGCCCTCAATTTTGAAAAAAACCCAAGAATATGAAAAATCAATAATTTTTAAACCCTAATTCATCCAAAATTTCAATTTGGTTCAAGCTATAAGCAATGCCATGAAATTAAGAGCATAAATCGTTGTAAAAGCATGCAAATAACATCAATTAATTACCAATTCGAAGAAAATGCAAGGATTTGGAAAATCCACAAATTAAAAGGATTAGGTTTTACCTTAAGGATTATTGTTTTAAAATAGTGTTATATGGGTCAAAAAGAGAGGGCTAATGGTTGATCAATGAAGATTGTTGGTCGACCAACAACATAAAACAATATTATAACAAACTTACCGGAGAGAAAGATATTAAAGGGAAAGGTTAAATTGGTCAAGCATTTAAAGATATTGGTTGACCACTGAAGTAGGTGGTTGACCAGTATATGTTACCAAAGTCACACAAAATTTATTGTAAAAAAGAAAATATCATATGTGGGGATATTGGTTGACCATAAAAGGGCATTAGTTAACATATGAGCCATAAAATAAATAACCAAATAGTTAATAAGCTGACTGGAAAGCAAAGGTGTTATTACTTTTTTAAGACACTAGTCAACCACATTGAAGTATTGGTTAACTAATATGTCCTGATAACTTAGAACAAAACCTTAAAACTCAAATTAAAATAAAAAAACATAGTAAAACATGGAGAAAATCAATCAAGGTAAATAAAGTCATTTATCATCTAAAATTTTCATCAATCATCTCTAATTCTTGTTCTAATTGTGCAAAATATGTCCTCACTAATAGGTTTAGTAGAAATGCCAATTAATTAATATTGTTTATCAAAGAATTCTAATGCAATATATCTATTTTGTATATGATATCTAATAAAATAATATTTAATTTCTACATGTTTGGTTTTAGAGTGTTTAACAAGGTTCTTTATGAGACAAATGATACTAGTATTATCACACTTAATAATTGTCTTAGTAAGGTTCATTTTATAGTCTCTAAGTTATTTTCTAAACAATATGATTTGTAAACAATAGCTAGTAGCCACTACATATTTGACTTCTCTGGTTGATAAGACAACCATATTATGTTTCTTACTAAACTATGAGAGTAATGCATTTCCTAAGAATTGATAAGTACCAAATGTACTCTTTCTATCTGAAAGACTACTATTAAAATTCTCATTTGAATAACCAATTAATTCAAATAATTTATTATGAATCCCTAGGGCTTGATTGAAAGCACATAAAAAACACTAAACGTAATATCTGGCTAATTATAGTCATCATACCTCAATAAATCCTTACATCAATTGCCTTGCTCTCTTCATATTTGTTCAATTTATTGTGATCCTTATTGGATTGCCTAATGATTTAGCTTGATCCATTTAAAAGTGTTTTGATTAGTTCTTTGATGTACCTTAATTGATTAATAAAGATACCTTGCTTTGTTTGCTTAATTTAAAGTCTAAAAAAGAAGTTAAGCTCTCCTATTATGCTCATCTCAAATTGTATACTCATATACTTAGAAGATTCTTTACACATACTCTTATTAATGGCACCGAAAATAATGTCATCAATATAAACTTGAACAATCAAAATATCATGCTTGTGTGTTTTAATGAACAGTGAGATGTCAACCTTGCCTTTAGAGAAATCATTTTCTAAAGAAATGCACTTAACCTATCATACTAAGCTCTATGAGCTAGTTTCAATGCATATAAAGCCTTATAAAATCTGTAAACATGGATAGGTGCTTCATGTTTTTAAAAAATAAGAGTTTGATCAACATAAACTTCCTTTTTTAATAAACCATTTAAAATCCATTTTCAACATCCATTTGGAATAATTTGAAATTTATGTATGATACTAATGTAAGCAAAAGCCTAATAGCTTCTATTCCAGCTACTAGAGCAAAAGTTTCCTTGAAGTTTATGCCCTCCTCTTGATTGTACCCTTTTTTCCTCAAATCTAATTTTATTTCTCATAGTATTACCCAATTCATCTCATTTTTTTTAAAAAAACCCAGTTGGTATCTATGATTTGGTGGTCTCTAGGTCTAGGTATTAAAGTGCACACCTTACTCCTCTCAAATTGGTTCAATCCCTCATTCATAGCGAGAATGTAACTTTGATCACGAAGGGATTCTTTTAAAATCATAGGTTCTATTTGAGAAATGAAAGCTAGATGTGACAAATGTCTAAGATGTGATTTAGTGATTACCCCTTATTAAAAATCACCTAAAATTTGATACAAAGGATGCTTCTTCTTGAATTTCCAATCTCTTAGGAATAGACAAGAAAATTCATTTATCCACTTTGGAATCAAACTTCCCCAAGTTATCTTTAGTATTCATAATATAGTACGTGCATATAAAAACATTGAAAAAATTGATTTTTTTGGCTTCCTCCTATGCCAAAGCTTATAAGGAGTTATCATATACACTTTGCTTAAAATATGGCCATTTCTTTCAATGTCTTACTTTTCCTTTTAATAACTTCATTTTGTAAAGGGGTCCTTGTATAGAAATGTTATGAAAAATATAATTTTCTTCATAAAAGGGTTTAAATCTTTCATCTTCAAACTTATTACTATGTTCACTCATATTTTTTAAAAATTGATAAATGCCCAAAAAAAATCATATTTGTTTGCTACAAATATGACCCAAGTAAATCTACTAAAATTATTAATTACGACAAAAGTATAGAATTTATCACCTAAATTAGCAACTCTAGTTAGTTTGAACAAATCCATATAAAGTAATTGTAGAAATCTAATGGAAGTTACTAACTTATTACTCTTAAATGAGCTCTTGGTTTGTTTTCTCATTTAATAAGCTCCACAAATCTTGTCTTTCTTAAACTCAACTTTTGGAAGCCCATTAACAAGTGGTTTAGAGTTGAGATTGAAGATGAGGTTTATGTTTGCATGTCCAAGTCTTTTATGCCAAATCCATAAATCTTTATATAATTGATCTTAATGATTCTTATAACCGAACTATGAAGTGTCTAATATTTATTGATAAAGATATATATATATATATATATATATATATATATATAATTATGAAAAAATACAATATTATAGTCAACTATTCTAGATATAATTTATGATCTTCCCTCAAAGCTTATTTTATAGCCTTTGTCACATAATTGGCTTACACTAAACAGGTTCTGCTTGAATCCATCAACTAAAAGTACATTATCTGTAATAGTGTGATCTTCCTTACCAACGTTACCAATGCCAATTATCTTACCTTTGATATTATCCCTAGATGTGATGAATCCTCTATCTTTGTCCTTAAGAGTTAAAAATTATGATGCATCATCAGTCATATTCCTTAAGCATCCACCATCTGTGTTCCTCATTTTTCTTATAAATATATAAAACATCCCAATTATTATGTTTTAGGTACCTAAATAAGCTTAGGTCCTAGGTTATTAGTCTCCTTCTTTTCAACCTAATTCTTTAACAATTTACTTATTAACATTTGTTTTGTGAAACAAAATTTGTCAATATCCCTATATTTATCACAAAAGTAACATATAATGTTATATATGTAATGTGGATTGGTGGTATGTTGATAAACCTTATTATTTTGTTGTATAAATGTATTCCTTATTCTTCTATATGTATATGAATCATGGGAAGTTCTCCTTTGGATAAATGAATTGAATGTTCCTTTTTAGTAATGAAAAGAACTATCATAATTGTATGTATGAGGTAGGTTTCTTTCATTATGTTGATTCTTATAAGGAGTATAAACACATGTATGACATGATGCTTAGTATAAGGCCTAATAAGGTATGAGCGAGGTTACATCTTGTAATGTATTTTTGTATAGACATTGTGCCTATAAGTGTTAAGTTCTAGTCCTATATTGTAAGTCATACATGAAAGCATAAGGTTTGTTTTTAGAGTGAGCCCTGGTAGATGTGACACATGCATGTATATTCTTAGATGTGGATGTTCTATGCTAATTTGTTATTCTAGGAAATGTTATTCACTATGTAACTATTTTCCTTTGACAAAAGTAGTTTTAGTTTAAGAAACACTCCTATAATTATATTCAATTCCATGCTTATTATTGGAATTCTTTTGAGCTCCTAACATGTTTTTGAGTTTCTCACTTCTCTTTGTCAATTTGGCTAATAAGTCATTAAGGGCATTAAATTCCTTCTTCAATACTTCATTCTCATATTTTAATGCATCTAAGTCACGATTATCCAGAATGTCTACACTCTTAGAAGCCTTGATACTATACGATTTACCTATACTAGTCTACCACCAACCCGTATAGGTCAATCCCCTCACAAACATGATTTTAATAACTTCAAATGGTCAAAATCAATTTGTTATATGTAATTATGATTTAAAAACTTCATAAAATATTTCCAAATGAGTGGTTAAAAGAATAAAAGGCTTTTCTATTAAAACCAAAAGCTATAATGCCTTTTGATGAATGAAAAGACTCATGTAATAAAGTGATCTAAAATGTTTATACATAATGACCCTTTGAGATTACCAAACTAATAAGGTGAGCTTATAATAAATTATATATAATACAAAATGACCTTGATATACCTGGATCTTGTTTTGTTTTTGACTTGATCTTAACTTTAAAGGTTACAAACTTCATCTTTTCTTTTATCAACTGCATAAACCATCTTTATAACTATATCTTGTTCTTATATTCCTTCTCATCAAAATAGTAAATTCATTAGTAGTACTTATGTTTTATTATCATCAAAAGATCGACTGGAACCAATTTTGATTGAACAAGACTTTTATTTAAGTTTTGTTATAATTAAGTTGTATTTAATTAATTTCAATTTTATCATAAAATAATTTAGTTTCCTAAACATATTTTTTATTTAAGAAGTTTTGAAATAATTTAAAGATATAATTAACTTTTGGGCTTATAATTAGAAAATTGTCATGTTCTATATAATTAATTTAAATATCTCCTTTTAAATAAAATTTTCTTTCTTTCTTTCATCTCTATTAAGACTAAACTTTTAACCATTGCTTATATCAATTAAAAGAGCTACAAAGAATAGCTATTAAAGGTAAGCATTTTTCCAATGACATTTTTAACTTTTATTTTGTGTTTTTATTATTTTTTCATCTTTCACCATTTATTTGTTTTAATTGGTTCAAGATCATTCACACGCGTTATGTTTATTGTTACATTCTTTCTTAAGTTATTGTTTTAACTTTAAAATGCTATTGAATTTTATTTGCTAATAATTTAAAATTTAACATGATAGATATATAAGTTCCAATCTCGAAAAATGATATCCTAGAGCTTAAACATCTATAAATTATTAGGGTTTATGTTATAAAATTTTTTCAAAAATTAAAATTAAAAAATTATGTTTGATATGTCCATTAAAAGATAGGAAAATATTGGTGAAAGGTCCAGTTTGTCCTCTTACATTTGAAAAAATTGTCTAAGATGGACTTTACCGTCATCTTTGGTATCAATATAACCCTTAACATTTCAGAAATGGAGCAATTTTCTCCAAAATTGCTATCTCCGTCAATTTTCCTTTACATCTCTATTAAAATTGTCCACCTGTACATGCCATATAAGATTAGTTATATGTTAAACTTAATAATAAAACATTTTGATTAACATTTTATCAAAAAAAGAAAAAGGTTTAATTCCTCCTAAAATCCTTAATCTGAAATCATTTTCCTTCGTTACCTGAGAAGTTCCCCTCTTCTTTCTTGCCTTGGGTTCCCCATCAGTTTATGTCTATGTAGCGGAGGTTGATTGCTCTCCAGTTGGTGCAGTGGAGGTTGGTTATTCTCAGTGTAGTGGAGGTTGGTTTCGTTGTTTCCTGATTCTTCTTTCTTGATGTTTAGGTTTTGGTAATTTTCCTATTTCTTATTGCTTGTTTATTATTTCTACTAGTGTTGCTAATTTTCATATCTTTTTGTTGTTAATTATCATGTTTTTGTTTCATATTAGTTCATGTTGGTGTTGTTATTTCATAATAATATATACTGTTGTTATAATAGCTTGTTAAAGCATTCTACTTTGTCATAAAAACGTACGTACATACATTTAAACACATGTATTACACACATAGACACACACTAACAGACAAATACACAGACACACACACAGACACACATGTGTGTGAGTATTTTTAAGCCATAGGTGATGTGTTTTAAGTGTGGAGAAAATCTTTGTCTGATAGGATTTTGAAAATTTTATTCCAAGAACACTTTTTTGTGCTAGGCTTTTGAAGGGATGATAAGTAGAATAATGCATTTCTAAGTTTAGTAGATAATTAATGTCTTTATTAGTCCTCAAGTTTTAGTCACTATGTTATTGAGAGTAATAGCATGAAGATGATACTTTTAAATGAAATCCTATTGTTCACGTAATTTGGTTGGAGTTTATATTGGGATGACGACAAAAAAAGTCAACATGTCATTACAAGATTGCAACGCTCTCACTGTAATATATCTTATCTTTTTTTTTTCTAATTCATGGACTATCATCTTCAATTTTTGATATTTTTTGGACATTATTTTAAGCATTTGTTTCTCACTATAATATGTCCTACCTTGGTTATATTGTTGCTTTTTAATGGTTATATTTGTTATTATTGCTTAGTTATGTTATGTCGTATACTAAAGTAATAGAGCACTTAGGAATAGAGATGTAATTTTTTAGATCTCTAACTAACAATGGTTTAACTAGCATTTAATGCTTATATGGATTCAATACTTGTTTAATGACTTCATAGAGTAAACAATCTTAGTCGTAGATTTTATAGGTGCCTAAAATATTAGGTTAGTGCAAACTTGTTGTTATGATATTCAACAAATGTGTTAATGTAAGTTTATTTTAGTGGTGCTTACAAGGTTCAGAGTTGTAAGTTCTTTTATTGTCATGATCCCTTTCCAAATAGGATTGTTGAAGTTACTCAAAGATTACTGAATGACAATGCTAGATTGAAGGACCAATTAGCTTTAAGTTATAAAGGTCTAATTGAAGATGAGATGTGCAAGGAAGTTGTTAGAAGACTAAATAAGGAGGAACGGAAGGAACAAATTAGGTTAAATGAAAAAATAAAACAAATAGAGTATAAATTAAAGCTTACTATGAATAATAATAAGAATTTAAAGAAGATATTATTGAAATATATTATTGTTGCTTCAATGGAAATTTGTTTTATTGTTATGCATTTCTCAATATTTAAATTATGGAGCTAAAATTTTTTTCTGGGAATGTGGTTATGTGAGTAGTACTTGTATTGTACATGACAATATGTTTAAATATTAGTTAATATTTTTTATTTAATCCATTCATATGTAAGTACATTTGAGAAGAATATGAACTATTTGAAAAGCATAAAGTAGTAACCCTACAAATTTGATATTCATAAACTTATAAACCTATAACTTTGACATTATAAAACCTGAAAAGTTGATATTCATATAATATAATATTGTAATCAATTGGATCCAACCAAAATGTTCTTGAGATACTGAAAAATGGATACCTACCAGAATTTGAATTTACACAAAATAAACATAATAAATGCAATCAGGATACATATAAAAAAATATGCAAAATGGAAAATGGATCCTTCCATAAGTCTCCACAAAATAGAATTAGCAGACATAATTCTCCACAACTGACTCAAGTCCAACTATTTGTAATTCACACTTTGTTGACTTCCAATTTGAATGTTTAAAGCTATTTAGTTTGAATTACTAATATTCTTTTGGAAGGTTGCTCTTGCAATTTCCTTGATGCAATACTTAGGGCTCCCTTCCACCTCAACTCTTTTAGATGAAATGATACTTAATGTAGAGCCCCGGCCTCTATGTAATATCCCGTTAATGGTAGCAAAGGGTATTGTGGTAATATTGGGTCAGACTGATAGATTTCATTGAATTCACTGATTGAGCATGCTACTGGCCTCTAATCGTAGAGGAACAGGTTTCTTGCTTATGCATTTATTCATAGGTACATGCATTCAT
>JANZLC010000001.1:16589936-16602724 GCA_026413385.1 Erythroxylum gracilipes
TGGCCTGATGTTATGGCCCAAATTTTCTATAAGCCTAAATTAAACTTGCTTTAGGGTTTTTTAAGTTAAATAGTATATTAAATCTTAACCGTTAATTTAGTATTTGATAGACATACAAGATTTAATATCAATAAAGAAGTGTATATAAACTAGTCCTCTCTATCCCAATTAAGTACAAACAAAACAAAAATACAAAAAGAGTAGTTATTTGTGCATTGAGCTATCCATCAAGCTATTGTACAAAAAGAGGGTCAAGAGAAAAAAACTAGCTTGCAATTGGTAAAAGTTTTCTTTTTTATATCACGACGAATTTCGCTCAAAGTAAGTGATTTATTTGCTTCATCTATGTAGTTATTATTATATTCAAGATCTACATGGGTACGAATAATTTATGTATAATTTATGTCTTTAACGTTTGATTATTAAGAGCTGGAAAAACTTACACGAGAATCCGAAAGGTTTTCTGAAACAACCCACGTGATCACATAACAATAACATTAAACCTATTGATCAGCTCATTATAAATTAATAACAGTAAACCCATTGACCAGCTCGTCATAGATTTATCGATCGAGCATGTTATGGACGTGAAATGGGTCATTAATAATATATTTTCTTGTTTTTGGTTATGTTAACTCTCTGTGGTAGCAACGTGAGACCTTCGTTTCAACTCCGGAGCAGCAATGATTGTTAGAACAATACTTACTGAAATTGGACTCTTTAAACATTGAAAAGCAAGAACTTGCAAGTTAGTCCCACCCATACTTAAACACTCCTGGGGTTACATTGTCTATCGATCGTAGGACTTGTTTCAAATATACTTTGACTAGTTTAGTTGACATGGAACAAGGACGGGATATTGTACGTATTTATTTATAATTGTGCCTCAACTTTCCCACGTAAAGAAATAGAAAGTGGATTAAACCCTTTTTCCAAGAGATTGAAGAGAGAGCGTTCTTTTAGGAATTACCGAGTATTTGGTATCATGTGTATGTGTGTATAATAATGTTACAATTGATAGGCATAGATCTACTGATTTATCTACGTTTGTTCAGCTTGATGTTAAAAAATACACCATTCTAGCTGGAATAAGATAACGCATCTCATGAAAATGTAAGAGAACGGGAATAAACTAATAGTACAAGAGGAAGGAATAAACAATAACGATTGATCCTTTCAAGTATCTAATGGCAAGTATCTAATGAGTAGATTGAAGGACAGAGAGTAGGGAAGAGTAGAAAATGGCTTGGAATTAATGTAAATGATGTGAAAAATGAGAGAAATGAGAATATGGAGAGATGCGTACCAGGAGGTAACGAATAGGAAGCCGTTGTTCGTAACAATATACGCAACTGTGGTGGTAGGCGTTGTATTCTCGTCCTTCTACGTCTTCTCTGCCGTCTACTCCAACAACTCCTCTTTCACTTCATGGCTCTCTTCTCCGCCTCCAATCACCTCTCGTATGCGTTTTGCTTTCTTTTCCTTATCCTTCTTTTTTGTGCGTAAATGAAGTCGTGTTTTAGATGGGCGTTTTTTGTTCAAGAATGAATTGGGTTTTTCGCCTTGTCTTTTGTCGTCCCGTAGCTCAAGTTTGACCTTTTATATTTTTGGACCAACCTTTTAGAGCCACCGAGTGATTGTGCAGCAATTTCTGCTATCAATTTTAGCTACTGGGCACTTAATTCTATCTCTTTCTAGTTTTCATTGTGATTGAGCTTTTGGTTGTTGGAAGTGTTGTTTACCTTGATAGTTTTGGTTAAAAGATTGCGCTTTTTGTCATAAAGCTGGAAACTTGTTCCGGATGGTATTCTGGGAGATAATGGAACTTCAATTTTTTAAAGTTAAACAGCTCTCCTGTTATGATTTTCTACGACCAGTGTTGGTTTCATTCGTCGTCATTCTCTAGATGGCATCAAACACTTGGTTTCTGATCTGCATTCTACATTTGTTAATAATGGAGCTAAATGGAAAACATTCCAGTGTCAATAAATTTGCTGCTAATGGACTTGTTTAGTCTTCGATTCCTTCCTTATCATGGGATGCTTGCCTTGTCTTGTATGGCCAGTGCAATTTCGTCTCTGTGCAAACATATAATTATGCAAACAAGCCATTTATAATTGCTTTTAGTCATTTACCATTGACTTTCCTCCTCAACGAACTCATTTTTCTCCAGACGTGGATTCCCCTTATTTGGATCAATCATCAAATTTTTCTCAATCAGCAATAATTGCTGGTCCTTTGACGCCAACATCAGAGCTTCCACACAGAGAAATAAAACCAATTTGGGATGCTCCCCCACGAAATGCCAAAATGCCACCCCAAAAGAATTTTATGCTCACCAAACAACTTGTTGAGCAGAGGGTCCAAGATAATGTCATAATTGTCACTTTCGGTAATTACGCCTTCATGGATTTCATCCTTACATGGGTTAAACACTTGACAGATCTGGGGCTTTCTAATCTTCTTGTCGGTAAGTCTCCTCATAAGACAGTCTCAGTTACTTAAGTTTTCTTTCAATGGGACTTCAGTTACGGAAAAAATATTAAAATTATGGTACAATAGGTGCCATGGACACTAAGCTCTTGGAAGCTCTGTACTGGAAAGGTATTCCTGTTTTTGACATGGGAAGTCACATGAGCACAGCAGATGTTGGCTGGGGGTCACCAACCTTTCATAAAATGGGGAGAGAAAAAGTTATTCTGATTGATGCAATCCTCCCTTTTGGCTATGAGCTATTGATGTGTGACACTGATATGGTTTGGTTAAAGGTATTTTTCTATCTATATGTTTGCTTCTTTTGGACTTCAACATCCTGATTATCCCCATGCTTGCATATATTTCTTCTTGTTTGCTTCTTTCATTTGGTAATATCTTATATTTTTAATGAGACTAGAATTGTTGTGGGAATGGTTGCTGTTTTTGAAACTAAAAGCTGGAGATGGAAGGTATTACTTCAGAGTTATCCCACACAGACAAGGTTTTGGATGGTAATTTCTGAAACTACAAAATAAAAAGAGAAGTTGGAATCCTACAATTCAGCATTCTTTTGCATGAAGAGATTTATCATGAGTCTCACCTGAAATGTTACCTTTGGAAGTCATTAACTGTATCATTTCTTTTCTCAAAAATAATAAATAATTAAGAAAAGAAAAACTGTATCATTTGATGGTATCTACCTAATCAAACCTAGGGAGTGATACAACTTTTATGTGCCTCATTTCTAATTTTCCAAATTTAAATTTTCTCTTACCAACTGATTAAAATTGGTGTAGCACAAAAACAAATTTGTGGAGACAGGAAAGTTCTCTTATTTTGGTATTTCTGTACTTAATTTCTTGTGTTGTTGTGATTCTTTTATGCATACAATCAAATGTTTTATGACATATTTATGAAAATCTTCTTCATAATATTATTTCCTGTTATTTTGCATCATTGTTTTAATCACTTAATAAATCGTTCATTGCACTCTATCTTATGTCCTTGAACAGAATCCTCTCCCATATCTTGCTCGATATCCAGATGCAGATGTTTTAACCTCAAGTGATCAAGTTGTACCAACAGTTGTTGATGACAGGTTGGACGTTTGGCAACAAGGTGAATGTTCACTAGATTAATTCTTCTTGCACCCTGTCCCCCTTTGCACAGCATTATGGCTGTTAAACTGAAGGCTCCTGCATCATCTGTTACATTTTTCCGCAATTTCCCCATTTGATTGGTTTGAAGGTTAAGAACTTTTGAGAATGACTATAAATTTATCTACCTTTTTTCTGACAACTGCTTAGGCACTATTTAGAGACTTTATGTCCTTCTAGTCAATAGTAATAGAATCTAAAAATTGTGAATCTGATACCTGATTAGGCCAGTCTTCCTTTTCCTCGCTTTGTTTCTAAATAGGGGCCAGGATGGGGGGAGGATGTTCATGAGGAGGGATGGGGAAGAACCCTATCCATTTAATCTTGCTGGAAAAGCACTGAAAGAGCCGTTATGATGGTTAAACATTTATACATATGTGTGCAATAGAAGGGGCAAATTTGTACTCATAACTTGTTTTCTTTTTGAGTCTGCCAACAAACTGCTGCATCTTCATGGGAATGGGATATTTGATTCATTAGTTGCATGTAAACTTTAATTGCAACACACAATCCATGCAGACTGTTGTGTAGTACATTAACAATAATTCCTGAAATGTTTGCCAATCAAGTCCCGTTGCTTTTTAATAAACTTGGTTAGTATTTGTATCTTTTTCTACTATGCTAGTTTGAAATTTTGTTATTTTTCTTTATGATCGCTTAACTAATACTCATTTGTTCATTTTGATAGTTAGTGGTGCCTATAACATAGGAATATTTCATTGGCGGCCAACAGAGTCTTCAAAAAAGTTGGCAAAAGAATGGAAAGAAATGCTTTTGGCTGATGACAATATATGGGATCAGAATGGGTTCAATGATATTGTGCGCAAGCAATTAGGGCCTTCTGTTGATGGGGAGAGTGGTCTCGTATATGCATTTGATGGAACTTTGAAGCTTGGAATTTTGCCAGCAAGTATGTTTTGCAGTGGACATACTTATTTCGTGCAGGTAGCATCTTTTATCTGTTCCTTCTAGCTTTTAGACTCAGATCTATATGCTTCTTCTTATCTAGACATAAAGAATTTGTCAAATTCCATATTTCTTGTTTGGACCTTGAAAATGCCATCAAAAGACTATATGCCCTGACCCTTGGGGATATATTCGTAGGCCATATACCAGCAACTCAGATTGGAGCCATATGCAGTGCATACAACATTTCAGTATGCAGGCACTGAAGGAAAGCGCCATCGACTGCGAGAAGCCATGGTTTTCTATGATCCACCAGAATACTATGATGCACCAGGTAATAGCATGCTACACTTGCCACTGTTTTTCCAGAATATTTTGGCATGGTTACGTAAGTATTATATCTGCCCATAGTCAAAGGGTGATTTATTGTCCACTAGGTATTTCAATTTATTTAGCATCATCTAAAGTTCTTTGTGAACAGAATGTCTGAACTTGACACTTTAAGATCAACAGATGCAGCAACTATATATTTACTTCCGTTATCTTCAATTATTTTCTTTGTTCTTCTTTCAACCAGGCAAGTGATCAGTCAAAAAAAAACAAGAAAAATCAAATGGAGCATTAAATCTCATCTTAGCCTTCTTAATGAAAATTTTTCAACAGTGGACACTTAATGTTTGCTGTGGTCACTGCATCTTCTTGTAGTTGATGTTTGCAGTTTGTCTTTGCTTAAGATAACTGCTGCTGTCATCCCTTTGAATTTATGCAGGAGGCTTTTTGTCATTTAAGCCGTCTATTCCAAAGAGTTTGTTACTTGATGGGGAGCATGATCTTGATTCACACTTTGCTGTAATTAATTATCAAGTATGCACCAATTAACATAGTTTGAGTTCTTCAATTGTCTAATACCATCTTGGTTCTCAATAGTTTCTGTTGTCTTCAGATGAAACAAATAAGGACAGCACTGGCAATTGCATCATTGTTAAATCGCACCCTGGTGAGAGTAATTCCTTTCTTGAACATGCTTTCCCTTTTACAATTTGGTAACATATTTCAAGTGATATATATCCCTGTCATAATTTAAATTATCGAGCATGCTGCATGCAACTGTCCTTAAAACTGTGTGAAGTGTATCACTCTCTCGTTTTGAAAATCTCTAAAGGTTGTTTGTTGATTTCTTCTTTGTGTAAACTTCAGATCATGCCTCCATTATGGTGCAGATTGGATAGGCTATGGTTTCCCCATCCTGGAGTTCTGGAGGGGTCTATGACTAGGCAACCTTTTCTCTGCCCGTTGGACCATGTATTTGAGGTGCCTTTTTTTTATCCTGAAGCTGATCTGACAAACTACTATTTTTCTTTTTTCACCTGAAGTGTCAGCTACTTTGTGCCTAAGAAAATGTTTATTTGTTATGTGCTTGGGAATGTTAGTGTGCTTGTATTCAGCTCCCAGAATCTGTGAGAAAATTTTTTCTGTAAATATGTTTTCGGTTGCTAGTGATGCCATTGATATTGCAAAAGGCAGCAGCATATCGGTGGATTTCTTGATCATACAGCTAAAGTATTCACAACTGGTTTTCATGTTTCGTATAAGACTTCAATTCATGCAATATTAAGTACATATCACGCCATTCCAGTGTGCAATGCATTTATGGTTATTTCCATTTGCAGCAGAGTGACCAGGTTGAACTGGGATGAAGCTCTAGGCTCTACAACTTGTATCCTAATTGACCTGCCTGACTTCAAGCACATTAAGAAATCTGGATAAGTTTTAGTTTTCAAAAGTTGTGTCTTTTAAAGTTTTTCTCCAGAAGTTACTTTTGAAAAAATTCATCCAACATAAATTTTCTTGTTTTACCTCTTTTGTGCTTTGGCATTGTGTAATTAGAAACCAAAATTGATGTTTGCCGAATATGAAGATCTTTTTGGGAGCGCAGGTGGGAATAATAGCTTAGTTGTTTTAATTATTCAGGCACCCGTTATTTAGCTAAAGTACTGATCTGTTTTTGTGTCTATGGTCCCATTCTGTATTTCATGATGGAAGTAGAAAACTAATTGAACATAAGCTACTAGCTGTAATTCCTTATACTATGAACTTACTGTTGTAGTTTAACCCTTTTCAATTCATTTGCTTCATAACCATAGCAAAGCAGTGTATTCTTCAGTTGCTTAATTGGATGCTTTATGACATCTATCTGTCTTCTTTTCTTATTTTCTGCACCAGCTTGACCTTTAGCATTAGCTTTAGAGCTATTTCTGTAAATCCTTGGTTCTTTTGCCTTCAATGTTCTTTTAGGAGTTTTAGTTGTTTCCTCATAAATGCCATATAAATTTGGGTTTAGCCTTTGAAGGACATTGCAATGCATACAAAAATAACAAGTTCTTATCCAACATTGGTTTGCTAGAAAAAGATGGTAAACTGTTTTCTCCTGAACATTTTCCAATGACTCTCTTAATGAAAGAAATATCAACTGAACTGCAGGTAAATGTAATGTTGAAAGAGCTGCCAGTCGAGGAGTTTGGCCCTGGAATTGGCATTCGGGAGTACTCCTTTTTAGACAATCCATTGCTGCCCTCCCAAGTAAAGAAATGAAATTACATCTCTTTTAAAGAATTTATGATCTCGGTGGTGCAGGATTAACAATCCACAGAATCTTTGTAGGTGAAACAATCATGGCTTAATGTTCAGCTTTGTCAAGGTGGAAACCAAGACTGCCGTGGGTCAAACAATACAGGGTCATCAGGTGTTCTAAGATTCCCAAAACACAGCAATGAAGAAACGGTAATGAAATTCCTTTTCAAGCATTTGAAGCTACCTGCGTACTGTTTGTTCAGCTTCGTATCCTAAAGAACATGGTGTTAGAGCAGTATAGACCTTATTATTTCCTGTGGTAAGTGTTTCTAGAAATGAAAACCAGTTCAAACAAAATTGAACACAATCTGTTGAGCATGTGCTATTTTGTAGTAGTTAGTGTTGGGGCTGGAACTAAAATGTTATTTAGTTCAATTGTTGAATGGTTTTTTGGCTGTCCACTTAACTAGCCAAGTTACAACCCTTCCCCGATGGCAACCACCCAGTGCCGCCAGCTTGCCTCACCAGCTTGAGCTTTCTTTCTAATTTGCAGTTCAAGACAATATTCTCATCATTCAAACATGTCAAAGTCATTCAGTTCTCTTCATTGCAAGATGCTTTCTCAGGTTTCAGTGACAAGGTAAGTCCCGCCTCTTGCTCTCTTATTGATTGGATTTGATTCAAGTTTGAAGGTGGCTCTATGTATTAATACCCGGTTAAATATATACTTAGGAAAGAGAAGAGAAGTTTAGGAAACGTGTGAAGCGGTACGTTGGTATATGGTGTTGTGTGGCGGATCACACTCCCGGACATGTATATTATGACATGTACTGGGATGAGAAACCTAGTTGGAAGCCAATACCACCTCAAACTCCGGAAGATGACCACCCACCATGGTGATGCCTGATTTGAACTTTTCGAGCCATGTATTCAAGACATTATGTTACAACACCTCCTTTGAAAACTTACTTTAGAAGGAAGAATAAACATAAGAATCACATTTCAATGGAAAATGTCAGCAATGAAGAGGTCAACAGTATCTGGAAATTCTTAGGTCTCACAAAAATCAAGGGAAATCTTCAACTACCAGCAGATTCTCCATGATTATCCCTTCCACATATCAAGGGATATCTGCAACAGCTACTTTCTTATTTGTTTAGCTAAGTTTTAGGAAGTTTGTTATGGTCTTACTAGTATAAATAAACTGTTCAACATATTTCATTTGATTATTGAGTCATTTGTTTTTATTGTATTGGAGATTTGTCCACTCCACATGGACTATCTTTGGGTGTTTAAGATTCTTGCAATCAAGTTTGCAAATAAAAATTCATTTCCTTATTTTTCTTCTTGATAGCTCCTATAATTTTTGGTATCAGAGCAGGTTAAGATCCTACAATGGTCATCACACGTTCCTCTTCCAGTGAAATACCACCACCCCCACCTCCTTCCGCACAATCATGTAGCTTGTCCAATTCTGAGTTACTCCAGCAACTTTCTTACCTTACCTCAAAGATGGAAGCCATGGATGCAACCTTGAAGGCTAAATCTAAAGGGAAAGGACTTGACATTCCCTGGGGTCCTAGTGCAGTCGAAACACCCTTTTGGGTAAAAGAAGTAGATGAGAATATTGACTTACCCTAGTGGCTGAAAAATCCCTTTCGCCGACCTCCTACCAAGATGGAGTTTCCTCGTTTCGAAGGGGGACATCCTTAAGGTTAGATCTTGAAGGTTGAAAAATATTTTCGGTATTACCAAACACTTGAAGATTTGAAGGTTGATATTGCTGCTATGTATTTGGAGGGTGGCGCTTTTGATCTCTTTGCTTGGATCAATAGTGAACAAACCCTGTTGTATTGGGAAGAACTTGTCAAGGCGTTGCAAGAAAATTATAGGTCAGCAGAATTCCAAAATCCCGACGAGTGGCATTCGACAAACGGGAACAATACAAGAATATCGACAAGAGTTTGCCAAACGCTCCGCACAAGTTAAAAACTGACCTGAGCACTGTCTATTGGGCGTGTTCCTCAACAGGCTGAGAGATGATCTTAAGGCTGATGTACGTATCCACAAGCTCAGATCCATTTATAAGGCTATGAGTTTAGCTCTTGAATTTGAGCAAAAAGTGAGCCATGCTCGTGGTCCTAGAAGCACTACCTGGCCCTATTCGACCAAATCCAACCCACCAGCCACCACCACAGCTTCCTCCACCAATCCAATGGTTCCAAAACCCACTGTCACATAGACTCAACCCCAAGTTCACACCCAACAATCAAGTCCATAAGATGTGGAAAGGTAAAATTGCATATCCAAGGGACTATGCTTGCGATGAAATGAGAAATTTGGGCCTGGTCATCGCTGCAAGAGGGCCTCCCTCACACTTATGAAGCTAGATGATGCCAATTAGATTGAAGAAGAAAGCTCATATGATGAAGAAGATGCTAACCTTGTTGAAATCTCATTTCACGCCAGCTTAGGGAAGTCTTCTTGTGCCACAATGAAGTTGCAGGGTCTCTCAAAGAACGACAAGTACTAATTCTTGTTGACAGTGGGTCTACCCATAATTTCGTGTCTAAAAAACTGGTGGAAGAATTGCAGCTACCAGTTAAACTTGTACCCACATTTGGCGTGCAAATCGGCAATGGGCAAGTAGCCAGTTGCAACCGTCTTTGCCTCAACCTTGCTGTTCAGTTGTCAGGCCTCACCATCACTCAAGATTAGTACCCTTTTTCTATAGGCGGAGCAGATTTGGTACTGGGAATTAAATGGTTGACTTCCTTAAATACAGTTTAAGCTAATTGGAATGAGTTATTCTTGATTTTTAAGTTGAACGGCAAGCATTATAAGCTACAAGGGGTTCCACCAAAATCAGCTGAAGCAACATTCCAGTATCTTTCCAAAGATCCGGAACAACCAGGTAATCTTATCCCTCCGAAAGTTAAAAAATTACTACATAACTTTGAATCAGTTTTTGCAGAACCTGCTACCTTTCCTCCTTACCGCCAACACACCCACACCATACCATTACTTCCCGAATCAAAACCACCAAATATTTGACCTTATCGCCACCCATATTTTCAAAATTTTGAAATTGAAAAACAAGTTATTGATTTGTTAAATTCAGGTTTTATCAGGTCATGTATCATCCCATTTGCTAGCCCTGTTTTTCTTGTTAAGAAAAAAGATAATACATGGCGTATGTGCATTGATTATAGATGCCTTAACCAAATCATCATTCTAGATAAATATCTCATACCCAATGTCGAAGAGCTTCTTGATGAATTACATGGCACTTCCATCTTTTCCAAAATTGATTTACGTTCCGATTACCATCAGATATGAGTACATCCTGCTGATATCTATAAAACAACCTTTCATGTAACATCCCAGATCACCGGCTTATAGATATTGTCCGCTTTGGGCCTTGGCCCAGCCAAGCCCTCATGGTTTTGCTTTTCCACAGGCTTCCCAGGAGGTCACCCATCATAGAATTACTCTCACCCAAGCACATTTAACCTTGGAGTTCTGATGGGATCCGGTGCATTAAGCCATGGAAAACGAGTCTGTAAGGGAGAGGTATTCGTACTCTTATAAGACATACCTCGTTCCCCTCTCCAACCGATGTGGAATCTCACACTCTCCAATCCCCTTAGGGCCCTGCCCTCTTTGGGGTCTAGCCTAGTTGGCACAACGGTTCGGGTACCGGCTCTGATACCACTTGTAACATCCCAGAGCACTCGCTTACAGATATTGTCCGCTTTGGACCTTGGCCCAGCTAAGCCCTCATGGTTTTACTTTTCCCGAGGCTTTCACAAGAGGTCACCCATCCTAGAACTACTCTCACCCAAGCACATTTAACCTTGGAGTTCCGATAGGATCCGGTGCATTAGGCCATGGAAGATGCGTCTGTAAGGGAGAGGTATCTGTACCCTTATAAGGCGTACTTCTTTCCCCTCTCCAACCGATGTGGGATCCCACATTTCGTACTCATTCTGGCCATTATGAATTTACTGTCATGTCCTTTAGGCTTACCAACGCTCCTTCCACTTTCCAATCCGCTATGAATGACCTTTTTCGTCCATACTTGCATAAATTTGTTCTCGTCTTTTTAACAATATCCTAATATATAACTCGTCCCTTGAACAACATCTCCAACATTTGTAGTTTATTTTGCAGTTACTTCAAGAAAACCACTATTATGACAAAGCCTCCAAATGCTTATTTGGACAGCCCAACATTTATTTTCTTAGGCATATTATCTCAGCAGAAGGAATTGGTGTTGATCAGAATAAAATTCAATTTGTTTTGGGTTGGCCAATTCCAGCTAATGTGAAGGAGCTATGCAGATTCTTAGGTTTGACAGGTTACTATCGCAGGTTTGTTCAAGGTTATGGCTTGATAGCCAGGCCACTAACTGATCTCACCAAGAAGAATGCTTTCCATTAGGCTCCAAAAGCAGAACTAGCCTTCTTACAACTCAAACAAGCCTTGACAATGGTTCCTGTCCTTCGTTTGCCTGACTTCTCCCAACCGTTTACGGTGGAATGTGATGCTTCATCAGAAGGAATAGGGGCTATTCTTCTGCAATCTGATCATCCAATCGCTTATTTCAATTAGGGGTTTTCATTTTCCAACAGATTTAAATCCACTTATGATAGGGAGTTGCTTGCTCTTGTGTTAGCATTGCAGAAATAAAAACACTACCTTTTGGGCTGTCATTTCTTTGTGAGGACAAATCATCGAAGCCTTAAATATCTCCTAAACTAGTGTGTGACCACTAATGAGCAGCAACGGTTACTTATGAAGCTCTTGCCATTTGATTTTACCATTGTTTACAAAGCTGGGAAAGAAAATATCGGTGGTGATTCACTTTCACGAAGACTCCATCATGCTGGTTTCTTAGCTCATTCAGTACCAATTCCATTGGACTTTGCTCATTGGGTTGACTCTCTTTAAGAAAACCCATACACTTGTGATATTTTGGCAGTTGTTCAACAATCCCCATCCACTCAACCAGATTTCCAAGTGGTGGACAGCAAGCTTTATTACAAAGAAAGGTTAGTGGTTCCACACATTACCACACTTCACCAACAACTTCTTTCCGAATCACATGATACACTTACGGCGAGTCATTGTGGTTATTTGAAGACCTTAAAGAGGCTCTTTTCAAATTTTTTCTGGCCTAAGATGAAGCAGGGTGTTTGCACTTATGTTTAGAATTGCTTGGTATGTTAACAAGCAAAGTACCAAACCTTAGCACTTATTAGTCTCTTACAACCCCTTCCAATAGCGACCCTAATTTGGGAGGATATCTCACTGGACTTTATTTCAGGACTACCCAAGTCTGGTGGCTATGATACTATCTTGGTGGTCATTGATCGTCCTAGCAAATACTCACACTTTGTTCCTATTACTCACCCTTATACTGCCAAATCTATTGCTGAAATTTTCTGTAGGAAAATTGTTCGTCTTCATGGCATACCGAGATCTATAGTTTCTAATCGTGATGTTATATTTCTCAAGTAACTTCTGGCAGGAACTCTTCAGACTTAGTAACACTAAATTACGTATGAGCACCTCTTACCACCCCAATCGGATGATCAAACTGTAACACCCAAATACCCCCTGGGAGGATACATGGATGCCACCCAAGACAGAACAAACAAAACCAAACATCACACT
>JANZLC010000001.1:16602824-16614820 GCA_026413385.1 Erythroxylum gracilipes
TCAAAAACAATTCCGAAATATTATTAAAAGTCTCCAATTAAAATTTTTAAGCTAAATTAATTCATCGACAATTTCTAAAAATATTCGAAATGTACAAAAATTGCCAAATTATATTTAATACATTTCAAATAAATCCAAAATTTTAGTTATAATCCAATTTACCCGGAAAATGTCATGAATACATGCCAAAAGGTTTATGCACAAATAAGCAATTATGCAAATATGCAAAGCATAAAACATACTAATTTCTGTAATATTCTAACCCCTAATATGGGGCGTTACACAAATGGAGGTAATCAACCAGTACTTGGAGACTTACTTACAATGCTTTCTCATAAATAGCCACGTAATTGGAGTACCTACCTGTCATGGGCTGAGTTTTCTTTTAATACTGGGTTTCATTCTTCCATTGGCACCACACCCTTTAAGTTGGTCTATGGTCTTGACCCTCCATTCATTTCTCCTTTTGTTCATGGTGAAACTAAGATTGCTGAAATAGAAGCTCAACTCATCGAACGTGATGCTATGCTGAAACTTCTCAAAGAACAACTCTTAAAGGCTCAAAACAGGATGAAGCAATAAGTTGATGCACATCGTCGACAAGTAACTTTTGCAGTTAGTGATTATGTGTTTTTACAATTGCAACCGTACCGTCAACAATTGTTAGCTCGTTGTCGGTATGTTAAGCTCTCCCCTCGCTTCTTTAGTCCTTACAAAATTCTTCGTTATGTTGGACCAGTAGCATATGAGCTTGAACTACTAGCAAATTCCAAAGTCCATCCAATTTTCCATAACTCCCTCCTTGGACCACCCCATTGACATCAAGCACCTGAAGTTCCAACCCCTCTACCTATCAATCTAGATTGGGAATTAGTTTTAACTCCTGAAAAAAATTATTTCCCATCGCTGGACACAGTTAGCTGGAGTTTCTTCTCTTAAGTTGTTGTTTCAATGGGTAGAAGACCACTTGAAGAATCAAGCTGAGAGTATTATGACCTCATTGCTAAACAATTTCCCACTTTTCGCCTTGAGGACAAGTCAACTTTTCAGGGGGGATGCACTGTTACAACACCTCCCTTGAAAACTTACTGTAGAAGGAAGAATAAACATAAGAATCACATGTCAATGGAAAATGTCAGCAATGAAGAAGTCAACAGTATCCGGAAATCTTCAACTACCTGCAGATTCTCCATGATTATCACTTCACATATCAAGGGATATCTGCAACAACCACTTTCTTATTTGTTTAGCTAAGTTTTAGGAACTTTGTTATGGTCTTACTAGTATAAATAAAATGTTCAACATGTTTCATTTGATTATTGAGTCATTTGTTTTTATTATATTGGAGATTTGTCCACTTCACACAGGACTATCTTTAAGATTCTTGCGCTCAAGTATGCAAATAAAAATCCATTTTCTTATTTTTCTTCTTTGTAGCTTCTATCACATTACCAGAGAACAAAACATATATCAAAGAAGACATCCAACAATGCTTTATACAGAAGAGATCCAGGGAAATTAAAAGATAACATATGCTGGTTTAATTCCTAACACACGGAAGATGTCTGTACCTCAAATTTACAGATGGAAAGGGTGCTAACCTACTATTGACATTGAAAGTCCAATTTTTTTAAACAGAAAAAGGTTGATGGTTTCCTTCAATCTTTGTAACATTAGCAAGAATTCTTTCCACCGATTGTATCATGCATTCCAAATCCAAATACGAAGTTAGAAGGATCAAAGCATGTACGTTTCTTGTCATATCTTGATATAGCTTCATCTCACAAACTAAGGTTTTGTACTGCACACCAAAACATAAAGCTTAAAGTTTTAACCTTGGGTTTATTAGTATCTGTTCATGAAATTTCCTATCCCAATACGATCACATAAAACCTGAAATTCCTAATTTACCCGTTATTGCTTTTCATATTGTTTCTCAGCATGATCACATCAAACTAGAAATTTCCCAAGTTAACCCTAACTCATGTAACCTTTTCTTCCTAGAATTTATCCCAAACTTTGCCTCATTTAGTATTCTCAATTATGCTTCTCTCGCTAGACGAAATGCGTCAAAGAGAACAATGTTGTGCTAATAACAATGCCTGCGTTTGTTTTTGATCTCCTCGGATACTGCAATTCAACGCCTTGGTGATTGCGCATTACTTGGTAATCAAGATTGGTGCTATTACTCGCTTGCCAATCGCCACTCCTTAAGCTAGACATTTGAGTTCTTCATTGGCTTTGGTTGATGCTTCCCATCAGAAAAGAAAGACGACTCGTGGTTATCGTTTATAAATTTCGAGGAAACCTAAAGAGTGTCAATATATTCCACATCAGAACCACTTTCTCCATCTTCACCATTTTCCTTGGGAGTATATGTTTGATGTTTCGAAGGATGGAGCACAAGTTACACTTTTTTATCTTTAGCACAGCAGAAAAAAGGTTCCTGAACATGTTGACAGCCACAAAAGTTCAACTTGTGGAACAAAACAGAACCAGCTGGAATTTACCCCTTGTTACGATACAAACGATGGAGCACAAGTTAGTTGAGAGAGGAAACGAGGTGGATACGACGGCTTGTCGTGGAAGTGCAGCTCGAGCGGTGTTTAAGAACATTAGTCAATTGAATTGACATTGTAATTGATTGACCTGTTTCGAAAATTTTGAATTGAATTTATCAATAAATTGAATTAAATTATATTAATAAGATTGAATTGAATTTAATTTCTACTGTTTGGAATAAATCCAATAATATTATAATTAAATTCAATTACACTGATTAGAGCAAATCCAGTAATATTATAATTAAATTCAATTATTAGGGTGATTAATGCATATTAGGGTGATTAATAAATATATGATAATTTCTATCTTTAGTAATGAAAATGTTATCACCTAAGAATCTACCCTAAATGAAAGAAGCTAAGAGGAATTGATATTATTATTGTAAAAATCATCAAGACCTAAGCACTTTATAGAGTGGAAGCCAAATAAAATTTTGATTTCTAAACTCTAATTAGATCCGCAGCTTATGTTAATCAAGAATGTCTTTATTCTTAGAAATTAAGCACTGTATTTTTAAAATTAAGCATGCATTAGTTCCCAAAATCATAACCAAGATGCAATTTACCATCCACAGTTCTTTCTACAGTTCTTTCTGCCTCTCTATTATTACTACTTGACCCAAGTTCTTTCCTAATATTATTGCTAAAGTGAACAGCATTCCCTTCACCAATATCATTCCCTCCACGGTGCAATTCGTCACTCAACCCATCTCTCTCTCTTATCTACCTTTGCTCCTTCATTCAGATTCACTCAACCCATCTCTCTTATCTACCTTTGCTCCTTCATTCAGACTCCAAATTATTCACATCACAGTCTGTAATCACTTCGACTTCCTCATTTCTACCCACTAGCTTGCTACTTGATCTCAAGCCCTCTCTCATCCCAAGAGAATCAAAAAACGTCATCTGATTTCATCTAACATACAAGCAAACAACCTCCGGGACCTCGCATTGAACAGTCGCGAGCTGAATTTGGAACAAAGTTTCAACAAGGCCAACACTTGCAAGCAAAAACAAATAAACAAGCAGATTAGATGCAAAGTTGTTGCTGGTGCGTGGGACAAGGCGTCATCTGCTGCTGCGTGAGAGAAGGCGTCCTCTCGTCTGCTACTGCGTCTTCGAGTCTACATTTGGAGTTCAATTCACGCGAATTATGGAGTGAATTGAATTTACAAAGGGAGGTGAGTTTAAGCTCACACATGAATTGAATTCGTGCCCATCTTTTTGTTCCAAATAAGTGAATTAAATTCAATTGCATAATTGAATTCAATTCATTGTGTTCCAAACAGGGTGTTAGATATTGAAACAGTTGGTAAAACCATGTACTCTAAAAAAAGTCATCCGGTGACGAACCAGATTCACCCACTTTCGGAAAAGGGTAGCATCTAGTGACTATCTCCAGTATAGAAGGACCACAATACTGCGTAATATAGAAGTTTAACATATGTAGCAGAAGCCACGAGGGATATTATGGATATGATAAATTACATCAGAAAACTAAACGCCTTTGACGGAAGTAAAATCATTAATTGTATGGATTATTGTTAAAGATAACTAAATGCCTTTGCTGAAAGAAAAATCATCACTTGTATGGATTATGATTAAGAGACAGGAGCTTTCGCAATTTGGTGGTGGTTGAAACTTCCATTCAGATTCAGTAGACATGCAAGCTTATCACTTCCACTTCTTAAATTTCCCTCCAAACATTCCATGCTTACCACCCTTTCCATGCTTAAACTTGCCTCCGTGATGCTTGAACTTGCCATGCCCATGCTTAAACTTGCCATGCCCATGCCCATGTCCTCCATAGCCATGCCCATATCCTCCATAACCATGGGATCCATGAGATAAGTGATGAGCACCATAAGCAGCTGCAGCTGCAGCAGCACCACCAGCAAGTACTGCTCCTAATCCAGGTCCTGAAGTTATATCAAGAAATTTTGGTTACTCTTAGTGCACCAACACTTGATAAACAGACCTATCAAAATTTCGAAAGAACAACAACAAAGTTCAGGAAAAATAGTTACAAAATTGAGAAAAGACTCACAAATCACGTAACTTACATGGGAACCAGCACACCATACAAACCTCAAAGTCAACTAAAGATGACCATTACAGAAAAAACTGTTAGATAATTCAGAATATTTTTAGTATTTGAGATTGATTGTGTTTTTGAAATTTAGTTAGAGAGTATTTTGGAGTAGATTATCTTCAGATCTAGCTGTTAAATAAGATGCAAATCAACTGTTTGTTAGGAAATCTGCAGAGATATTGATACTACTTGTTTTTTGTAAATGATAAGCCTGCTTCAACTATAAAAAGACAGGCTTGTTAGTGTTTTTTTCTACATCAATGAAATCATCGTTCACTTAACTTCCTTAAACGTTTTTCCTATTTCGCTGTTGCCGCAGTTTCTTTTTGGTACAGGACAACAAAAACACTACCAAATGGAAACGTAAGAATAGTAATGGACAGCAAGATAGAGTTAGATAAGGGTAATTTTTGTTCCAAATTTTTTGGAACAAGATAAGGGTAATTTTTAACTTGACAACAATCACACCTATGTTACATTAGTTACAGCAAATATACCTTGGTGATGAGACCCAGATGCGGCAGGATAACCAGCAGGTGGGTATGAACCGGGAGGATAACCTGCCGGAGGGTAAGCTTGAGGGGGATATGGCTGGGGAGGATATCCCTGAGGCGGATATCCGTGTTCTGGAGGATAACCAAGAGGATAATATGCTCCGGAAGGGGGTGGTGGATACTGTCCAGGAGGATATCCGTGTCCAGGAGGATATCCATGTCCAGAAGGATATCCGTGTCCAAATAGCCCCTTGTCATGCTCATCATGTTTGTCCTTTCCACCTCCCATATTTCCTCACAAAGCACAAAATCTGCGTGATAAAAGTGTAATATATGGTAAGCCCTCATGAACTAGAAAGATTAAAATCATAAGCTAATTATCAAAATTTGAATCCATGCACGAATCTCCGAAACAAATTGCAGTGCTTGGTCTTATTTTAAGGAAGCAATGATCCGATTATGGAAGGACTCAGTCTAAACCACGCCTGATTCATGAAATTGGGAGACCCAGGACCAACAAGATCAAAACTTTCCAACACTTCGATATTAAATCCGGAAAGTTAAGGAAAAATCTACCATCAAAACACAATCTTTCTGTTAGACGAAGCCTGGTACGGGAATGAAGACAATTCCCGTCCCAAGTCAAACGGCAATTTACCCATAACACTTAACAAAGAAACAAGTGCAAAAGCATTGATCGATCTAGCTTTCAACGACGAACAAAGCTCTAAAGAGAGAGAACAGAGAACGAGATAAACAGATAACGTTACCTATATAATCTTTGCGATTTTCCCACAAGAAACAAATAACAGAAACAGAGAGATTGGAGATTTTATTACTCAGTTTCTCTTTGTGTAGCTTATTATATAATGAAGAGAGAATACAGGGGGGGGGAAAAAGATGGAAGATCATAAAACGCGTATTTTAACGCGTATAAGAAATAAATTTTGTAAATTTATCATTTAGTAATTTTTGTTAATTCTATCTCAATATTTAACAAGTCTTGTTCTTAACGAATGTTTCATTTTACACTAAAAGTTAATTCACTTATCTTTTTTTAATTAGTAAATGGAATCGGATTCTCCACCTATTATATACGAGTGGTGTGTTGCAGATTTTAAAAGGTTAGAGATAATATTTTTAAACAGTTATTCTTTTATAATATATATATTAAAAAAAGGAATGGTATTAGTTCAATATTATGAGGGATCTAAGAGGATAGTACTAACTGTTTTGATCGAAAAACCGTGCAAACGAATAACAGTCAAATACACAAATCTTAAATGCTACGGAACCAGAACAGGCTTTGGTATTTTAAGAAAAGCAGAAGGGACGACAGATGACGGAGTCGGAGTCCCACGGAATTACTGCACCACCACCTGTCCATCTTTTTGACTTACTCAAACTGACACCTTTTTTTAATTCATTCTCTCTGTTAAGTGTTAACATATACATGTATAAAATAATTAGCGGTCTCTTTTCGGATGGAACAAACTTCTTACTGGATGGATAAAGCTAAATACTTCTTACGGTCCTCGTCTTCAGGGTATACAAACATTCCAGAGTTCAGTAACTGCAAAACTCTAGAATGTTTTTATCAGGCTTACGTTCGCTAGGAATCTGAGCTATCGACGAATCAAACTTGAAGTGGATTCTCAAGCGGTGTTTGATACGCTCTCTTCCTCTAACCACCGATCCATAACTCTCAATCCCATAGTTATGTGCATTAACAAAATGTTCACTAGGAACTAGACTGTTGTTTATCGACAGATATATCAAAAGAGTAACAGATAAGCGACTAGTTTGTGAACTATGCAGGTCATTTTGATGTGTCACCCATTTGATGCCACCCTATCTTTTTAAAAGATATGTCAGAGATCTGTTTCCCTAAACTTGTTGTGTAATTTGTAAGAAGTTTAGTAGAGAAAATTGCAAATATTCAATGGAAACTGCTAATTATTATTTTTTTAAAAAAAAAAGAAAAACTAACGAAACAAATTATACAACAAATTTAGAGAAATAGATCCCCGACATATCTTCTATTGAATATTTGCAAATTTCTCTACTAAACCTCTTACCTTATTCTATATCCTTCCCATGTTAATTTAGCTACATTTGAGGATGACTAGACAGCTCTGGTCAATTTTTTTTAATAAAAATATAAAAAAAAACTTAATTTTTTTATTAAATCCAAGTTTAGACTACGTAGGTCTAATCTTATTTGAGATTCAAAATTTTTAAATAAAATAGTGTTATTTTATTTAAAACAATTAAATTCCGAGTTAATTTAAGCTTAAATTTGACCATGAATTAACCTACTGAAAATAGCCAAAAATTGCCGTCCCTGCTACATTCGATGTTTACCCTTGTTTATGACGATACAACTCATTGCTTACAAGGTCTAATTGCAAATGCAAATACAAATGTTTATTACATAATCGCATTGACTTTGAAATAAGCCCTTTTTCCCTCAAATTCAGGAGCTCCAAGCTCATTCCATACAAACTGATCCAAATCGGCATGATTAAAACGCCAGACATTGTTTATACTCACAATCCAACCCAAGTTGCCAATCCTAACGATAATCTTTCAATTTAGTTTTTCGAGGGCTTATATGGAGACCAGAGTTTCAGCTTCAGGGCCTTGGAAAACGGTGCACATCTCCTTTCAAGAATGCCTTAATTCATTAGACTGTCAACTTCGTCTGGAAAAAAAACTCGATAGAAAGACAAAAGCAAGGAGCATCACTAAATACTCTATTCTACCCGCGAGGGCTGAGGTGGAAAAACACGGTTCCTTTATCCTTAACCAAAGTTTCAAGTTCGAGTCTTAGATTAAAACTCGCGAGAGAGAGATTAGAGATTTGCCACCCAAAAGATCCTATCCGCCTCAAATCTGGATTAGTCGTTTATCCATGTGGCGCTAGATACTTGGTGGTTTAACCAAAAAATGAAAAACTCTATACTAATAACCTTTTCAAGTGATGGAAATCAAGCATACATATACGGAGCTTCTAACGTGAAACATTCTTTTAAAAGTATATGCCTCAAATTTCACAACACTTCCCATGCCATACAAAGACCAGCATTTCGACTTAGCAAAACCTTAAAGCAGCTTCCAGTTCTTTCTCGTCATCGCAATCATATCCTAACTGGTAAGCTCGCGCTGCGAGTAGAAATAAACAACACAAAGACTTAGATCCATATGCACATATATAATATCATATAAACAAATGAACGAGACAATTAAGTACAATTACTCACCAAAGCGTCCAGAGCCCATAAATGGTTCTGCTTCATCTGTCACGCCGCCTTGTAGCTGGTCCTAGTACATTTTCAAGGAGGTGAAAAGGAAATTAGATCATGCAGACTTTTTGTTGACTTAAATGGATGAATTGTTGCAACCAGAAAAACATTGTGCAGAGTTGAATGGGCATCCATTAGAATCCAAAGGAGAAATTACAGAAACAGCAGCAGGATAAAAAGCATCAGTTAAATCAACTACAGAATAAGTTATGAGTTCATATCATGTCCAGTCTCGGAAGTCGAAGGAAACATTTAAGTGCATGTCAAATTATTCATTGTATGACAAACAGCTGTACGACTACACTAAGCCACCATAGATATGGTGCCAATGTAAAGAACTTTAGTTGAATCCATAAGAAAAAAAATGAAATTAATCACATCACCAATGAAAGTTAAACTTATGCAACTATACGCAACTTCCTTTGCCAATGATATGCAAGAAGTGCCTTCTTCAGGGTGGATACAAAATGAAAACGCATTCTGAAAAAAGAATTCACCACATATAATAATGCACTTACATGATCTGATTCCATTTCAGATGGTGACAGCAACCTGTCAAAGCATCGCCCAGATATTGTACAAACCAACAGCTCATTTGCAGGATCCATAATAACTTCTCTGCATGTATCATCACAAACTGAAAGGAAACAAGAAAAACATGCATTAGTCTCCAAACATCCACAATCTAATGCTCAGTTGCACATCTATAATCACAGAATTTTCCCACCATGAACATTCCCAGTCTTCTCACAGATGAATACATCTCCAATTTGGTAATAGGAACAGGTCTCTCCAGAACAAGCGTGGTCAGCAAACACTTTGTCGGTTAGGCCTCTGCTACTTTTCCAAATAGAAACTTGATCAGCAACTGACTTGTCAAGAATAATTCGATCATCTTTCACCTTCAATCCAGACCATAATCTTATAAACATATGCTTAAGAGCAGAATTATTCCTTGGTACATGTCATACGCCGATATTCAATTTAGAACAGGGATCAAAATCCCGAAAGCCATTCTGAAAGCTTAAACAACACAATCAACTTCAAAACAACAAAGAAACACTATAAACTTTCATCAAATTGTTGGCAAATACATATACCTTGAGCAAAAATGGTCAAAACCTTCTGCTTCTATAACACAAATTTCTAGTAACAAGTATAAAGATGACACACAAAACAAACTTCTACGCCAGTAAGGCATACAACTATGAGAAAAATATGACAAGTAATACCTGTGAAGGAAGAGGTGCTTGGCTCCTCTTTGCGGCCTGCATCTGGATGTAGTACTCTTTAAACTCAGGTGGGCTGTTCCTAACAAGCTTAACCATGTCCTCTTCATCACGCTGCAATAGGATATTGCTTGAAATTAATCACGTAATATAGTTTTAAGTCTTATGAACAATATGATATTGAACAGAGAAGAAACCATTAAAATATAAGTAACATTGTCAGCCAACTAGTCTGAGATTGCACATACCATCGATTTTATAGTCATAAATGAACATTTACATAATCGAATTCGTATAGGAGGACTACTGAACAACATCCTTTAGCATGTATACAAGTAAGCAGTATTGAATCAGCATAACATTAACATTTACATAATCGAATTCTTATAGGAGGACTACTGAACAACATCCTTTAGCATGTATACAAGTAAGCAGTATTGAATCAGCATAACATTCGCACAAGAGTTGTAACCTCTACAGGTTTTCACACAATAATTCTCAAAGGAGAGAGAGAGAGAGAGACTCTTAAAGTGAATCGCCACCTGAATATAAAGCTTCTTCCAAGCACATTCAGATAACTTTTTGGAAGGAGGCAATAGACCCCATCGCATGCAGTACCTGCACAAAGTCAAATTTGATAAATTCACATCCAATTATTTGAAGCATGAATTCCTATTGCCCAGCAGAAACAAACGAGGCATGATTCAACAACTTTTGTGGAATCTAAAGCACTTATCTCGCAATTTCAACATAAGAAGTAAGTTGACATAGGAATGTTCGTTTTCAAAAACAGAGGAATTAACAATCAGAAGAAAAGGCAGACATAATTAACAATCAGATGAAAAGGCAGATATAACTAAGCACCACCCACACACACAGGTCATTCAATTCAGACACAAAGGTCTCCAAAACTTGAAAAGCTGAATAAACCAAGCTACAAAAATGCTTTAATCATTTCTGAAAGCTAATGATTAAAATTCAAAATGAGAAGACAATGTTAAGGCAGTAAAACACTTTTAAAAAGCACAAACAGAATTAAGCAACAAAAATAATTATTAGAAGTAGAAAAGAAAGGAAATGAAGATGAACAAGTACTGACAAGCGACGCCATAAGGACTCATCAGAAGCAGCATAATTCAGGTATCTACACACCAGAGAGCACGCCACGAGATCCTGTTTCGCAAATCACAAAAGAAAATTTCATATCTAAAACTCAAATCCAGAAAAAACCCTAAACAATTTTTATATAAAAAAAAAAAAAGACAAAACCAGAAATTAACCTCGGAGGAAAGAAATTTGAGGATGTGGGGAAAGAGCTCATGAGGGATCTTGCCGAAAATCCCACCATCTAACCTCGCCAATTTATCATTACTGCCACTTCCACGGTTACTATTACCAATCAAATTCTCTTCCTTCATTTTCTCCTTGCCTCTATCATCGCCTTCTTGTTCCTCTTCCTTGGCTTTAGGTTCCTCTTCCTCGTCCTACAAATTAAATCAATTTGGTCCAAAGATCACATTTTTTATGCAAAAAGAATCGAAAACAAAAACAAGAGAGGAAGAAATTAGGGATTGCTTACCTGGTCGGAGACTTCAGAGAGGACCTCCGATTCCAGGAATTGGGCCAAGCAAGCGTCTTCATCATCTGAAATCGTCATACTGGCCGCCGATCCTTCACTTGAGCGGACAGTTGTTCATGTCGGAGATGTCGCCGGCGGTTGCCGATTTTGATGGGGGCCGGTGTGATTAAAATAGAGAAGATATGGTGAGTGTGACGAAAATAGATGCCCGGGTCGGGTCACCCGCATATTTTGGGAAAAGTTATAAAAATTTTGCTGTTTACGGTCCAATAAGATAAATTGCAAATTCAACCTTTAAAAATTATAGTTTTCTGTTCTTTAACCTTTGTTTGGGAAGAGGAAGAGCTGTAATTCTCTTACTTTTTATTGTTTGGATAAAAATAAATTAAAAAAAGTAAGAAAATAAAAAAGAATGGAAAAGAAATTTGGTCTAAATATATTTTCCATCAAATTAGTAAGAAAGGAAGAAAATAAATTAAAAAAAGTAAGAAAATAAAAAAGAATGGAAAAAAAATTTGGTCTAAATATATTTTCCATCAAATTAGTAAAAAAGGAAGAAAAATGAGAGGCAAAATAACCTAAGCATGTGAAGCATATCGGCATCTACGTACCAACTTCCTCTGCCTTTGCCTACGTACCAAAATTTTGCCACTCTCGATATATATAAATACATATACATGTATTTATATATATAATTATTATACTTATTATTTATTATTCAAGAATATAATAA
>JANZLC010000001.1:16630403-16640540 GCA_026413385.1 Erythroxylum gracilipes
AGCTATATGCTTAGCACGGTAGATTTGCCCCGTGTAGGTTCAGAGCGAGGAGATTAAAGACTGGGACGAGTCAACCGTAGTGGCCAAAGGAGTCTGAGTTTTTTTGTCGCTCGACTATGTATTTTGTTTAGTTTGTTTGGGCCTGTAAATATTCTTTGAATTTGTTTATGGAATTATGAGATGTCTATTATGTGTGTTAAGAAATACATGTTGGATAAATATTTTGGTTTGTTTGTTCTGTCTTGGGTGGCATCCACATATCCTCTCAGGGGGTATTTGGGTATTACACTTGATCACTAATGATGTTAAAGCATCATCAATTATCTACTGAAGTGACCCAAAAATATGTTAAGTGAATTTTTAAAAAATTTATAGATGTAGAACTCACTAATGATTGACGTTAAATTTTTTAATAGAGAAAATTGACATGATATCATATCCACAAAAATAAATAAAATATTTATCATAATTATGTAATCGAGAGAAAAGCTATTAAATAATGAATTCTTTTTTTTGATAAATTTAATAGTATCCTATTAAGGAACAAATATTCTGATTCAATTAATAAAGTTAGGTTTTCAAAACGGCCACTCATTATAACTACAATGAAGTTTTTGAAATATTTGAAATCGTAGAAAAAAGTGAATCTATTTTTTATTTATATGTTCATTTATACCAATAAGACTTTATTTGTTATCAATAACTATACGGGACACCCCTCTGTTTTTGTTTTTTTTTTCTGATTTGAGGGGTCCTGATGAATTCCTATTGAGTTCAATAGTTGATTGAATTATTATTCTTGGAATAAAATTTTGAAGAATGATTAGATCCAAAAAGAAACAAATTTATTGTTTTGACAAATTCTTTGAAATCTTACTGTTATAAATTTGAAAATACATTGGAGAAATTTTTCATCCAAATCAAACTAAAGATAATCAAACCAAAAAAATTTCACGACTCAAGACTTGAACCGACTCAACCAAATTTTTTTATCATTGCTTGCACGGTAACTTTGGAGAAGAATCAAAACCGAATTGTCTTAGATGCTGACAGCATCCGCCTAGAACAAGCTTTGTGCAAAATGGGGATGGGGTTGTCTAAGAACCTTGGAACTATTAAACTTAGGTATCTCGCTAACTATCAACTATAATTACTCCATCACATCTATGCCATGACTAAAGCCACTACTCAGCTTGGATATAGCATCTATGTTTTTATGATATGGTGAAGTCCCTTTCTTCTGGTTTATTGGATACTGGGGTTCAAATTTTCGTTAAAAGTGAAGGCCGAAGTAACAACCTGATCCTGAGAACTTCAACGGAAGCCTTTTCATTTCCTTCTGTCCATCAGAAGTAAAAGATCCCCTAGAATCTCTTTAATAATGTTTCTCTAGATTCACATCCAACACTTCACTGTAAGCTCATATGCTAGAGGCGTTGCAGGACACTGGCACAGAACAATCCTCAGAAACGACGATGGTTAACAATTTTTAAGAGAAAGGAAGGCAAAAGAATTTGCCACACTAAACAAGCACAACAGTTTACCCAAACCAATTAACTGTCTTGTCTTATTCATAAGCATGAACAAGAAATCTCAAATCTTTCCAAGTGCCGAATAAGCCATAAACCTACGTAACAGTGCTGGATTATGGTGAAGTACACGAGGTGTTTTCAAGAGCAAACTAGAATCAGCAATCAACCTTTAGTAAATTGTTGGGAAAGCAACTTGGCGATCTCGGGGGTCCCAACTTTGTCTTTGCCCGCGAGCAAAGACCTCAATTTGTCCTCAGTAAGAAAGTTTTTCTTCATTGCACCTGGGTTCTGCTTGACAAGCAAGTTATTCTCAGAGTCAATTCATCAAACACATGGAAAGACGTAATACAAAACAAAGGAATCAGCTAACAAGCACCAGAGGGCATTAAGAGATGTCACAGAACAAAAGGAGAAGAAGCAAACCTCTCTACTGTTGAGTTTGACGAACTTGGCGAAGAGTTTTGAGAGATCGGAGCGAGGGGGAGGTGGTATGCCGAGGAATTTACCCAAGTTAGAGGAAGAAGATGGAATCTGTCTGTTTTTCAATTGGGCATTCACGACGCTTCCCAGGGGTGAATAGGCTGGTCTCTTCACTAACACTCTTTTCCCAAATTTCCCTGTTCCAATTCTCGCTGCCATATCTCTCTCGCGGCTCCCCCCTTAGGTTTTAGTTTTTATCGTGTTAAAGCAGGCATTTAAAACACCACGACACTCGGAACCCAGATGTTGGTTGGGCTCTGGCTAGGTCCGACAAGTTGGGAATGTGGGTGGGACCGTTTCAATGCAATATTTTCTTACCCAGTTGATATCCGATTTTTAATAGGTCTTGAAATAACAGATTAACTGCCGCCCACAAAACCAAAAAAAAAAACACAAACACGCGCACACACAATTTCAAATCACGCAAATCGAACCCATTTCAACATCATTTACAGATTTGTGACAACATAGGATAGGATAGAATAGGAAGCCAGGTACATTACAGAAGCAAAACCAACAGGATCTTAAAATTTCTGCTCTCTGATTCACCTCTCGTATCATACAATACAAGACCATAATAGGCTAGCACGAATTAGACTTGGTTCTCTCTAGCACAAGGGGTAAAGGTTAAGACTGCATAATTTATTCTGGTAGAAAATCAGTGTCATGATGGAGACCCGCGACGGTGAGAATGATGTCTACTCATTCGGTGCTTATCAGTGTCTGAATTTCCATACGAAAGTCGATGTGATTGTTTGTGTCCCCTTTCCTCCAAAAGACGCCTATCCAAGTAAGAATCATCGGATGATTGCTGATGTTTTCTCCTGCTTTTGTAAGTTCTACGACGCCTATCAAAGTCCGATTCTTCAGATGAATAGGAATGCTTGTGCCTGCTCTTTTTACCCAAATGATGCCTGTCAGAATCAAAATCAGAATCTTCATTGAAGTAAGAATGCTTGTGTCTCCTCCTTTTGGAATGCCTATCAACTTCTACATCTTCAGATGAACTAGATTCCGAATAATTTGGCTTCTTGTTCTTCTTCCTCTTCTTTTTCTTCTCATTCTCTTTTCTTGATCTCCTTTCCCTCTCATCTGAAGGTGAAGATAAATCATCTTCCTCGCAGGGTGCCTTCCTTTCTTTACTAGGTGACAAATCCCTCTTGTGCTTACTTTTTCTATTTTTCTTTTTGAGTTTGTCTTGGGAAAAGTTGGTCAGCAACTCTGGCATGCCACCATCGCCTAGAAACCCTATCAAGTGGATGAAGACCACAGTCACACAATAACGGAACATATGAGATAAACAGGTAATAAAGCTCCGCACATAAAAAGTAAGCACCTCCGTATTCATCAAATATTTCCTCAGCAACTATCTGTTGATTAGGATCATCTGGATCAAAACCCCCACGAGGTGGACTCATTCCAGGTTTTTGCTTCAACTCCCACTTTAGCGGCTGAAAGAAGTTTACAACATACGTTCTAATCAGGCATGCAAATGGTTGCATGAAAGGACCATATCACACATGAAGCATATAGAAAAAATGCATCGGCAAGCTGCCATTTTGCTCCCTTTGACTACTAGCACAGCAAAAACAGCTCATTTTTATAATATCAAAGAAGTGGATACTCTTTTAAGCAATTTAGACAGCAAAGGCAAAGATCTTGGGGGTGATTTTCAATCAAACTTCCTTTTTCTATGCAAGGAGCTGATCCAGGGGTGCACCTATATGTGTGACCAATAACTCTATACTGTGGCCTTAAACACACTCTCTCTAAAAAACACACAAAAGCGTCAGCCATTAAAGCAACTTCAAATTAATGCTCTAAATACTAGGAGACTACTATAGAGAGAAGGCTCAGGGCAAAGACTTAAATTGTAAGGGGATCAAGCAGTTCATGTCACAGAAGTATCAGTATAACAACATACTTCGCAAACCACCATATCAGTTAAATGGTTACAGTTGACACCTAAAAAGTCTACAACAATGAAGAAGCAATACTAACCTCACTGGGATCCATCTGTGCCATAATGGCAGTTAGTGGGTCATCTCGTTTCAGTCGACTCTCTTCATTAGGCATTATAACATCTTTCAGTGGACATTCACGGTCACCACTTTGATGACCAAAAGTTCCACATCTTACACATTTTACATTGCGTATTTCAATTCCGAATGGCTTCACCCTAGCAGGAACACCTGTCTCCAGCCTGAAATCATTTAACCATTAGGAATATCAAAATGACTGTAACAAACACTAATGAATTCAAATTACGAAAAACAAGCATTTCTGCATTGTAGTGGGATTCCTAGACCATAAATTGACCAAAGTGAAGTACTTCGTCCCCCAAATCACATATTCTGATCTCAGCCTGTTGAAATCTTTCTCAAAGATGAGGCCTGCAACTTCCTGTCCTGTTAACAGATGTCTCAAATTCATAATCACGTTAACAACCAACCACTACCGCTTTCAATCGCAATCATCACCTCCACCTACTCTACCACAAATGCATTCATATACTCTCACAGCACCAGAATGAATGCAGTTGTTTTCAAGACCACTGGAACATTTTTTTTTTGGCTATCCCAATTGATGAATTTTTCCAATTGTAACCCCAAAAAATCGAAGCATTTTCATTGCATTCTGTATTGGACCATTTTATTCTAGACTCTAAGGACACATTCCATAGTAAATGTTGAAAACTTACAAGCAAAGGACGTAATCCTACCTTGGAGCATTTTTAAGGACTTCAAATTCTTCTTCAGTGGGTAAAGGACGCCCGAAAACATCTTTGGGCCTTGGTTTCTTCTTCTCTTCACCCAGTTGGTCTCTCGATGGCCTACAAACATAAGAATAAGTTAGCTTTGATTTTTCTTTATTAGACCACACATTACAAACACAGATGCAGATGGAAAACATAAAAGAAAGAAAAGTTAAAAGTAGAAAATCACATGGAAGAAGAGGGCTCTGGAAGTTGAGAAGGATTATGATGTTCAAGCCTTTTCTGCTCATCAGCAACCTCAGCAGCCTTGGCGCTTTCCGCATTATAACCAGGCGGACGAACATACATGAAACTTACAGCTTGCATGATCTCTGTCTGCAAATTCCCCAGATTAAAAAACTTAACCAAAGCAAACGAAAGCCTAAAAACTTAAAACTATAGCTTTAAAAGAAGTTAGCAATAAGCAGTTACCATGAATAAATAGAAACATAAAAAATGAGTCTTTACCTTCTCTTTCTCTTTCTTGGAGATGAGAGATGTTTGACGGAAGAACTCCTGCTCTTGAGCATACTGCAGCAATCAACCAAAGAACAAGTGGGAATTGATGATGATGAAGACGATGATAATAATGATAAGAGGAATAATTAGAGAATCGAATGGACCTCTCGAGCGACTTCGTCGGCACGACGGAGACGTTGGGCATGGGTCTGTTCAGCTATCCATTTGCGGCGTTGGTTAGGGTAAGAAAGGGGATGCCAAGGCTTCTGGTTAAGATAGGAGTGGCTCCAAGCAGTTCCTGATTTTGTCTTGTAATCAACTTCTCCTCCATTCTTATCCTTATCATTCAATTTCAATCTCCTCAACCCTTCTCCATCCTCTCCCTCCATCTTCTTCCTGTTTCCGAATCCAACTCAACCCACCACTTATTGATTTTCAAGTATAAAGAGCTCGCTCCATCTGGGCTTGGGCGTATTGTAAAGGGCCAATCCCATTGTTATTTTCTTCAAATTCTACAAAACATGGCATGCCATCATATCACTTTTACTTTTTTTAATTATTTGTTTGCTTTTTGAGATAACTTTTGAGACAATAATGATTTTCCCTAGGTACATTTTTATTTATAATAGTCAAATTCGTTCAGAGACAATACTGCTTTTGGGCTCTCTTACTTTTGAGCTTGTTAAATTGGATGGCAATCAAGTCCGTACCAGGCCTGCTTTGAATTGTTGAGTTTATTTTCTTTTGAGCTTATTCGGTTTGTAGGGATGGTAATCCAGCCCGGCCTGAAATTAACGGCTTGATTTGGATTGACCAGCTCATGAGTCAGGCCACAAGCCGGGACATTTTGACCCAATCGGATCATGAGTTGGCCTCGGGTTAAAGCTGTCCAGGCCCAAGGCCTATGGCTTGTTCGGCCTGGTCTGAGTTATTACTTTTTTAAAAATAAAAAATGTTGTGGACCAGCCCATGAAAGGGTACCTGCCCGGTCCATTTTCATACTTATTTTCTCTTTTTCTTTTATCCTTTTTCTGTGATGCACTTCCAACGAAGCAATTCTACTAAAGACCAATTCTTTTGTTTCAGAATTTCTTCTCACAAAGCAACTAAACATCTGGTCATTTTCATTGTTTTTTTCTTGACACAAAAAGATCAAACTTTTGGAGCCAAAAATTTCCAAATTATGTTAGATTTTGAGTCATATACATCAACTCAGAGATGCATCAACTTCCATCAAAATCTTCACAGCCTGAAGCCCATCTACTTCTAACATTATTTCTTAGTTCCAAAAGAAAAATAAAAGTCTTCCAAAGTGCCTTCGCATCTGAAGTATTTTAGCCTCTTCAAAAAGCTGTCAAGTGTTACCTCAGTTGAACTCTGTGCAGTGCCAAATAAGCAACTAATCTATAGCCCACCAACATAAGGGCCATAATGGCCACATCCATCCACAAATTTTTCAGTCCCATAGATTTTACAGGAGGGAAGTCTCCTACTCTGCAGAACACTCCCTTTGAGCATTCATAGTGATCATCATCATCGAATTGTACCCCAAGAAGTAGCTTGTAACAGTAGTAGCTGTAGCTTAAATACTTCAGCCAAACTATAAATGGAGGGATTTGCTGAATGTAGTATCCCCCAGCAATGAGGAACACCAATGTCGTCACGGAAGCTAAGGTAGTAGCTTGTTTTATGTCCATCAGAATGGCCCCTAGGGCCAGTCCAAGACCCTGGGACACCAAGACATTGTAGAGAACTACAAGCAGAGATAGAACAAAAGTTGCTGGGTCAGGCTTAAGACCACCCATCCAGTAGATTATGAAGACAAATGCAGTTGGTAGCCCAAGCTCTAGTGGCAGGTCTCCAAATGTTCTGGCTAGGAAATAAGATGATAAGTGATACATCCCTGAAGCTCTTTCCTTTAGTAACATCCTTCTCTCTTGTGGGAATGTGAAAACTGCATTGTAGAGTGGGTAAAATCCCCAGAAGACCGTGAAGAAGAAAAGCAAAGCAATCTGCAGATCATACCCGGAAATAAGACATCCTCTTTGTTAAGTACTAGCAATAATACTAGTACTTGGAAACAAATAGATCGTGTAGAAATCAATAATATGCTCGAGGGTGAAGTAGAAAAGATTTTCTTACTCGATCTGCCAGGTGGGAAATTGGTGTCTGCCACCAGAGAAGACCACCAAGTGTAGCAACACTAATGACTTGGAAAATTCGCAGCCTGTTGAAGGATTCAAATCTCCTTTCTCGCAGACCTCGTTGAAAGAGCACCTTGAATTGATACCACCAGCTTGTGCACCATTGCTCTGACCTCACTTTAACTTCTGTATCATTTAAGACAATAATATTGGCTTCTAAAAGCAATATAGGAGGTTGAATTGCTTTATATAAAAATGTCAAAACAATCAGAGGTATAAAGGAATTAGGAGCTGAGGACATACTTGCAGAGGCATCTTTTGCGTAATTATAGTTGTTGACCTCCAAATTGCATAACTCGACTTTCAATCTGGCTGAAATGTTCTTCTCATAAGCAAGAATAAGAGCTTCTCTTACCATCTTTTGTTCTTGTTCCAGGGACTCACATAACTCGGTCCCGTCTTTGGAATCAGGAGCAATGCCTGCAAATGTTAACTAACGATCATTGCCCAAAAAAATAATAACAATAGCTTGCCGCCTTTACTTCAAGTTGCTAAAGTGATTTGGAGTCATGTCAGTCTTAACATCAAATTCCTGATTTTAAACAAAAACTGGATATCAAGATTATTTTGGTAATATCAAATCTGTAATCTCAAGTTTATGAACTTGCTTATGGAAACTAATTTAGGACAGGAATATGATGTACTCCATTCTAATTTAAGCACCAGTTTTGGTGAGCCAGCTAGAAATCACCACCTCATGCTAATGAAAACCAAATTGAGGAAAAGAAGAACCATGCTCCACTCTTCCCATTTAACCTTCAGACATGTTGACCGCTGATTATGGTTTACATTTCACACGATATTTTAGATTCACTTTCTCTGGGAAAAATCAACATGAATTGATTTCTTGGTTATGCAAAAATAATAAATGAAATCCAAATAGAGACATGAACTTACCGTTGGCAAGATCAAGTAACAGATCAGCAGGATTGACAGTAATGGATGTGGAGAAACCGATGGAGGAGAAATATTCCATGGCTGCAGAGGCAGGGCCATAGTAGATGGGGCAACCCTCTGAGAGTAAAACCACCTTATCAAACATGTGGTACAGTCTACTTGATGGTTGGTGGATAGTAGTGACCACCGTTCGTCCACCAATTGCTAGCCTTTTGATTATTGTTAGAATCCTCTGAGCTGTTGTTGAGTCCAAGCCTGATGTGGGCTCATCAAGCAGCAACAAGCTTGGATTGATTAGCATTTCTTGACCAATGCTAACCCTTTTCTTCTCTCCTCCTGATATTCCTCTCACAAGTGGACCTCCGATCATGCTGTTCCGGCACCGAGTTAATCCCAGTTCGCTGATCACTCTCTCCACATGCTCTTCCTTCTCAGACCTGGTTAATGTTCTTGGTAACCTAAGCAGTGCAGTGAACACAAGAGTCTCGGTCACTGTGAGGTGTGGGTACAAAATATCGTCTTGAGAAACAAACCCTGTTCGTCGCTTTACGATACCAGAAAAGGGTTGACCATTGTACGTGACCTTGCCAGAAAGTTTCCCACTTAAACGGCCTCCGAGAGCAGTGAGTAGGGTTGTTTTACCACTCCCTGATGGTCCCAACATGGCCAAGATCTCGCCTGGAGAAACCATGCCTGTTATGCCATTCAAGATGGTCTTTTCTTGAGTGATCCATGCACCGTCTTGACAGAAACCCTTCTTGGGCAGGTTAACTTTGTACACAACCTCCTCAAACTGAAAAGCAAAAAGCATATGTTTTAGGCACCGACAAAAGAAAAATTAAAAGAAAAAGAACATCTTGAAAAGACATGCATGAACTGTAAACTCTGCAATTCTGCATGATCATTTTATGACTGTAATTAAAACATCCTCAAATACATGCATGAACAGTAAACTTGAAAAAATTGCGTACGACCATTGTACGACTCTATCTAAAAAATCCTCAAAAGGCATGCAGGAATTATAAACTTGCAATTGCGTGCAGGATCATTGTAGGACGCTAGTTTGGTGAGACAGACAAGACCTTCAGAGTAATTGGATATACGGATAATTGGAGCACAGACTGAGAACTTATTTGTTGCATAGTATTGGCACGGACAGGCCTGTCGTGGGATTCTAACATCTTTAGAGGAACTTCTACTGGAGCAGTGGTGTCGTATTCAGACTTTGGCGCTATGGAGTCGAGGGGCATGAGGGGCAGCAAATCGATGAACTGATTTTTTCACTGTTAGTGATGATGAGGGTGGCAGTTGCGGTTGTCGTATTACTTTGTTGCTGTTAATGGAGGGAAGTGAGAAGTTAAAGCAGTGATCTATCTTTCCTTACCTGCCCATACTGAGCTGGGGTGCATGCGTTTATATAAGGGAGAGAGACAGGCATGGATTTTCTCCATGACATGAAAGTTCTGTTGTCTGATGTGTGGCCCAACTTCCATGGTAGGATCCCACGTGTTGTTTGAAAAGAACATATCCATAGACTAGCTGTCAATGTTATGAAAATTGGACCTGTAATTTAACCGGTAGCTTTATTGGTCACCAATTTGATCGTTTCGATCGATTAAATCGGTGTGACGTAATAATTATGTAATAATTATATTTAATTATATATAATATTAAAAATATTAATATATATATATAATAAAAAAAATTGTCTGACCGATTTTAAAAAATAAATCGGACCGAACCACCAACCGGTCACCGATCGGATCGGTCGGACCGGCCGATCCGGTCCGATTTTCAAAACCATGCTGGC
>JANZLC010000001.1:16647612-16662830 GCA_026413385.1 Erythroxylum gracilipes
AATTGTATGACGTATTTAAACAAAGTTGGTTGATGTGTTGAATGACTGTGCTTAGATTATTATGTATGGCTTCCGCGGTTTTTGACAGTTGTTAGTCCCGATGAGTCACCCTGGGTCCAGCCTTGGGGTCGGGACTTGGGCCCAACGGTATTCGTTATATTTCCGTTCTGGATAGTTGGGCTCTGTGAACGGGGTTCGGCACGGATGGCTGGGCTTCGGGAGCGGGGTCCAGCACTTCAGCTTAGATAGAGAAAATAAGTCAAAAATGGCCATAACAACTACTAACATCTAGTAAAGAAAGACTATTCTAACCTCTACTAAAGTGAGGGGAAAAGGGGAAAAGGCTTTGTAAAAGGCTAAGAATTGTAGCTAGAACATTTAAATGGTTGGCTCCTTCACCTAGACTTCATTTATAACCACTTAAAGCCTATGTAAAAATTTTATAATTACGATTCTTTGGATCCTTGAGATCAAAACTTCATTGATTTATGCCCAGATTTGCTAGGATAAGACTTTAACAACTTTAAAAACATATGTTTCTCTTGATATTGTAATGCTTATCGAGAGTACTCATGCCTAATATCATTCTAGATTTCACTATGATTATGATAATCTTATCTAAATTTGTAAATTAAACATTTTGTCAACTCAAATCTTCTTGATTCTCCCTTTATTAATAATGATATTGCTCCTTTATTTCAAACTTTTAAATTTGAATTGAGGAACAATCTTTTTCTTAAAAATATTGAGTTTGAACACATTAAAATAAGATTATGGAAGATTTAAATGTCAAAAGGTGGGCAAATTTATGACACATGAACTGTTCTTTATTTTCATATCTCAATAATTATAAGATACTCAATAAAACTCCAACAAACTCACTAAGTATAGTAAGTTGTTTAATCTGTAAAGTATATACTGCTCTATTATCTTCATTCTTATATTCCAATAAGTGCAAATTTAGGAAAATCCAATAATTTCAATAGTATGCCTTAAAATGGATGGCTTAAGAAAGTAGAAAATAATTAGTAATATTAATTAAAATCATTGATTTCTCAAAATAAATGTCAAGAATTAAGGCAATTATATCAGCAACCAATGTTAATATAATTATAGCTCGATATGCAGTCTAAAAATTAACATATGATTATAATTAATTTGTCTAAAAATTATTAAAAAATCAAACTCTAAAATAAAAGAGCTAAATAAATTACTATGATCAATAGGCCTAAAGTCCCTCTTCATTCTTGTGTTGTTGCAAAAATTGATGGTTGAGATTGATGGCTATATTAAGCTCCAAGTGTTAAAGTTCTTACAAATGATTATGCAGTTGGTTAGTTGGTGAGAGTACTCTATGAATAGCTAGACATATTAAACTAAAAAAATGTATTTAAGTTAATGCATTATACTTGTGCTTTAACTTGTATGTTTGTATTTTGAAGTACCTATTATTTATATTAAATGATGCATACAATTCAAGTGGAAAGTTAAGGGAACAATCATAACTAATCCTTTTTGAGTTTTTTTTAAATTCAAATCAAAATATGTTGCAGCTTCACTGTCAGTTTCTATACCTTTAAAATGCATGGCACTGTCAAGCACCATCCCCAAAATCTATCATCTATCCATCATACCAAAAACACATATATTTGTTTAATTAGGCCTCTTCTAAGTTGCATCTAACTTTTCTACATTAGGATATTTGTCATTTGATAGGAAACTTTAAAATCTAACGAGTCAATATATATAGCTTCATGACCTAAATCATCATTCATAATAAAATCTAATAATCTCTAGAATTGAAAAATGTATTTGTTTCTGCTCAAGTCCCTCCTCCTTTTTAGTAATTTCCCTTTTTATCTAATCCCTTTTATGCATTAACATAATGCCTATCATTTGTTTCATTTGCTAAACTAGTCCCTATGTCATATTATTTCACACCATCCCTTATATTATGCTCTATATTAACCTATATCTTCTATTGAACCACATCAGTCCATATCTTCTATTGTTCCCCATAAGATCTTATCTCCTGTTTTTGATAATTGATCTTATCTCCTATTGCTTCATCCCTGCAAAGCATTTTTAGCCACATTACGAATACCATCATCAGCCACTTTAACCCTATCCTTTTCAATATTTTCAATTATATTACCCATATCTTTAGTTATATTATATATTTCCTTAATAAAATCACTCAAACTTTATGCTACATTATCAAAATGTTATCTAAGTGAACTCTAAAATCATCAACATCATCACTCACTTTTCTCATGTATTCATGTCAGTTGTCATGCCACCTTAATATTAGTAATGAATTCATTGGATAATCCACTTTCTCCAAGTACATATTTAAAATCGAATGTTCTTTTAACAATTTATTCTAAACTAACTAATGTGAACCTTATTCTAAAAATCATCTAAAACGTGACTTACAATAATATGATCATCTTCAAAAGTAAGCAAGGAAAATTGGACCCTAATTAAACCAACTGATTAAAACAAAAGTTATGAGAATTTTGATTGCAAACAAATTACTTTGATAAAATTATATTAAGTTCTTGTTTAAGAATAAAGAGAAAATTCATGTCGATGTCAAATTATTTTCTTAATGATCTCTACGAATTACATCAATAAGACAAGTGTTAAAATGTATAAAATCCATAAAAATAAAGTCTTATAAGGAAAAGGATATTCTCCACTTATCATAATCTCATTAAAAAACTAAATAATTTTGAAAAAAGTCGATCCTTTAAAACTAAATAACTAATCCACAATTCCAAGACCTATTTAGCTTTTATAATAACACTAGTTAGCTTTTAGAATTTTACAGCTGTAAACACTAATAAGTTCGATACCAATCGTAAGAACCACACTAGCATCAATTCGCTTCTGTTGTTTAAATCTATTATCTAATACAAAGACTGCATAATATCAATATAACACCAGCATCAATTACATTATGTTTCCAAGGTTATTAAACATTTGTCAAGCCTTATTCTTCATATGTTAAGCATATTCCATAATTAAAAACATATAGAAAAGTGATCAATCTTAGGAATGCATTTGATTTATCTTAAACAACCTCCTTTTCTTGCATCTCTATAATTAATTCTTACAAAACTATCTTCACACATTTGGTTTTACACTATTCATTAGACCTCTAATTCTTTGTAAAAGATCATAAGAATGGTGGGAAATAGGTACTAGTACAAACCGGTCTTTATCACTTTGGTTGAACTCTAATTTCCTCAAATGATCAACTAAACTCATACTTGGGATCAAATATCATAAACTTATTATTTACTTACAACTTAATTTTATCCACATTTCATAAAATTCTCATAGAATAACATAGTCCAAGTAGAATTGTCAAATACTTCTAAGTTAATACTATTACACCGAAGAACTCCTTATTGTGTTAAATGCCACAACTGAAAAGCTTTATAATGGCTTTCTATCAACTATCATCTTATAAAACATATAAGTAATTTGCATATAAAATATCATCCTATAAAACATATAAGTAGTTTGCATATAATAAAGCATATAAGTAATTTGCATATAAGAAAGCATATAACCATTATATTAAGTATAAAACAAATATCTAAGAAAATATAAAAATAATATGTATAATGTGGCATCATGACAATTACTTACTTGCATATAACAATAATATAACCAATGCATATAAACAATTAAAGTTGGCATTTATAAGTTCATATGTTTCTTTGACAATTTTCTTTTAATAAACAAGGGCTTAAGTGATAGAATTGTAATATTTTACTATAGCAGTGACTTATGACACTTTACACTAGTATTTAAAAGGAAATAAAAATTTCCTTAAGAACTTTAGCTGATAGGATTGTTATATGACTTAAATAAAGGACACTGATGCTAAAGGTGATAAAATATAAATGATTCCTTATATGCACAAAGTGAGGATTGTATAACCTAGTAACGAGAACCTAGAATACAAATAAAGAGTTTGCATATTTAAGTGACATTTACTATACAACATAAACAAGGACTAATATTTTGGCATTTAGAGAGTATGGAGACCTATTACCAAATAATTTGTTATTGATATTCATATTAAGGTTCATTGGATAGAATTTATAAAGGCAATTAGGGAGGCATAAGTGACTTCGTGTTACCACTTTATTAGAGAGATACAATTACCAGTAGCAAGAGATATAAGTTTCCTTGGTCTATGTTATATGTGAGTTAGTATGGAATTGAGCAACTTTTGGATATATTTTAGGTTTAATTATTAAAAAAATCATAAAATTTACTCAATTTTGAACTATTAACACAAAGTGTGGAAAGTAGCATTAAAATGATCCACCTTTCAATTTTTGAAAAAAATAACTTAACATTAAGTTCTCTGTTAATGTAAATGACGTCACAAACTATGTCAGATTAATATTTTTGTGGCTCCCACATATTGTATATATGTCATGTATAAATTTATTATTTAATAATTTATAATTAATACTAATAACATCAGGCCATTTTTTCTAAAAATTAAAAGTTAAAGTATTTTATTGCTACTTTTTAAAGTTCAAGATAGTATTGTAAAATTGAGTAAAGTTTGAAAATTTTTATAATTAACCTTATAGAGAATTACCATTAAATATAATCAATCAAATTTTTCAACAAAAGAGTCAATGTAAATGTTACAATCTTATAAGTTACCCATAATAAAGAATCAATGCAATTAAGACTACAATATTACTAAGAACACAATAAACTTTAGAAATGATCCAAACTAAAGTCCCTTATTTGGGATCACCAAAGCCTCAACATAAAGTGGAAATAAAAAGTATTTTAGGTAATATAATTATATCATTTAAAAATGGGGCAATGCAAATAAATCACTTGGACAATGACAAATTTATGAAAATATAAAACATTCCACATCCATTTATAATAGATTAAGTAGTTATTTGTTATTGAAATCCACACAAAGAGACCACTTTCATAAATAATCTTACTGCTTATTTGTGGTGTAATACAAAATGTGCTAAATAAATGTGTGATATATGTTATATCACTTTTGGGAATTGAAGGAGCAACTTCATAAAATAGCAATGATGATTATGATTTAAAGTGTAAATAATATTATTTTGATAATCTTAACATCTAATTTAATGTCCTAAAGAATGGTAGAAATTAAGTAAAACCTTTTAGCAATAGTTAGGAGTGATCTAAACCTTTAATCTTTTTTAATATGCTCCTAATGGGTATATACACTGCTAAAGAAAGAAAAGAGAAAACACTTCCTTTTTAGCATAGAGAGGTATAAAAATAAGAGATCTATCAACTAGGGACTACTTAATACTTGAAGAAATTCAAATGTGTCAGGGAACTATTAAAAGGCTCAAGAGTGGAGGAATAAAATTAAAAGAAAGATGACGTTGTTAGACCACGAAATAAAGGTTGTTATGAATGAGAAGAAGATGTTAGAGGAGATGTTTATGATCTATTTGCTATAGTTTTTGGTGCTGATAAGTGTTATAATCATATATCTGTGCTATCTAAAACTATGAATATATGTTTAAGGTCCATGTAGGCTTATATTGTGCTTAAACCACTATGTTTCAGTTTGTGTTATATACGTTGATATTAGAGGAAAAATGTTAATAAGCTTATTTTAATAGTATCTTTTCTATTAATAAGTTTTATATGCTTCCAACAAACATAAAACTAAGCAAGGGCTATTGTTGGTAGAACTGTTGTATGTACATTAAATTAATTCCTAAATTTTTGTGATCAACAAATGTAAATATAGGAAAGTAGGAGTTGATTCCATGAGGAATTGTAATTCATCAATCATTACAAAGGAAAATTCTTAACCAAAACGGGGAATTATGATAATATGGAATTTTGTAACAAAGAAACTAAACTAAATAATAAAATAAGAGTTATAAATTAAAACAAACCTTGGTTTACGGTCGTTTCCATTTTTTCAAACTATGATTGATCATTGACACAAAATATTTATTTCATCAAATATATACTCGATGTGATATTGAAATATCCCTCTTTTCTTAGGATTAGCTAATAGAAAATACATTATTCAATTAACCCTTAATGGTTAACAACCTTAGATACCATCTAAAATTTAATTAAACAATATCTTTTTAAAAAGGAAAGATCATCGAAGAAAGATAACACAACATCCATGGTTGCGATTAATTTAGCTGAATGTTTTTCTTAAAAGTATTAAGTTTTTATGTAATAAATTTAAGCTCTTAGTTGCTACAAATGATTAAAAAATTGAACTGTTATGTATTCGAACTTTAATCTAGAAAATGATCATTTCAATCAATAGACTAATCGCGCTCATTAGAAATCAATAAAAAATAATCATAAAATAGAAGCATAAAAAAGCAATCCAATACATGAATTAAATGAAATAATCCACACTAAGACTCAGTTGCCTCCCAATCTTTAAGATTCCAAAAGGCTTTCACTTCTTTCAACTAAGACAAAGAAAATAATTCAAAAATGGCCATAAAAACTACTAACATCTAGTAAAGAGAGACTATTCTAATGTCTACTAAATTGTGGGGAAAAGGCTTTGTAAAAGGTTGGGAATTGTAGCTAGAAAATTTAGATGGTTGGCTCCTTCACCTTGACTTTATTTATAGCCACTTAAAGCCTACGTAAAAATCTTATTATTGCAATTCTTTAGATCCCTCATATTAAAACTTCATTGAACGCCTAGATTTACCAGGACAAGATTTTAACAACTTCAAACATATCTTTCTCTTGCAAATTCAAAGTCTGGATATTGTAATGCTTATTAAAAGTACCCATGCCTAAGATCATCTAGATTTCACTATGATTATGATAATCTTATCTAAATTTGTCAAATAAACATTTTTTCAAATCAAATCTTCTTGATTCTCCCTTTATTAATGATGATAATGCTCTTTTATTTCAAACTTTTAAATTTGAATTGAGGAACAATCTTTTTTTAAAAATATTGAGTTTGAACACGTTAAGATAAGATTATAGAAGATTTAAATGCTAAAAGTTGGGCAAAATTATGACATGTGAATTGTTCTTTATTTTCATATCTCAACAATTATAAAATACTTAATAAAATTCCAACAAACTCAATAAGTATAGTAAGTTGCTGAATTCGTAAAGTATATATTGCTCTATTACCTTCATTTTTATAGTCCAATAAGTGCAAATTTAGGAAAATCTAATAATTTCAATAGTATTCCTTAAAATGGATGGTTAAAGAAAGTAAACAATAATTAGTATTCTTAATTAAAATCATTGATTTCTCAAAATATATGTCAAGAATTAAAGTAATTATATCAACAACCAATGTTAATATAATTATACCTTGACATGCAATCCAAAAATTGACATATGAATATAATTAATTTGTTTAAAAAATTGATTAACAACAAACTTCAAAATCAAAGAGCTAAATAAATTCTTAAACATTAAAATTCATTTACACTATATTGAAAAACAATATCAATGTCAATATATTATGAATATTATGTTGATTTTTTAACAACTTTATATTGAGAAGCTTTTTCATACAACTGCTATGATGTTATATTTGACATGTCCTTCTATTTAAAGTCTCTTGGTTGAAATGAAAACTGATAATTACTATGATCAATTGGATTAAAGTACCTCTTCATTCTAGTGATGTTGTAAAAACTTAAGGTTGAGATTGATGGCTGTATTAAGCTCCCTGTGCTAAAGTTCTTACAAACGTTTATGCAGTAGGTTAGTTGGTGAGTGTACTCTATGAATGACTAGATATATTAAACTAAACAAATGGATTTAAATTAATGCATTATACATATGCTCTAACTTGTATGTTTGCAGATTAAAGTACCTATCATTTATATCAAATGATGCATACAATTCAAGTGGACCACTAAGGGAATAACTATAATCCTTTTAGTTTTTTTTTAACTTCAAATCAAACAACTTCATTATTAGTGTCTATATCTTTAAAATATATGGTGATGTCAAGAACCTTCCCTAAAATCTATTATGTATCCATCATACCAAAAACACATCTATTTGTTTAATTAGGCCTCCTCAAAGTTGCATCTAACTTTTCTACATTAAGATATTTGTCACTGGATAGGAAACTTTAAAATCTAACAAGTCAATATACATAGCTTCATGACCTACATCATCATCATAATAAAATCTAATCATCTCTAAAATTGAAAAATGTATTTGTTACTCCTCAAGTCCCTCTTCCATGTTAGTAATATCCCTTTTTATCTAATCCCTCTTATGCATTAACAAAATGCCTATCATTTGTTTCATTTGCTAAACTAGTCCCTAGGTCATATTATTTCACACCATCCATTATGTTATGTTCCATATTAACCTATATCTTCTTTTGAACCACATCATTCCATATCTTTTATTGTTCCCCTTAAGCTCTTATCTTATGTTGCTTCATCCCTACCATGCATTTTTAGCCACATCACGAATACTATCATCAACCACGTTAACCCTATTCTTTTCTATATTTTCAACTATATTACCCATATCTTTAGTTATATTATATATTCCCTGAATAAGATCACTCAAACTTCATGCTACATTACTGAAATCTTATCTAAGTGAACTCTAAAATCATCAACAACATCACTAACTTTTCTCACGTATTCATGTCAATTGTCATACCACCTTAATATTAGTAATGAATTCATTGGATCATCCACATTCTCCAAATACATATTTAAAATCCAATGTTCTTTTAACAATTTATTCCAAACTAAAGTAATGTGAACCTTATTCTAAAAATCACCTAAAACGTGACTTACAAGAATATGATCATTTTCAAAAGTAAGTAAGGAAAATTGAACCCTAATTAAACCAACTAATTAAAACTAAATTTATGGGAATTTTGATTGCCAACAAATTACCTTAATAAAATCGGATTAAGTTCTTGTTCACGAATTTAAGATAAAATTCTCATCGAAAGTGAAGAAAAACTATCAAATTATTTTCTCAATGATCTTTACAAATTACATTAATGAGACAGGATTTAAAATGTATAAAATCCATAAAAATAAAGTCCTATAAGGAAAAGGATATTCTCCCCCTATCATAATCTAATTAAAAAAACTAAATATTTTTGAAAAAAAAAGTCAACCCTTTTAAAACTAAATAACTAATCCACAAGTCCAATACTTATCTAGCTTCTACAATAACACTTGTTATCTTGTAGAATTTTACAGGTGTAAATACTAATAAGCTTGATACCAATCATAAGAACCACACTGCCATCGATTTGCTTCTATTGTTCAAATTTCTTATCCAATGCAGTACTGCCTAATATCAACATGACACTGGCATTGATTACATTATGTTGGTTATTAAACATTTTTCAAGCCTTATTCTTCATATGTTAAGCATTTCCATCATTAACAACGTGTAAAAAAGTGATCAATCTTGGGAATGCATTTGATTTATCTTAAACAACCTCCTTTTCTTGCATCTCTATAATTAATTCTTATAAAACTATCTTCATGCGTTTGTTTTGCACTATTCATTAGACCTCTGATTCTTTATAAAGGATCATAAGAATGGTGGGAAATAGGTGCTAGTACAAACTAGTCTTTATCACTTTGGTTGAACTCTAATTTCCTCAAATGATCAACTAAACTCATACTTGGGATCAAATATCATAAACTTATTATTTACTTACAACTTAATTTTATCCACATTTCATAAAATTCTCATAGAATAACATAGTCCAAGTAGAATTGTCAAATACTTCTAAGTTAATACTATTACACCGAAGAACTCCTTATTGTGTTAAATGCCACAACTGAAAAGCTTTATAATGGCTTTCTATCAACTATCATCTTATAAAACATATAAGTAATTTGCATATAAAATATCATCCTATAAAACATATAAGTAGTTTGCATATAAGAAAGCATATAAACATTATATTAAGTATAAAACAAATATCTGACAAAATATAAAAATAATATGTATAATATGGCATCATATAGAATATGGCATCATGACAATTACTTACTTGCATATAATAATAATATAGCCAATGCATATAAACAATTAAAGTTGGCATTTATAAGTTCATATGTTTCTTTGACAATTTTATTTTAATAAACAAGGGCTTAAGTGATAGAATTGTAATATTTTACGATAACAGTGACTTATGACACTTTACACTAGTGTTTAAAAGGAAATAAAAATTTCCTTAAGAACTTTCGCTAATAGAATTGTTATATGGCTTAAATAAAGCCCACTGATTCTAAAGGTGTTAAACTATAAACGCTTCCTTATATGCACATTTTATAACCTAGTAATGAGAACCTAGAATACAAATGAAGAGTTTGCATATTTAAGTGACGTTTACTATACAACATAAATAAGGACTAATATTTTGGCCTTTAGAGAGTGTGAAGACCTATTACCAAATAATTTGTTATTGATATTCATATTACTAAAGGTTCATTGGATAGAATTTATAAAGGCAATTAAAGAGGCATAAGTGACTTCGTGTTACCACTTTATTAGAGAGATACAATTACCAGTAGCAAGAGACATAAGTTTCCTTGGTCTATGTTATATGTGAGAGTTACTATGGAATTGACCAACTTTTGGATATATTTTAGGTTTAATTATTAAAAAAATCATAAATTTTACTCAATTTTGTACTATTAACCCAATGTGTAGAAAGTAGCATTAAAATGATCCACCTTTCAATTTTTGAAAAAAAAAACTTAACATTAAGTTCTCCGTTAATGTGAATGACTCATAAACTATGTCAGATTAATATTTTTGTGGCTCACACATATTGTATTTGTAATATCCTGTTTTATGGAATATGCTTAGGGTTTAACCCTAGATTAAGTATTGCATATACATGCATAACATTAGCATTCATATACGAATTAATATTAGAACACATTACAAAGATAGCATATGCACTCAATTGACTTATTCCAGGGTATGAAAAATGTTAAGTGATCATGATGTAAATTATGAATTAATATGTCTTGAATTTTGGTATAATTGGATTTCAATTAGTAAATTGAAATTAATGTTATGGATTGAGAAATTGATGGATTAAATGTACGTTTAGACTAGGACAAATGTCAAGTGGTAGGATAAATTGATACGTGAAAATTTTGGATGATTTAGCCTATAATTGAGTGACATTTGGCATAGTTAAATGAGTGACAAATGGACTAATAATTAAATAACAAATAGACCAATTATTGTGTGACATATGGACTAATTATAATGAGGCATGTGGACTGATTAATTGGTGACATATGGCAACTTAAAGTGTGGATAAATGGCAGCATATTAGGTTGATATATGGCATGCATGCCATAAGACAAATGCGTTGGCCAAATTAAGACACGTAGCACTTAATGAAGAAGGTTACAACAACGGAAATTTTGCAGTCTTCTCCTTTGTTCTTCATCTTCTCCACCAAAATTGCATCCATCTTCTCATTGAATTGTGGTTAAACCCTAACTCAAATTACTACAGAAAAGTTAGATTTAATTCCTCACAAAATAGCCAAGAAATCGGTTCAAAGTTGTCTTCATATTGCTGTCCAAAATCAACCTATTTTCACCTTGAGTTCGTGATGAGTCATGCATGAATGGAGGCTTAGTTAATCTGAAGTTTTGAGCTGAAATTGAAAGCTTAAAAAGTAGATAGCAAATCTGACCTTTATGGTATGTTTATTAGTATAAGAATAATGCCTGAATTGGAATGAAATGTATGAGATGTTGATGATGAAGTGTGCTAGAAATGTGTGGAATAAACTTGGATGTTTTATGTTTGTTTTTGGTGAATGAAAACTGTAGGATATAGATTGATTTAGGGATGAATTAGGTCTAGATTTGAAGTATAATGAAGGTAGATTTATGCTAAAGAAAGATGTTAATTTGATGTTCTTGAATTGAGAAATAACTAGGACTATATGCATAATAATGTAATAGTTTCTGGTTTGATTTTTGATGTATGAAAGACTAGGATTTGTGAGCTATCAATTGTATAATTTGGAACTGGAATAGGAGAGGTTATTGATGAGGAATTAGAGTATGATTCAGGCCTAATAAGGGTATAATTGATAAACTATAAGGAGGCTATTTAACATTGGTATAAAGCGTTAAAAAATCTAGAAAAATGAAAAAAAATTGTTGGAATATGTTAGCTAAAGTGTTTTCACTAAACATATATCGATATTTTGGCTATAAATTGATCTGTAAATATCCAAATGGGGTGATTTAAGTTTAGATTAAACTAGATACATATGGATATATTTTTCATGAAGGAATCTAATTTTAATTCTGTCTCTAAGAGTTTCAAAATTTGGCTTGAAGTTGAATTTTTGGATTCTGTCACTGTCTGAGAATAATCTGTAGAATTTGGGGTATAACTTGCATAATACTGAACCAAATTGTATGAACTTTAGTTAATTAGAAACTTAAGACATATGGGAACATTTGTTTAGAAGAACGTATTGCCTAATTACTTCATTTTCCTGGTCAAAATAGCCATGCAAAATTGAATCGAAATACTGTTTTAAGAAAAACAGGAATGATGCTTGAATAAAATGTAGTGCACGATCATGCACAAGCACGATCGTGACAGAAAGGGAACATTAGAGGATTGCATGATCGTGCCTGCTGTTTGACAACTTTGAATACCCTTCACTCTTTTGACCATAACTTCTTCTCCAGACCTCCGATTGACTTGAAATTTGAACCACAAGCTCCTCACACATTGTCCTTCCTCTCTACCAAATTTCATGGTCATCTAAATTCATTAGGAAAGGATTGGTAATGATTGATTGATGATGTTATAATAATCAAGTGTATTGAGGTATGAACCTTAGTGCATGATTGAGTGATGAACTTAGAATAAATTTATATTATTGAGGTATAAACCTAAGTTCAAATTAGACATATATGAGTTTTAAAGTATGAATTATAGGAGTTTTGAAGTATGAATGATCATGAGGTGAATAAAGGAAACATACCCAAAATAGTCATTGAGCATGCGTTGAACATGACATATTTATACATGTGCACAAATGAATAAGTATTTGATTGATCAACTTTGTAATGTGAATTATGTGTGAATTGTATGATTTTAAACACTCAATTGGAGCACACTGTGAGTCAACCTAGATGATCTTCCTAGGATTGATTTATTCTATTTAACTTCCAATTATTAAACTGTTTGTGATTTGTTTATGAATTCTGGACTTTAATGGTCTGAGGAGTTTAATATTCGAGAATGTATTGGAAGTGTTCTATTTCCATCTAAATTTTGAATGATATCTGTATACTCAACGAAAGTTAAATGTCAGATTTAGGTCCGATGAATATTAGATTTTGTTTGTGCATTATAAGTGAATGTTATACATGACATATTCTATTATTTGATGCATTTCATAAAATGCATGTTCAGATCAAGGCTTTATGATCAGAGTTGCCAGTATGAAAGAGCTTTAAGCTCAAAGTTCTACACAGAAAGCTTTGCTCCGTGATTTCTGTATCTGACTGAGCCCAATGGGCTAGTATTTGTATCTATATCTAAAAGGCACTCGGTCATAACAAATAATAACGAATCTGGAATCTCATATGCATATGCATATGCATCTGCATTTTTATATTTATTATTATGAAATATATGATTATGAAATTTTTCTGAAATTGTGATGATAAAGTGATATGCCATGATAATGTGATTGATTGGGTTATACATGTTCTGAAAGAATGTTTGTGAAAATAGTTGGTTATGTAATATTTGTGTATTTGACCTGAGTGAGATCATCGATGATGGTTCACTCATTGAGTTCGCAAAGCTCATCAAAATTTGCAACGTGACTTTTTAGGTACGAGACAGGAGACCTAGTTCCTAAGATTTTCTAAATTTGTAACGTGACTTTTCAGGTACGAGACAGGAGACCTAGTTCCTAAGATTTTCTAGAAGAACATTTTCGATTAAGTTATGACTCAAAGGTCTGTCAGCTGACATCAGAGGAGTTATAAATTGTATAATTGTAGTTTCTTTGACACATAAAACTTTTGTATAAAGGATTGTAAATATTTTTTTCAATGACTACAATGTAAACTTTTGTCAATGAATGAAGTGAAGTGTTGATGTTTTAAGTATTGTATATTCTTTATGATGTCATTTAAGAGATTATGTTTGCTCTAACATACCATTGGCATAGGATATGTACTTGAATGTCCTCTGGCTGTTTAGGTATATACTCCATAGTATTGAGATGTTTCATGAGATCTACTGCTTGATCTAATCAAGGAGTATATGTTGGACCCCAAACGTTTCTTGGAAGTTAGAACTATTATATGTGAAATATTAGAAGTTAAAAGCTGGAAAATAAAAATGTTCATTAAGCATGCTCCGATGTTTTAGCCATAACTTGATCTCTATTTATCCAAATGAGATGATTTTTGAATTGGATTAAACTAGAGAGATAGGGCTACAAATTGTTTGATGAAATGAAGTTCTAATTCAGTCTCTAAGAGTACCAATTTTTGGATGGAAATCAAGCATAGGATAATATTTTAGTATAAGAACAGTCCGAAAATGTTTGGGGTATAACTTTAGGACTATGGAACTAAATTGATTGATTTTGGATTTCATTAGAAAATTAAGATAATGAGGAACATTTCTCTAGAAGTAAGTGCAAGAAAATTCCTTCAATTGCATGATTAAAAAAGGACTTGATTTTGGGAATAAGCTAAGCACGATTTAAATGAATTTTGAGGTATTGATAGATTAATTATTCTACTTTTGTGGAATTAATTAGCATATTAATGGGAGTTAATTGGCATGTTAATGTGAGTAAGGCTATATGATATGGATTAAATTGAATTAAGGTGGTAAATTACATGAAGGGAAAAATTGGAAGACCACTTAAGTTTGTAGGGTTACAAGGCTTATTAGTAAGGGCAAGGTGGTCATTACACTTGTGGGTTGGTATAAGAAGAAGAGTGGGGCACGAAAATTAGAAGAAAAAGACAAGAAAAGAGAGAAATGAGAGAGAGGGTCGATGGAGAGGAAGGAGAAAGAAGAAAGGGAGAGCTAGGTTTCAATTTTTCATGATCTTCAAGAGGGATTTTCAAGTTATTCATGAAGGAAAAAGATGGAAGAAGATGAGAGCTTCCATATGAGCCAAGAAA
>JANZLC010000001.1:16683504-16706111 GCA_026413385.1 Erythroxylum gracilipes
TAATAATAATAATAATAATAATAATAATAATAATAATAATAATAATAATAATAATAATAATAATAATAATAATCCAAACATATTTTTATTTTCAGTTTTTTATTAGAAATTACAACTAAACAAGTTTTTGTTTTTAGTTTTTATATTGCAAATCTCAACCAAAAAGGTTTTCGTTTTTTTAGAAAAAAAACAGAAACTAAAAACAGGAAACAGAAACCAAAAACAAAAACAGAAAAATAAAAGTGGAACGGCCTTAACTTTAGTCTTTAGTCTACCCCACTCTTCATTATAATTGATAATTTCTTTTTCAATTTTTGTTAATTATATCATTAAATAATTTGGATAATATTAATATTATAATACTCTCTTGTTTTGATAATAAAATAATTTTCATAATATTACTACGATATTTACTGCTTAACTCATAAATTTATAATAAAAATCTTTTGTTTTAATAGTAAAATGACTTTCATAATATTTTATTATGATATTTGTTGCATAAGTAGACTCTAAAAATAAAATGAACCAAACACTATTTTGTTATTAAACTTATAAGAGAATAATGATTAGAAAAAGAATTGTCTGAAAGTTATTTAACTAAATCTCAATAGAATTGTTAGGCTTTATAATTATCTTTAATGGTTCATCCATTTTTATTATTTCCTTTTTTTACGTTGTTTCGTATCGTATTTCTTTTTTCAATTGGTAAATATATTACAAATTCGTGAATTTTATTCACAAGTATATAACAAGAAAAGAGACTACACTGTTTGCAGTTGCCGGAGAGAAATGGGGACGACAGTGGGATTAGCGCCGGGACTGTCTCGGAAGCTGAAGAAGGTGCTAGAAAGTAGAACCGATACTCCAGATCTGGTGGCCTCTCTCAACACTCTCTCCTCATTTTACACCGATAACACCCCTCAGGCTCGTCGCAACCTTCGATCCACCATTGAGAAGCGCTCTCTCCAGATTAACCGCGATTTTCTTCACGCCGCTCTCTCCTCTCAACAGGTGCCCCTTTCTTTCCGTTTCTCTCCAATTTTTGTGAACAAATTTTTAATTTTTTCGAATTACTGTTGATTTTTGTTTGTAGGCTCTGGATCGGGTGGAGGATGAGGTTAATTCACTCGCTCAATGCTGCGACAAGTATGTTGCTGGCTACCGAATCTTGATTTAGTGAATAACTGTATGATCAGATCGTTGTAACTTGTTTACTTGCTTCTTGTGTTCTTATTTTGTTTCTATAGCATTGCAAAGGCTTTGGACAGTTGCAGTGCTAGCACTGGGGATATTATTAGTACTACAGAGAGGCTTAAGCAGGAACTTGATGTTACGAATCAGAGGCAAGAGATTGTTTCGTGCTTCCTTCGTGATTATCAACTCTCCCCTGATGAGGTTTACTTTCTCTGAAAATTCTAAGGCATCGTCTAATGTTGATTATATTGATAGTTAAGCTCAGATGTTCTTTCTGTTCGTTTTGTATTTTCAGATAAATGCGCTGAGGGATCAGGAACTTAATGAGAATTTCTTCAAGGCACTTTCTCATGTTCAGGAAATCCATGCCAACTGCAAAGTTCTACTTAGGACTCATCACCAGGTATACTGTGGCAGTATTTCCGCCAATGGTTGTTTGATTCTGTTGGATCTTTTTTTGTGCATGTCACTTGTACATTTCGTATGTCGTCTGAGATCCAGATTTTTCGGTATGCAAAATTACCAAATATTGTCTGCTACTTGATAGTGATACTGCAAGTAGTTAATAGCTACACTTTTGGTGGTTGAAACGTGTAGCTATGATATTCCTTCTCCATTTTTCTGGTGCCAGGAGACATTACTAACTTATTTTGTTTGGCAGATTTGTTTGTTTATCCATCTTCGTTTTCCCTTGGTAACCAAGTACTTCCTCTGTTACTGACATGAGGATTCTTTTACAGCGAGCTGGTTTGGAGCTGATGGATATGATGGCTGTGTACCAAGAAGGGGCATATGAGCGTCTATGCAGGTGAATATCTATATGATGGAGCAAACTTATTTGATATAAATTACTCGTCCCCATTTCTTTTATTTTTAGACTTGATATTTGACAGTTGAGGGCCAATGCATGTGTGACTTTTTTTAGTGCTCCATCTAATTGGCATTTTGTGCTGTTTGAAAGAGGCCATTGTTTGCATCATGGGGAATAATAGACTGATCATGGTTTCCTGGAAATGTAACTTAATTATTCGTTGATGCTATTTTGGGTTGTCTTAAGCCTAACAGGCTGTAATGATAAGATTTATAGATACAGATTTCTTCTTTTAGACCCTGAATTAGACAGGATGTTCCTCTGGAGCTCTTCAAATGTAGGAAATATAAAATTGCTTACTAGAGCTGTTGCAAGTTATGTTCCGTGCAAGATGTTCATCATATTGCTATTCATTCTTAAAAGTTCTATATTTTATAATTATGTTAGTTATCCGTCACTTATATGTTATATATATGATATTTGCATTTTATATCTAGGTGGGTTCAGGCAGAGTGTAGGAAATTGGGGGACACTGATAATCCTGAAGTTGATGATCTTTTGAAAACAGCAGTTCGATGTCTCAAAGAAAGGCCTGTCCTTTTCAAATATTGTGCTGAAGAGGTGATTGCCATCCTATTAATTATTTGTAAAAGGTTTAAAATTGCATACCTTTTACTTCTGACATATATCTAGACAGTTATGCTTGACAATTCTCCTGTTTTTCTCAAACAGGTGGCAAATATGAGACACAACTTACTGTTTAGAAGATTTATAAGTGCTCTTACACGAGGAGGACCTGGAGGACTGCCAAGACCAATAGAGGTTCATGCACATGACCCTTTAAGATATGTCGGGGACATGCTTGGATGGTTGCATCAGGTTTGACTTGAAATCTTTTCCAGACGAGTTCACTTCTATATTATGACTTATTTCTTTATAAATTCAACCATTTTTATCTGTTTTATATGCTCTATTTATGTGAAAACAATAATCTGTTTGTGTGCAGGCATTGGCATCAGAAAGAGAGCTTGTTCTTGGGCTTCTTGATCCAGATGCAGTGGTAGATAACGAATCAACTGTGAATCATTTGTCCAAAAGTTCAGAGAATGGGAATGATAAGACAGAATCAGACTTGACATTTGTTCTTGATAGAATTTTTGAAGGAGTTTGCAGGCCATTTAAAGTTAGAGTTGAGCAAGTTTTGCAGTCACAGCCTAGTCTTATAGTTGCATACAAACTAAGTAACACCCTGGAATTCTACTGCTACACAGTGAGTTAGACTGCATGTACTGCTTTTTTAATAACATTTCTGAATCCTTTGATGAAAATCATTATGTCAAATTCTAGATATCAGGTTTGCTTGGTAGAGATACTTCTCTTTGTAATACACTTTGGGTACTCAAAGATGCTGCGCAGAAGACGGTTTTTGACATTCTGAGAAGTAGAGGGGAGAAGCTTTTACATTATCCCCCTCTTGTTGCTGTTGATCTTTCTCCACCACAGGCGGTGAGGGAAGGAGTCTCTGTTCTGCTTGAGATAATCGACACACATAATAGCATGATGGTTCCTGCTTTAGGGAAAAAGCCTGATTTCGGGCCAGTTCTTTCCGCTTTAATTGATCCTATCATTCAGGTAACCTCCATTTGCCAAATTTATGAATTGTTTTACTTCTCATCATGCTTGCTCATTGACTAAGTTTTGAAATTTATGACATGAAGGTCTAAAGTAATCTGTGCATTTTGCTCTTTAAAAAACTTCATTTAAATGTCATGCATCATTAATTTTTGTTTCCTAATTCTGGTAGACTGGTTTGAGTGCATCTTGCAGGTGTTAGACATTGTTTTTTCCAAAAGCATGCAACCTTTACAATTTAGGTCATATCTGGATGAAATTCATTTCAAAGTGATCAGAATGCATAAGATTGTGAAATGGAATCTGCTCTAGGCATATTGATGAAAAATGAGATGCAAGTTCAATAATTATGAAGATTGAACTTATGACCCCTTTTAGATTGTAAGTAAGGCAGATCAGTTTTGTTGGTGGTATCAATCTTAGCCCTTGCACATAATGGCCATGTAAGTGCTGAAAGAAGCCTTATGACTCTCTCTAAATAAAGCCTGTAACTCATGGATGATTACCCAGGAGGGTCAAACATGTGGTCTTAGTAACTAGCTGATAAGCTTGATTCAAACTGTCAAGTTTTACTTGCCAGACAAACTGTTAACACTACTTTTGTGTCCTGATGGGATGTAGTTGGTCTATACTTCCCTTTTTACATTCAAAGATGGAATTTGTGTGCCATGTGAATTGGTGTTTTGATCAAGTAAACCCTGTGATTCTGGGTGTTGAAAGAGAATATACCTTTACTATTATGTATTAACTTTTGGAGAATTCATACTACTGGTTAATTCCTTGATGAGATCAGTTTATGAAGAACCAGATTTTGGTCACACTGTTTAAAGATACTGCAATCTGGTTTTCAAGTTTGCTGGTTTGCCAATTTTGACTTGGTTCTTTAGCATAGCTGCGAAGGTTGAGGATTAATGTTTGCTATTATAGGACGTATATTTGAATTACTTCATACATTGCAGATGTGTGAGCAGGCAGCAGAGGCACACAAGGCCAAAAGTGCTGGTCACTCGTTAAGAAGAAGAATGAGTTCTGAGTCGGGCCTAAAAAGTAAATCGTCAGTTGATGCCCTCTTGTCAAATAGCAGCTCTGGCTCGTCTCCTCAGGTTTCTAGAGTCCCAATAACTTGTGTTTTCATGGTATTTTTATTGATCTGGTTTTGAGCGTCACCTATACTGTTTCTTGAGTAGTGCATACATCGTAGACTAATTTTGCCCTTCACCTTTATAATTCCTTTTGATGATAGACTTGATATTGATATATTTTATGGCTAGTTCATGGAGCTTTCTAAAATTACGCTATTACTACCTGGTCTTGGTAGTTCGTCCAAGTTATAAGTTGCTAGTGCATAATACATCAGAGTCTAATTCCTTGTGTCTTGAACCTATGCAGAATAGTGAAACACCTTCCAAGATATTCCTAATCAATTGTTTGAGTGCCATCCAACAACCACTTTTTGGAAATGAGGTTGCGGCTGAATACGCGCAGAAACTTGGGGCAATGATTGATAGTCACTTAAACACTCTTGTTGAAAAAGAAGTTGATGCTATACTAAACGGATGTGGGCTGTTACAGAATATGCACCACTTCCGTAATTCACTGAACAAGGAAGAAAGTACTACTCCATTGTCAGAGGTTGAAGAAACATCCCCGACTTCTCTTTCTAAGTGTTTGAAGGCTTTCTTTGGTGTTATTTTAGGAAGTGAGACTTCCCTTCCTGAGTTTGAGCAGATGCAAGTTCCAAAATTACGTTCCGAGGCTAGTCTCCAGGTGGCTAGATCACTTGCTGAAGCTTACGAGCTTATTTACACAGCCATAATGGATCCCAAGAATGGATACTCGGACCCCAAATCACTTGCTAGGCATCCTCCAGATCAAATTAGGACCATCTTAGGGATATGAAACCGTAACAATTTTTGATTGTTTTTGTACCTATGGGGTACTGTACCTAAAAATTATCATTGAATTGAATTATTTCTTTAGACAATTAATTAGCTATAGGCGATTGGGATGAGTTCTGAGTGTAATCAAGGAAAATTTTGTTACATGGAACTGTAAGCGAATGCAAAAACGTTTTTAGAATGCAACAATCAGTTAAAGAATATATGTTTCAGTCATATTAGTGGAGTTAAAGAGTATTTTAATTTTTATATTATTAAAAAAAGCCATAAATAATTTAGATTGTAAGTGATCTTTTTATATATATATATAAATTAGTCTCAGGTGGATTTTTCATTTAAACGCAACTATAAATAAATAAAGAGGTATGAAATATTTTTTCAATAATCTAATTTATGAATATGAAAATTTGATTATTGGTTCCTCTTTTCATTTTGTTAGTGAACTTTATATAACTTAATGTAATTTATGAATATGAAAATGTTTTCATTCGACGTCGTTTTATCAATAGATACAAATATTCAGTTCATTACCAAAGGCCTTCCTTATACAGCCGATATACTTGACTTTGTTTGATAATTTGCCAGTGTATTTATTGCCAAACACCAAAGAAAAGAATAGAATGTTTGGCCCTCTTTTAAGAAGCTTTCTATTGATAAACGGTTCCTTACAAATTTGATATCTAATTTCCTTAACAGGCATCTTCAGGACCAAACAGTGCTTAATTCTTACCTGCAATTCAACTTTGATCCTTGCAATAATAACACGAACTTGTATTTGAAGCTGCAACATAAGCATACAAAACTTGATTGTGAAGAAGAGAACAAGTCATCTATGCTTTTTAAGTAGGAGTTGAATACAGTTAATATAATCACCTCAAGTTATGAAGACATTTAGATTAATTATACGATTCATCATCACTTCCATATAAATGACAAGCTTGACTGCTTTGTACTTTGAAATTTTATTTTGTAAAAAGAAATTAAAAAAACTATTTCGTTGACATAATATTTTTAATTTCTTTTAAAATAGTCACGTTACAAGGAGTTGCTATATGTCAAATAAATTCATTTATTAATTAACCATATTTACGTATCACTACTTATAAAAATATGTAATATTAATTTATATTATTAAAGATTAAAATTTTTATTATATTATTTCCTTTAGTTCTTTAGATTCAATACTAGTACTGAATAATAATAATAATAATAATAATAATAATAATAATAATAATAATTTTATATCTATATTTTTATAAAAAGGAGTATAATAATAAACATAATAAATATTATTACTTATAGTAAAAAATACAAATTAATTGAAAGACTTAATTTTTTATTTTTAAAATTTGCTTAATAAATTGTTGATTACTAAAATTTTAAATATTATTAATAATTAATTAAAATAAATTAAAAAATTATAATACTTTTTCATAAATAATAATTTTATAATTTTATTTACTAAAATAAAAATTAATCAAGTTAATTATAATAATAAAAAATTGAAGAATGAATAGAAATAATGATTTTATTTATTAGTATTATTGCATAATAAAAAGAATTTTATAACTGAATTAGTTTACTACCATATTAAACGAATAGCTATATTTTAATATTTTATTAATTTATACTATTCATATATCATTACTTATATTGAATAATATGATATTTAATACATAATATTATTTTATTTTATTGACAATTAATATGCATATTTTATTAAAGTATAATAGTATATTTTTAATTTTTAATTTTATATATTTAAAATATAATAAATTTATCATTTGATATTTATATATTTGAAAATCTGATTTATAATTTACCTTTACCATTAGAAAACAAATATTAAAAAAAGTCATACCATAAAGCTGGCATGACTATGACTTGTCCATTTTCAAAATAGATATTACCGTAAGTCACTATTAATCATATGTTGGATAATCACTTAATAGAGTTTACAATCTCCAATTCAATAATACATGTATCTGGTTAATAAACATCCACCATTACTAATTTTATGAACTCTAGTTTATTTTCTTAAAATCGAGAGTGAGGCTTTGGAGTAAGTGAAAAGGTTATTCCTTTTCAAAATTAAAACAAAAATCTCTTGCAATATTTGAAAAGAAGGAGCCTATTCTAAAAGTGAAGAAGTCTTTTGTAAATTAAACACACACACTATAGTGCCAAAATTTAAAAGTTAAAAGAAAGGAAGAGCGACACAGTCGATTTATATTCGTTCGACTTATAACGAAACTTACGCCCAGTCCCTAAGTATTCAATTTGAATATTTCACTATAAAACTCCAAATAGTAAATTTTGACAAGCCTCTTCAAGCTCATAAGTACATATTTTTTAAGGTTCTATACTCATAATGTTAAACAAGCCTCTACAAGCTTTCAACAAAAATGTATAAAGGATTTACTTAATGTAAACTTCAAGAAATAATAGTCTCTCTCAATAGAGTGTTTTACTTTCTAAGACATAAAGAGTTTGATAAAGATATGATTTTTGAGAATATGGAAGCTGCTAAAGTATATCAAAAGTTTGTCTGTGTGCTTCACAAATGCAGTGACTCTTCCTTAAGTAGACATTTTCTTCAACTAGTCGTTACTTCGTTTCTATTCTGAGTTAACTTTGCATCTAACAAATCTTCAATATCATCTCAGTTGGAATCTTCCAATATTAAGATGTTAAGAGAAAAGTTTTAACAAAAATATCAGAGCTAATTGTTCTAATTATATGATTGGTAAGATCCTTCTGGATATTGTTGAATCATTTCTAATAAGGTAAGTTCATCAAGAAGGTTCCTGCAAGAAATGTAGCATTTTGTCTATGATTTTATTTCCTTTTAAGAATTATATCGTTACTTATAAAAGGAAATAACTCTAATTTTGAATTTAGAAATATTATATAGTTATCATCAAAATCATTAATACTAAACCCTGAGCTAACAATCTCCTTCTTTTTGATGATGATAAGCAACAATATATATATATATTTAAAATTCAAATAATAATAAAGAATTTCGAAAGATGCCTATAAACTTTACATGTTCTTACTCACAATCATAATTAAAAGAAGCCTTTCTTACGACCTTTAAAGAAAAAAGCCTGTCGTTTGTAAGATAACTGGGGTGATATGCATATCACATATTTAAATATAAACTACACAGATTTAGTTCAATAATATTTCAACATTTAGTAAAAATATATCACAGATATATCATCAAAAGCAAATATATCATTAACTCTCCTCTTTTCCTATTATCAAAAAGAAAATAAAAGTCAACAAGGATATGAAAAAAAAGCACAAAAGAGTCATGCAAAAAGGCAACAATATTATTTAGGAGTTTCAGAAATTTTTCAAAGCAAATTCTGTATGTCAAGAATTTGATTTTGCATGCTGTCGATCTGGTCACACATTTGATCTTGATTGGAGCGAATGTACCTCAGTTGTTAAAGAATCAGATCATTTGTACTCTAAAGTGTGGCAAAGGCTGATTTTTATAGGGTAGCACCCAAGAGGTCTATTGTTCTTTCTGTTTTCTTCTCCAACCATACATTGTCTTTTAGCTTACATCTGAATTGATAGGGAATAGATAAAAGAAACTTTACAGATTCATACCAATTCAGATTGTCAAAAGACACTCCATAATAAGCAAAAATCTTGGTTAATAGCATCCCATATGGTAGACCACCAGTGGTATTTTTATAACTTCCCTTATCCACCATAAATAGCAGGATCATTGCTGGGAGGTTCATCTTATTTCCCTTTAGTAGGTTATACACCACATATGTGTCCATGATACTGCATCTTTCCACTTAATTATTCTTTGGAAAAATTAAAGTAGCAGATATTGATGCAAGGCATCATGGCAGTAAATCCAAATGTCTACACCAAGGTCTCCCTTCACGAGCGTTCTTGGTATGCAAGTAGATAAAGTTCACAACTTCTCTCAGATTAAAATCAATAATGTCCCATTTATGACAAGAGAGGTCAGTTCTGCCTATGAAAATTATATTTAGTATGTTTCCCAAGATTACCTTCTTAATCAAGATCTCACACTCACGTACTTAAGAGATAATTGCCAACTTCCCATCAATTTCATCTTTTCTCATGTGTGTGTAAGATGATCTAACTAAATCATCACACATTATTTCATCCAAATTCAAAAAATTCTCCCAATCAACAGTAAGAAAATAGTGAGAAATGAGAATACCAATGTCATCGAATAAGAGAGGAGGCAAAATGCGTCCATCAACTACCTTTCTCTTCTTGTAACGCATTTTGTATCGTGCTTCAGCTTCCATTGACTGAAATAGCTTGACTGATGTTGAAGGCTCTCCTTTCTTATGTTTCTTTAATTTTGATGTTGAAGGCTCTCCTTTCTTAATTCCTAGCAATGGGGACCTCAATATTCTCTTTAACCATAGACACTTTGTCTTTTCTTATTTCTTCCCTTTTTCTCTTTCTAGATTTTTCTTCTTCCCTCTGTTCAGTTTCAGGGCTTTTTTCTTTCTCAACAACTTTGTTAGCTTGCTTTGCAATACTTCCTCTAGTTCGTGGACGTCTTATTAAACGGATTGGTTCTTCATCTGAACCATCATCGTTATCAATTCAATGTGCTTCAAGCAATTTCTTACCTGTGGAATCAGGTTGAGGAATAATAGATGGTGATGGTACGAAAGTTTTGAGAGACAGAGTAGAAGGAATAGGTAGAATGAGAGTAGGTAGTGAAGCTGAATGGAATTTTACTTTCTTCATTGGCTCCCCCTCACTAAAAGATTTTTCTTCTTCTTCCTTTTCTTCTGTTGTTCCTTTTTCTTCTTCTTCTTCCTTTCCTTCATTTTTTGATGAGCTAGGGTTTGAGTCATCAGAGCCTTCTTCACCAAAGCCAGCATTATATTGCTTGATTGTTGATTCATTTTGTTTGGAGGATGATTCAGAGTCTGTTTCTAGAGACAACATAGCTAAAATCTTTCTCTTTCTTTCATCTGGAGTCTCTTGAGCAGACATTTTTAAAACTTGGGGCTTTTTAGAGGTGATAGAAAGATGTTCAGTAGGAGTGTTTAATGATCCTACTATTGGCGACAAAGAGGAAGAATCAAAAATAAGAGTTTCAAACTCTTGTTTATGGCAGAGAGTTTCGCTATGGCTAGTAGTGGCAGTCAAGGTTTTCTTTTGTCCCTTGGATTTTGTTTGTGCCATTTCAAGTAAGCTAGTGAGTTTTAGGAGATTTGAGAAGAAAATTTGACCAGAAACAGAGAGTTAGGGTGTAGAGAGGAAAAACACAAAGCTTCTAAGAACGATGAAGGTATGTAGAAGGAAGAAACTTTCTCAAGATATACTAAACGGTTCTTGAGCGTTGATTTCGTATGAAGAAGAACAATCGTACACGCTATTAGAGGAGGTGTGATAGTTTGCATATCTTCTATCAGTCACATACAAAAAGTTATCGGGGAGGCACACACGTGTTTTTAAAAGCTGAAATGATGCTATTTAATGACTACCTTTTTAAGACACAAGTATTCTGCCCTATTAAACTAAGAAGAGCCTACTAAAGAAAACATATTAGAAGGAGTCTGCTGCAAAGAGAAGTAGCATAAAATCTTCATACAAAGTTAATATCAGATAATCTGCACATACCAAGTTCTTTTCTTAACAAACAGAATCTATCTTCATAAAGTGGCTTAATAAAGATACCATCTACTTGATATTCAGTTTTAACATGCAAAAGATTGATGGTTCCTTCTAAAACATGATCTCTAAGAAAATGATGTTTTATTTCTATAAACTTAGTCCTATAATGACGCACAAGATTTTTAGAAAGATTTATTGCACTTATATTGTCACATAGTATAGGAATATGATCAAGGTTTAGAGAAAAATCCTAGAGTTGATGTTTTATCCATAAGATTTGAGCGCAATATCTGGAAGTTGCTATATATTTGTCTTCAGTTGTCGAAAGCGTTGTGCAATTTTTTTTCTGTAAGACCAAGAAACTGAACATCCTCCAAAAAATTGACAGTGACCACTTGTACTTTTTCTTTCAACTTTATCACCTGTATAATCTGCATCACAATAGTCAACTATGTTAAAAGAATCACTTTTTGAATAACATAATCCAAAGTCCATAGTTCCACGAAGATAGCGAAAGATCCTCTTGACTGCTTGAAGGTGGCTCTCTTTTGGATTTAATTGAAAGCCTGCGCAAAGACACACACTAATCATAATATATGGTCTTGAGCTTTTAAGATATAATAGTGATCCAATCATTCTTCTATACTTTGTCTCATCCGTAGCCTTGCCTTCTTTATCCTTATGAAGTTTAGTTTCAGAATATATAGGAGTACCCATCAGTTTGGCATTCTTAAAATGATATTTCTATATGAGTTCCTTTGTGTATTTGTCTTAACTAATGAAGATTCTTTTTTTTTACCTAATTTGCAACCTAAGAAAGAAAGATAGTTCTCCCATCATACTCATTTCAAACCCCCCTGCATTAAGGCTAAGAAATCTTCACAAAAGGATGGATTAGTAGCACCAAATATTATGTCATCAATATATATTTGCATTATGAGTAAATCATTTTCCTTTTTCTTAATAAATAAATTTTTATCTACCTTTCCTCTTTCAAATTTATTCTCATGCAGAAAGTAACTTAACCTCTTATACCATGCTCGAGGAGCTTGCTTTAGACCATACAGAGCTTCGATCAACTTCATCACGTACTTAGGATGATTTCATCTTCAAAACTTGGAGGTTGCTTAACAAACATTTCTTCATTAATATATCCATTTAAGAAGGCACTTTTGACATCCATTTGGAATAATTTAAAATTTCTATAGCATGCAAAAGCAAGTAAAATTCTAATTGATTATAATCTAGCAACAGGTGCATAAGTCTCATCAAAATCAATACCTTCCTGTTGATTATAACCTTGAGCTACAAGTCTAGCTTTGTTTCTTACCACCTTACCATTTTCATCAAGTTTGTTTTGAAATACCTAACGAGTTCCAATGATTGACTTGTTTTGTGGACGAGGTACTATATTCCAAACTTTGTTTTTGTCAAACTGATTTAGTTCATCTTTCATAGCTGAAACCTAATTTTCATCCGTAAAAGCCTCTTTAACTTTTTTGGTTCTAGTTGTGAAATAAGAGCAACATAATTGTTTTTGAAAGATGATCTAGTTCTTAGACTTTTGCAAAGGCTTGACTAATCTAGTTGTGATATGGTAATTTTGGTATATTTTGGATATTTTGAATTTTTTGGTGAATTATTTTTTAGCCGAAAATTTATTTGAAGAGTCATATTATTATTTTGAAATTTTTGGTGAATTTATTTTTTAAAAAATATTGAAATTTGGACCAATTATGGTGTGACACATGGCAACATATGTATATGACAAATGGTGAATCGGTGGAGGCAAATAGCACACGTGAAGGACAAGCAATGAACCTACGTATTATTATATTTCAGTTAGGAAGAAACCACTGTAGCTTCTGTTCTCCACTGAAACACTCAACACCGCAACTCTCTTCCCTATTCTTCATCACCGAATAGCAACTTATCATACTTTTGTGTTGTTGATTTCCCTTTCAGTGCTGGAGTAATTGTTGACTCAAGTAAGTGATTTTGGTAATGATTTAATGGTATTTCGGTGATGTTTGAACTTGACTGAATTGGTTTTGATAAATGAAGTGATTGGAAATAATTGCAGAAATGAATATATGCATACTCTGTATACTTTGTTTTTGGTTTACAGAAAAACGAATATGGGTTGTTGTTTTTTACTGTTCATATGTGAATCTGTGAGTATGTATGAATACGAATTTAAATGAGTTTTATGATGAGAAACGAGGATTAGGGAAGGCTGTGATATAAAAATGGATTAAATGACGTGAAAGTGAAAAGAAGTGCATATATTGAAAGTCAGAAAAATGAAAAAAAAATGGAAGCATACATGAATATGTTGGTTTTGGGACTGGATGTGAACTTAGATTTTTGACTCATTTTTGGTTGTGTTGAGCTGAGAAGAAAGTGGTATAAATAAATTAAGTATGAGTTGAATAATATAGGAATGAGAAAAGTAAAGATGCGTAGACACATATATGCAGCAACGTTGCAGTAAACTTCATGCTCTGTTTTGTTATATATGCATAAGTGTTTGGAAAATATAGGTGATGGACTGCGTGTATGATGTTAGTGTTTGAAATGTAGATATGAACTAGAGTCAATTAAATGGAAAGGGGAGTAGAAATGCGGAGATAAATGTGAAAGAGAAAAGTATTAAAGTAGGTTCTGTTTTGGGTTGAAGCTAATTATGCAAAAGTACAGCTGATGAAGATACATGCAGAAAATGATGAACAACTGTATATAATTCTGTTTTCGATATTATGCTTAAACCTTGGATTTTTGAATTGTTTGAGTTGTGATGAGTTGAAATGGAAGTAAAAGAGTTGATTAGAGTGTCATATGTGGTAATTGAATGAGATAGAAGTAAAAAAAAAAGAAAGAGAAGAAGAGAAGAAGTGCAGTTCGGTGAAGAAGATGGTCTGTGTTTTAGAGAGAGAAAAGGTGATGGGTTGTATATGTGGGTTATAAACTAGAGTATTTCATTAAACAACCATAAGTCTTTTGGGTATAACTTTTTTATCCGAACTCCAAATGACTTGAAACTTGGATCAATGGATTCGTAAGACATTTTTCTTTCTCTCCGTTAAAATTTAGAGCTATCTGAATTAAATTGAAAGTGATTGATAGGATAAAAGTGTGAAAGTCTGCTGGAATATTATGCATTGGAAAATTTTCATGAACATGCTTTGGTATTCTGATTATAACTTGATCTGTAGATTTCCAAATAAGTTGATTCTTGATTAAGATTAAACTAGAGACATATTTTCACAAATTTTTTGAAGAAGTAGAATTTTAATTCTGTCTCTAATATTTTTAAAATTGGCATGTAACTGAGTCTTAGCTTAAGCTGAAGTACTACCAGGGACAGAAATCATATCCTGTGGTTATTGAATAAACTATATTGATTTAGGCCGAATTAGACTAAGATGTCTTCATCAAAGTTATAACCTATTCTCTTAGCTTTAAATTGGTATAAATTTCGTAATTTTTAGATATTTGAGTTGAAAGATATAAGTTGTACAATTCGAGGGTATGATCATGTACTAGCCAAATGTTCAAATATACAAAGTCTGTGGTATTGTGAGCATAACTAATAAAATACTGAATCAAGTTGGATGATCTTGGAGTCATTAGAAATTTAAGACATTAGAGAACAACTTTCCAAAAGGAAGTTTTGCCTAATTTTGTCATTTACCCTATCAGATTAATTATGCAATGTTGACTCGAAATTATGTGGGTAGAAAATCTGAAGTGGTCAATTAGGTTATGAAATTGATTTCACATTGTTTTATTTTGGTTCAAATTATAAGTACCAAATGATATTAATGAGGGTTTTGATATATGATCTATTTAATGATGAGAATTACAATAAGATGCCAGAAATTGTCATTAAACATGCACTGTACATAGTTAGTATACATGAATGTGCATTAATGAATACAAAATTGTGCAATATTGTGATATGTGTATGTATTATATGTATAGAGGAGCACATTGAACGACCACACCTAGACATTGCTGGAACATCTAGGCAATAGCCGTTTGGAGCATACTGTGAGTAACCTAAGATGGTCTCACCCGATTGTTTTGTACATTATTGACCCGTATTACGATCTTATTGAATTGTACTGAATTGTGTTGATTGTGTACTAGATTCCGGACAATATTTGTCTGAGGTGTTTTGATAAATGAGAATGATATTGGAAGTGCTACTTGAATGTGAATGTGTCTTCTTAAATGATTTTCTGATTCTCAACTGAAAGGTTGAATGCCGGACCTAGTCTGATGACCATTGCTACTGTGACTGATATGCTGTTATATTACTTGCAAATGCAAGTGATTGAATTGATGAATGAATTGTGACATGTACTTCATTCCAATGCATGTAATATAAAGGAGTTATGACTGATGTGGCTACTGATACTGTTACTGATATGAGCTTTAAGCTCCCACATATGTGGTTCGAGCCTATGGCTCGTTGTGATCAATGAGTCACTAACTGACTGACTGAGCTTGATAATTCAGGATACTGTAAAAGTACACTGTTACAACAAAATAAAAATGAATGTGAGTCTCATACATGTCGCATTCGCATAAAATTTGAATTCTTTGAATGATTTGCAAAGTTGTGTGAATTTTGTTATATGATTGAACTGTGTATTTGAGAAATGATTTATCTGTGATAGTATTTGATACTTGTTAAGTGGAGTTGAACTATATGATTACATGCTATAATTGATCTCGTTTTATGTCACGAGTGAACCATCGAGGATGGTTACTCTACTGAGTTCGCAAAACTCATCAAAATTGCACCGTTGCTTTTCAAGTTCGAGAGTGAGATGACCTAGCTTCAAAGACTCCATAGAAGCATATTTTTTTGCAACTGTTACAGTCAGATTTGGCTCAGAGGTCGGTCAGCCGAGATTGAGGACTTAGCTTTTGTTTTCATGTTTATTGTATTTGGTGTGTATTGAGTTGTTTAAGCTCATAAGATAATGTTGTAAACCTTGGATGGTATTGTGTTGTATACAACGATGTCAATTATAGATTTTGACTAATCTGATAACATTTTGAGTTTAAACAAAATGTGTGATTGATGGTTTAGTGTATGATGCCATATTATGTACAGTGAAGGTAAGATAGTTAACATGTCATTTCTAATAGGCATGTACACGTGTATCCAATGGACACACGTGCATATGTCAGTTAGGAATGGTGTGTTACAGTTGTGGTTGGAGGCAGCCTTGTTGCTAGGTGAGGCAGTGTGCATGTTGGAACTTGGAAGAGGCTGCTTTTCTATTGCTGGAGTGGAGTGCTGTTTGCGGCATGGAAGTGGGTTAAAGGTCAAGTGCGTGAATGAGAGCATGGAGGCTGATGTGTGAATAGAGCCTGCTGTGTTATTAAGTAGTGGACATTTTTTTCGTTAGTAGAGGCTTTGGTGAGTGGAGTTGTGGTTTGTGTTTGTGATTGAAGTCTTCAAAGCTACTGCGTGTGTGGAAGTGGTGAGTTGGTTGAGCTGTTGCGTTTATGGAGTACAGAATGGAGAATGGTTGCGAGAGTGGAGGCGATGTAGGTATAGAGGCTGCTCCCTTTTTGTTGCTGTCTCACTCATGCTAAACCCTCACTATTTGATTTTTCAAAAATGCTGGGTCATCTCCTCCCCCCCCCCCAACGCTGCATTTTTGCAACGTTTTTTATCTACCCAAAAGGCTGAAGCCTATTTGTTATCGTTTTGTTTTTTTATGTATGTCTTGTATTCTTCATGTGTCCAAAACACACTAAACAATGTCTGCGCAGTGAGGGTTATGTCTTTTTCATTTTAGCCACTTTTAACTTCTTTTCTCCAAAACAACTCCTACTTCCAAATATAATATAAAAACAGTAATTTAGCAAATATCTACCCTAAAGCACTACACAATTTACCCAAATTAACGCATCAAATAATAGCATATCAGTATCTCTATCAGGAGAGTATAGATAGGAGTCGAAAGTGAAGAGATAAAGTGAATCTCATGCTAATTCTGGTAGAAATTTCAGTAAACGTCAGAACAAATCGCCCTAATGCTAGGCTAGATCGAGACAATCTAGGTTTCGACCAAGAGGTGGATTTGTTCAGACTGGTAGAGGTAGAGGACAAGTGCCCTCTAGGCAGTCACAACAGATGCCTAATTGTGAGCATTGTGGTAAGAAATATGGTGGTGAGTGTTAGAGAGGTTATCGAGAGCTTGTTTCCATTGTGGCTCTGTAGAGCATCAGATCAGAAATGGTCCTAAGACTTTCGAATCACAGTCTGGAGTTAGAGGAGGAATAATGACTGAGACAACGGTTCAACAGAGTAGAGCTGTCAGATCTGTACAAAGAGGCAGAGGTAGAGGCATAACTCAGTTAGTAGGGCCCAGTGTCAAGACTGAAGTGCTGAGTAACCAGCCGCAGTCTCAGGCCAGGGTCTATGCCGTCACCAGAGAGGAGGCGCATAACTCCCCAAATGTCGTAGTAGGTGTATTGAATGTTTTTCATTTTAAAGTATTTGCATTGGTAGATTCAGGATCTACATATTCATTCATCACACCACATTTGGCATCTAGATTGCATTATGAGAGAGAGATATTGAAATGTGGATTAGAGGTGAGTACCCCAGTGGGTAGCACAACAGTAATTGGTGAGGTATATAAAGGGTGCATTGTTCGGATTGATCAGGTATAGTTAGAAGCTAATTTGATTGTATTGCAGTTAAAGGAATAGATATTATTCCAGGCATGGATTGGCTGACTGCTCATCGGGATGTGATAAATTGTTATACTAAAGAAGTAGTTCTTAAATCCCTTAATCAGTAGAGAGTGGTGTTTCGAGGAGTTAGCCAGGTAGTGCCAGCCCGACTAATTTCATTCATGAGTGTTTTGAAACCGATCCGAGGTGGATATGAGGCTTATCTGGCCCACGTAGTGATACCCGGAATGAACAACCCATTCAGGATATTCCAGTTGTTAGGGATTTCCTGGATGTGTTTCCTGCAGAACTACCAGGTTATCCCCAAAAAGAGAAATGGAGTTCATAATTGACCTTGTTCTAGGTACCACTCCTATATTGATTCCTCCATATAGGATGGCACCTGTGGAACTGAAGAACCTCAAGGCCCAGTTGCAAGAGTTGTTGGATAAGGGTTTCATCAGACCCAGTGTGTCACCTTAGGGAGCTCCAGTGTTGTTTGTGAAGAATAAGGATGGACCTTTAAGATTATATATTGATTATCGGCAGTTGAATCAAGTGACAGTGAAGAATAAGTATCTTCTACTAAGGATAGATGACTTGTTTAATCAATTATAGGGAGCTCATGTGTTTACAAAGTTAGACTTGAGATTAGAGTACTATTAGTTGAAGATAGCAGAGGTTGATATATCGAAGAGTGCATTTAGAACGAGATATGGGCACTTCGAGTTTTTGGTGATGTCATTTGGATTGACTAATACCCCAACAGCTTTTATGACTTTGATGAATAAGGTATTTCGACCTTATTTAGATCGTTTTGTGATTGTGTTTATTGATGACATTTTGGTGTATTCGAAGTGTAGAGAAGATCATTCTGAACATTTGAGATTGGTTCTACAGATAATGAGGGAGAAACAGTTATATGCCAAGTTCAGTCAGTGAGAATTTTGGCTTGATCAAGTAATATTGTTGGGTCATATTGTGTCTAGACAAGGCATACAGGTAGACTCGACAAAAATAGAAGTAGTGTTGAAGTGGGAAGCTCCAAAGAATGTAACTGAGATTCAGAGTTTCCTTGTATTAGTTGGTTATTACAGAAGGTTTGTCGAGGGGTTTTCACTAATCTTAGCCCTTTTGACAAAACTTTTGAGGAAAAATGTGCCTTTCAGATAGAATAGTGATTGTCAGAGGAGTTTTGAGGAGCTAAAGCATCGGTTAACTACAACACCGGTATTGGCTATTCCTTCTGGATCTGGAGGATATGTTGTGTACAGTGATGCTTCACACCAAGGTTTAGGATGTGTATTGATGCAGTATGGTAGGGTAATAGCATATGCATCGAGACAGTTGAGGTCTCACGAGTTTAATTACCTGATACGTGATTTAGAACTTACTACTGTAGTATTTTCTTTGAAGATTTGGAAACACTACCTGTATGGTGAAACTTTTCAAGTATTTACTGATCATAAAAGTTTAAAATATTTGTTGAGTCATAAGGAGTTGAATATGAGACAGAGGAGATGGATAGAATTGTTGAAAGATTATGATTGTATAATTGAGTATCATCCTGACAAAGCTAATGTGGTAGTTGATGCATTAAGTCGAAAGTCCAATAGTAGTGTGGCTCAAGTACAGTTATCGAGGTTACCGAGCCTAGTTCAATTGAGAGCACTGAATGTTGAATTGAATTTGGGGCTGAATGAAGCATTGATAGCTACATTGAAGTTGAGACTTGTATTGCATAAAAGAATCAGAAAGGCTCAAAACAGAGATCTAGAATTGGTGAAGCTAATTGAGAAGTTGAACAAGAATCTGGATTCTAAATTTGAATTAAGAGATAATGTGTTGTGGTTAAAGCAACGATTATGTGTTCCCGATGTTGATGATTTGAGGAAGGACATTATAATGGAAGTATATGTAGCAGCTTATGCTATGCATCCTGGTATTACTAAGATGTATAATAAGCTGAAGCAACATTTTTGGTGGCTAGGGATGAAAAAGCAAGTGATTGAATATATGGCTAAGTTTTTGTCTTGCCAATAGATAAAAGCTGAGCATTAGGCTCCGGTTGGAAAGTTACAGTCATTGTCTATCTCGGAGTGGAAATGGGAGAGAATCACAATGGATTTTATTATGAGGTTGTCGAGGACTCTAAGGCAACATGATGCCATTTGGGTCATTATTGATAGATTGACCAAGTCAGCTCATTTCTTGCTAGTGAAAGAGAATAACTCACTAGATGAGTTAGCTCGGAGATACGTGAATGAAGTAGTGAGATTACATGGAGTTCTAGTGTCTATTATATCGGACAAGGATCTTAGATTTACCTCAAGATTTTGGGGTAGTCTACAGATAGCATTGGGTACAAAGTTGAACTTCCATACTGCATTTCATCCACAGACAGATGGACAGAGTGAGAGAACGATTAAAAATGTTAAGGATATGTTAAAAGCTTATGTGTTGGAGTTGCAAGGAGCATGAGATCAATATGTGGCTTTGATTGAATTTACTTATAATAATCAGTATTATAGTAGTATCGTTATGACTCCATATGAGGCGTTGTATGACAGAAAGTGTCGTTCGCCTTTATATTGAGATGAAGAGGGTCTAAGAATTGTCGATGGGTCAGAATTGATTCAAGATACAATTGACAAGGTGAAATTGATCCGTAGTATAATTAAAGCAGCACAAGATAGACATAAGAGTTATGTGAATCAACACAGAAGAGACATGGAATATCAAGTTGGAGATAAAATATTTCTGAGAGTATCACCTTGGCGAGTTCTAAGGTTCAATAAGAAGGGTAAAGTTAAGCCCGAGGTATATTGGTCAATATGAGATAATTGAAAGAATTTGTCCATTGACTTAAAAGTTAACCTTACCTTTTGAAATGGAACAGATACATAATGTGTTTCATATGAGTATTCTTAGAAGATATCGGTTGGATCCAACTCAAATGATACCGATTTAGGAGATTGAAGTTTTTAGTAATCTGAGTTATGTTAAAGAACCAGTTAAGATAATTGGCTATCAGAATAAATGGTTGAGGAACCGAGTGATTCCATTAGTGAAAGTCCTTTGGAAGAATCATTCGAGTGAGGAAGCCACATGGGAAATAGAGGAGCACATGAGAAGTCAGTACCCTTACCTATTTGACCATTCAGGTAAGAATTTCAAGGACGAAATTTCTTAAGTGGGGGAGAATTGTAATATCTCATTTTTCCGAAATATGCTTAAGGTTTAACCCTAGATTAAATATTGCATATACATGTATAACATTAGCATTCATACACAAATTGATATTTCTGCACATTACAAGTTAGCATATGCACTTAATTGACTTATTCTGGGGTATGAAAAGTGTTAAGTGATCATGATGTGAATTATATGTTGATATGTCTTTGGTATGATTGGATTTCAATTAGAAAATTTGGAATTAAATGTTATAGATTGGGAAATTGATGTATTAAAATGTACATTTGGACTAGGAAAAATGCCAAGTGGTAGGATAAATTGATACATGAAAAATTTGGATGATTTAGCCTATAATTGAATGACATTTCCATAGTTAAATTGGTGACAAATGGACTAGTAATTAGATGACAATTGGATCAATTAGTATGTGACAAATGGACCAATTATTGTGTGACAAGTGGACTAATTATAATAAGATGTATGGACTGATTAATTGGTGACTAATGGCAGTATAGGAAATGGGAAACTGTATTACATGCCTTAAGACATATGAAGAGTTTAGACGTTGACACTTAACATATGATGTAGCCAGTTTCTGCAGCTGAGTTTTTGTTTCTTTCCTTTGTTTCTTCACCAAAATTGCTCCAGCTCTTTCTCTGTACTTTTTTTTGAATCCTAGCCAATTTTTTGCATGAAACCCATACGTATATCCTTCACTAAATTGCCAGAAAACTAGCTAAATGTGATTATAAGTTTGCGTTGATTTTTGCTTGCTTGGGAGGACTAGTATAATCTGGATTTTTGAGCTGAATTGGAAGCCTAATAGGTAAGTAACAATATAAGTTTTATGTCATGTCAAATGATATAAGAATAATGTTTGAATTGGACTGAAATTCATGTGATATTGATGAAGAAGAATTGTCAGAATATGTTAGCTGTAGTGTTTTCACCAAATAAGTATTGGTATTTTAGCTATAACTTGATATGTAAAACTCCAAATGGGATGATTTTAAGTTTATATTAAACTAGAGACATATTTCTATATTTTTCATGAAGGAATCAATTTTGAATTCTGTTTCTAAGAGTTTCAAATTTTGGCTTGAAGTTGAGTTTCTGAATTCTATCACTATTTGAAAACAGTATGTAGTATTTTGAGTATAACATTCAACATACAGAACCAAATTGCATTAAATTGGTGTCATTGGAAACTTAAGACAGAAAGGTGAAGTGAATCACACGTTAGTAAAATGATAATCAACACACAAGAAGGGGGGTTGAATTGTGTTATTTTTGCTTGAGACCTTCTATTAAAAATTTGTTCAATTCAGAAAAACTTTTGTACTTCAAAGATTCTTTGATAACTTGTGTTACTAGGAAATTAAAATCTCAGAAAATAATAAAGAGAGAGTAAAGAGAGTTGACACAATCGATTTATATTGGTTCACCCCAAACCAAGGGCTACGTCCAGTCCTCAGAAATCCTTCTGAGATTTCACTATCTTCAAACGTTTACAAGTATTCTTTCACTGAGCC
>JANZLC010000001.1:16728600-16765284 GCA_026413385.1 Erythroxylum gracilipes
ATTCACTACCTAAATCTTGTATATCATTTCAAATTCAAGAATTCTCCTTTTTCTTTACTCATAACTAATCACTAACATTTTCTCATTTAATAGTTCTAACTTCCAAAAAAAGTTCGGGGTCCAACACTCGTCACTATTAAAGTGATGTGTACCTTTTCTACGACCACGACTATGATGATTTCTAACTCTTTCATAGCCTTAACTACAACCTCTACCTCTTCCTCTTCCTTGTGAGCTAGTGGATTCTTGATTCTTGTCTTTTAATGAGACCTTTGCTTGAAGGACTTGAATTAGTGGCTTCTTCTTCTTCAATCTTTCTTCATAAGCTTGCAAGGATCCTTGTCGTTCATCAGCTGTCATGACTTCCAAATCTTGAGATTATTTAATAGCCATGACAACAATATCAATTTTTGAATCAAGAGTACGAATAATTTTCTCCACAACATGAATATCTTCCAAATTCTTGCCATATCTCCTCATTTGATTGATAGTTGCCAAAACTCCTGTGAAATAGTCATGGATGGATTCAATCTCGTTCAAGTGTAAGGATTCAAATTCTCCTCTCAATGTTTGAAGACACACCTTCTTCACCTTATCAACTCCTCAGGCTTCTTTTGATTTTAGTGCGTTTGACACTTTTTCAAACATTTCATCATCCAATGCCGCATGAATGATGCTAAGAGCATGTTGATCCACTCTACAATTTTTTTGTAACGTTTTCCTTTGTTGTTGATTCAAAGCTCTTTCATTTTCCGGTTCATCATATCTTTGTTCTACTATCTCTCATGCATCTTGAGAGCCAAGAATTGCCTCCATATGCACACACAACTTATCATGATTTTCTTTTGCGAGTTTGGGGATTGAAACAATGAAATTAGACATCTTCAAAATAATATGGCTTTGATACCACTTTGTAGTAAATAAGGGAGATATAAAGATAAAGGTGAACACTCAAACAATCTAAATAACTGACTTGATTTAAATTTCTTGTCCCATTTTGGAAATGAACTAGTACATAGTATTTAAAGATACGTAAGACACCTCTTTGAAACAATACAACTCTTGGAAAACACAAGATAGTAAATGCAAGATACGTGCATAAGAAAAAATACAATGAATCTCAAAATACATGAACTAAATAATGAATCAAGTTTAATCAAATGCTCCGCTAATATAATTGCATTTTAAAACATTTCTTACACATTTTCTTTTGGATCCCAAAACACAAAATTCCACTTTCTTTTCTTTTTGTTTTAATCAAGAAACAAACAAACAATACATTAATTTCACACTCATATATTGTTACAGTAACTGGAAGAATAAATCCTTCTCCTTCTCTCAATCTGCTTCCTTTTCCTCATAGTTTATCTCTAAGACCCCAGGCAAAATTCTCGCTTATAGTTACGTGTTTACTATATCATATATTTTAGTTGTTGGTCTCTCAATAAAGTATGGCACTTTCTCTGTAGGGAGATCTATGTTCCTCTTTTTCTTCTATAACTCCATCTACTACTTAGTTTCATTGTTGATTTTCCAGCCTCCAACCAATTTGTAACCATGTAAAACCTGCAAGTTCATCAGGATTGAATCACTAATGAAATCCTTGACAACTCAATGATTGCATTGGTAATCTTAATAAGCATGTATTAGTGCAATGTAATCTCAAAATGAATGGTCATACTATCCATATAGGATAGCATATGGTCATATAACTCTTTTTTTTCATATGATCATTAGGAATTGTGGTCCCAGTCGGTTTCACATTGATATACATAAGGATAACTATATTATTCACTACACCCATATGTTTTATAAGGCTCATTTTACCTTTTTAAACTCATTACTAGATTCATTGATTGAATTTGAGTGCAACTATATGGTTCATAGACATCGATGATGCTAATGGAAAAGTTGTATTGCTGACTTTGATACCTATCTAGGGGACTATGAAAAATATCTTGCTGGATTATTTTCTTGTTGTAGATCCTTCTCACTCAATCAGGACTCCTAGTGTTGGGACTTAAGTCTTTACATATCTTAAATTCTTGATTGCTTAACTACAATGAAATAAGTTGCTGAAAGTTCAGTTTTTCAGCGAAAATGATGTTTGGTAAAATAGGTGACTTTATTTCTACTGTGAGAAGTCTATCTTCTAGCTTCTAAATTTGTTTGTAGTTCCATCCATGTCGATTGTGTTGACACCTGCAAAAATACTAATCACCGGTTTGGTTTTTCCAGCTCTGTAAATAAGAACAATTTGCGGCTTTCCTCTTCTCTTCAAGATTTGACAACATATTGTGATTTTGTTCTTGAAGAAAGGGATGAGAAACTTGTAACAAACAGTAAGGCTTATTTGTTACAAAAGAGAGAATGTTGGGTTGAGCTTCTCAAAGGAGAAAATGTACACAATGGAGCCCCCACTTGTGCAGACGAAATGGGTGCAGATGATCTTGGTTATTTTGTGTCTTTTATTATTTGGTTTCCTAATTTACTTGATTACCTTGGATGTATATTCATATTGCCATATTGGTCTTATGAAGCATCCAAATATTACGTTGTTCTTGATTATGGAAGCACTGAAACTTATGTTTATGTATATGAGGCATATATAGGTAGGAGTCTACCTATTCTCCTAAAATCATTTATTGAAGGTCTTTCAAGAAAGTTAAGTGGATGTGCATATGATCGAATGGAGATTGAACCTGGGTTGCATCTTTTGGTTCATAATACCTCTTGTTTAAAAGGTGTTATATATCCACTTATCTGGTGTGTTGAAAAGCAAATTCATAAGCATGCACATACAATTAGCTCTCTTTTTCTTTACGTTACAACTGGTGTTCGCAGGTTGCCCAGTGTAGTCTCAATGTAGGCTGTAGCTTCTAGACAAGGCCTGGTTTGCTCTGAAGCAATCACCTTTCTTGTGTTGCAGGGAATGAGTTAGGATTATAAATGGCATGGAGGAAACATACTATGGATAGATTCCCTCAATTATCAAGCAGGTGTTCTGGGAGCTGACCCTAAGAGAGCAACATTTTGTGCACTTGATATGGGCAGCTCCTTACTGCCGATTACTTTTAAGGGCAAGAAAGATGCATGAAATGAGACTAGCTTAAACCTTAGAATTGGATTTAGCACTTATTCTCTTCCAAGTTATGGATTAGATGATGCATTTGACAAAAATGTTGTTCGTCTTATCAAAAGTCTACCAAAAGAAGATTTATCACTAGGGAATATAGAAGTTGAACACTCTTATTTGCAATCCAGCTACAGAGAACAATGCACTGTTCTCAATGTGTTTTTAATCAATAAGACAGTGCTAGTATTGTTATTGAGGGAAGAAACCCAGAAAAAGGAATTAATTAATAAGTTAAACGGCAGCTTATTGGTGCCCCAAATTGGAAGAATGCATTTCACTTGCTAAAATTATAGTTAATATGTCTGAATGGTCTGATCAAGTCCAGGGTATTAATTGCAAGTTCCAGCCTTATACTCTTCATGATTATTTGCCACGCCCTTATGGCCAGTTTTATACAATGTCTGGCTTCTTTGTGGTCAACAAAATTTTCAATCTGACTCCAAAAGCTGGATTAGATGATGTTTTGGAGAAGGGTAAAGAGTTTTGCGAAAGGACTTGGAATGTTGCAATGAACAGTGTTCCACCACAGCCTTTTATTGAACAATACTACTTCAGGGCACCCTACATAGTCTTTCTTTTGAGAGAGGGATTATACATCAAGGATAACCAAATTATTATTGGTTTTGGAAGCATTACTTGGATATTTGGAGTTGCCTTGCTGGAAGCTAGGAAGACATTTTCTGCTCGATTGAGACTTCATAGTTATGAAGCACTACTGATAAATATACATCCATTTGCTCCTTTTACCATCTTGTTTATTTCATTGATTTTGCTTATTTGTTCATTATCATTTGTTGGCAATTAGATGCCAAGAGTTCTTTGAAGATCATACATTCCTCTTTTCAGGCATAATAGTGTATCTGCCACATTTGTTCTTAGTATCCCACCTCCTTTTCGGTTCCAAAGATGGAGTCTTATTAGCTCTGGTATGCTATGCTCAAAACCTCGATTGTTGTATAATGCTGAATTACTGCGTAATGATGTTTAAATCACCTCAATTCCAAGTATATTTTATTATTCGTAAGATGGATAAGACCTTCACATTTTAATGTCATACACTTATCTTATCACCAATTCATTAACTGTTTGAGCTGAGAATAACGCCATGCTTCATATTTTATTTTTGCTTTTTAAGCTTTGTAGACAAGGACGACATGGCATTTCAGTTGATGGAATGATGCCACTTATTCCAACAATTACGAGCAGCCAAGAAAGACCATTTAACTTAGGCCATGGGCTTATCGGTAGCAGCATCCCACTCACGAAGTCAAGTTACATCCACCTACAGGTGGTGTTTCGCATAATTATTCCTTAAACAGCTCGGGACGGATGGTTGAAAGCAGTATCATGGGTTACTTCTGGTCTATGCATAGAAGTCAGATGAGTCTCCAAGGGATCACAGTCACGATAAGACCTTAATTCGTCACTGGTCGAGGCACATATGGCCAATGTTTAGGGTATAATCAACCTTTTAAATTAAGTTATAGTCACTTCTTTCTCTACCAAACACAGTGCAAAATGACCTAAATCTTAACCAATAGTTTTGTTTTATTTCACCCTTAACATTCTTTTGTAGAACTTAGAGCTAAAAATTAAATCAACAGAGTTAGATTCTTTATTCTTCTTTGTTCATACTCACTCTCTCTTGCACTAAAGTAGCATTATTTTCATCACTTTACTTAAGCCTTTTTTGTAGGACCTATTTCTTGCAACCCAATCTAAGGCTTAGTCCGTACTTTTAAAATTTAAAGATCAAACGATATTATTTTGATCAAAAGATATTGTTTTAGTTTACTAATTATATGCACGAAAAGTCAATCCGGACTGAGCTCAGGTCTGTTGCCAACCTTGACTATAAAAAATGTTGATCTAATTAAGAAGTTAATTATAATCCATGATCGTCAGTTCTAAGTGATTTCATATTATTGTCTACTGAGTACTTAGTTCATGATCTTTATTACTTTCCTTCTTCTTCCTTTTTTGTTAATCCGATGAACCTAAAAGGAAGGCAATTACTGTATTATTTACTGGCTGAGGCGTTTACGTGAAGTATATCTATAGATCCATTCCAATGTATTCATTGGAAAAAGTCAATTAAAAGTAAAAGAAAACCCCATGAATAAAAAAATTAAGAACTCCAAAGTCAATAACCCAAAATATTTGAGATTTAAAAGGGTCGATTGATATTAAACTGTCATAAAATCAATTAAGATTAAATAAAATTAAAGAATTTCAAATATGATTAAAAAGATTGAATTTATTTATGAAAAATTTAAAGTTTAATTAAAAAAGATAATTAAATGAATATTAATTGATTTGTTTTAGTAACTTATTAATTTATAAAAATTAACCGAGTAATTAATAAATTGATCAATTTTTAACAAAAATTATTAAAATAAATCAAACTGAAAAGTTAAAAATCGAACAAAAAAAATTAAATGGTTTAAAATTTTTACGATTAAACCATCCACAACGGTTGAATTTTTTAATCTTGATAGCAGTATCTTTTTATAATTTGAAATTTCCAAAAATTCGGAAGGAAACAATTTTTGAGATATCTAGTTATCAGAATTGTTTTGTTACAAGTTGTGGGTGATTTTTTATTCTATGTTATAGTTTATCTAGGAAAGAAAAAACCATTGGTTGAGCGCTACGACGTCGCTTTCATTGCATTTAATTTTGTGATTAATACCGAATATGCTGCTAGCTAGCTACCACCAATTTTGAGCTTGTGAGATGTGATTATATGGAGGATGCAAGGGAACATCCTCATTCACAACACACACTCCGACAAGTCTCCTTATCCAAAAAACAACTATCCAAAACCTGTCAATTACTCAATTTCAGGAATTTGAACTAAGGGTAATTTGAATTTCTCTGATGTTACATTTTTTGCATATACTTAAAATAATCTCTTTGGTAATCCAAACGACAAGAAAGAGGACTAAAGCTCCTCATCCTGAAACGGACAACCATATAGTTAAATGAAGATTAACCTTTCTCAATTCCCAGCCAATTGATAGTTATTAAGTCTCTTTGATAACTACTAAGAGCTCTTGAGAATACTGAGGTTCAAAGACAGTTATTAAGTCTCATCAAACAGCTGCTAATAAGTCAGAATCAAGGTAGGGTTATCAAATACTGATATCAAAAGTCTGGTCAGAGTCACCATAGGCATCATCACTTGTTAGCTTACCCAGCTAGGATCGAGGCGTTTTCTAATGTCTTCTCACCTGGTAATAACACCAAACTGTACTGTAACGCAAGCAAAAATCTTTGACTAATATTATTTTATTTTATTTTATCTATTAAATTTCAGCCATTTAATTATATAGACTTATATTTATTTATATAAATTTTATATAAATAAATAATTAAAATTTAAATAAATAAAATAAGACAAAATAATACTGAACAAAATATCTTTACTCCTTCGATACTACCTTATTACCAGGCGCATGTAAGGCACTTGTTGCGTGCTGGCCACCATCCACGGATTTTACTTAAACTAAAATGTGTTTTTTTAATTTATTAAAGGTCAAATATACATATAATTCATGTAATTGTACTTTAGCATACAATGCTCTGTTCTTAATCACTCATCCAAATCCTATTGGTTTATACTTTATACTAGCAACTGTCAATTATGAGATCGAAGCAAACAAAATGCCACATTTATTACAGTCTTTTGAGCTCACTTTCCCTCACAAACAGTCCGTGAAATCCGTAGGGAACTCGCCTGGGAAGTTTAACGGCCGCGACAATATCCAGGTTTGGGGATTTGGCATCCATTACCAAAAACTTGGATTCGCCACAAATCTCATCGTGAACGTAAGACAGCACATACCCATCATCCTCCTCCGCCTCGGGATTCTCAGGCTCTCTCGCCACAAAGAATGGCTCGCCGCCGTAACACCGAGGTCCGTACATCCGGCAGGCCACCGTGCACTCCTCCTTCTGCTCTCCTTTTGAGACGTCGAGCTTCACAACCCCAGATATTTTGGGCATTGGATCACCTACTCCTGCATACACATACCTGCTCTTTTTCCCAACGTAAGAAGGATTTATTACAGCAAAATCTAGATTCCTAGCTGAAACAGGAGTTCTTGTCACAATTCCGGTTCTCAAATCTATTCTCACTTTCTCAATCAATGCATGAACAAGTTCCATTCTCTCCATTGTGTGTTCCACTGATAGGATATTTGGAGCTAACATGACCATGGAGTCTTCTTCGTCCCATGCATTAATTGCATGTATTATGTTTAAACCTGGTACGTCAAACCACTTCACTTCAGCTTCGTTTTTTGCATAACGTGGGATGATTCCAAGCCTCGATACTTTCGACGGATCAGCTCCGACCGGCGAGCCTCCATTGAAGATCATCTCCATCGGGTTCATTCCAAGTTGTATCTCTGAGAATATGGCATATTTTTTGCTGATTGCAAAGTCGTGTAAAAACGACGGTCGTGTCATGGAAAATATGGGCACATCTGGCTGTTTATTGCCGTTTGCATCAAACCGAAAAAACGTTAAAAATGGTGGCGCGGGACCGTAACGAAACGCAAAAGTTTCTTTTGTATCAGGGTCGATCTTAGGGTGAGCAGTCATGCTCATGAAAAGCTTCCCGCCAAAATCATGCCGACCGGTGGTCTCTATATCTCCATTGGGCGTTAAGCGGACCGCGTAAGGTAAATCAGACTCGCCAAGAGCAAACAAACGATTGCCGAAGAAAGACAAACTAGTGTTGGCTTGTCCAATTCCATTAGAAGGATTAAACTGGCCGGCGAGAATCCGAGCGGCGGAGAGAGCACCACGTGCGGCGGAGGCGGTGAGCCCGTTGAAGCCTGAGAATACGTTTGGAAGAAGTGGTCCTCCCGCATCACGCTCGGTGGTGTATTTATAGGTCTTGACATAGCGACTGCAGAGAAAGGCTTTGCCTTTGGAGATTTTGATAGAGTGAAGCATACCGTCGCCATCAAAGAGATGGTATGGTCCCTTGGGAAGGTACTGTGGGTTGGGGCCGTTGCGAATGTACGCGCCGTCGAGGCATGGCGGAAGAGAGCCCTCCAACACCTGACATTCAGTGGGAGGAAGCTCATCGACAGGAGCAAAGTTGTATGAAAGTACGTACCTTGGATCAACCGAGGACTTGACTGGAGGGTCTATGAATTTGTTGATGATGTCGTCAAATATGTTGAACATAGCAGTGGGTAAGCTTGAATTGTCTACTCCCCTTCTAGCCACAGGTGATGTGAGAGACTTCTTCTTGGTGGATGTTGCAGATGGGTTGGTTGGAGTAGAAGAAGATGAAGATGGGAATGGTTTTTGGGCTGTAATTGATGATGATTCTGAGGGATTTTTGGTGTTGGTAGAAGATATGGTTTTGGGTTTTTCCTCAATTCTGATGGATGAAACATTGAGAAGAGGAACTCTTATAACACGAGTACTAGAGGAAGATTGAAATGAAGAAGAAATGAGTGATTTGGGCAATGAAGGGAGGAAAGAGGAAGACAGGGATTCCATATTTTTCAGCTCTGGTTTTCATGAAGCCAAGGGGGATAGTAGGTTGTGGGGTTATTTATGAGCACTGATATATTGCCATGGACAATGATCATAGAGACTTGAACCTGATTTTTGGCTGCAAATGCAATACTTCAAGAACATGACAACTCATACGAAGAGAAAGAGGGAAGGGAAGATCTAACTTTCAAGTTTGGGTCACCGTTTTTTCAGTTTAATTCTGCCCACATATTCCTAATATTTCATGTGCGTACAACGGATCTTCTTTCCAATATTACTCTGTTTCATTCTGTCTTATAGAATCTCAATTATTTATTTTGCGGGATCCACGCGGGACCTATGTAGGACTCATATAAATAAATGACTGAGATTTATTGGACATAATAAGACATCATAATATTAAACAGAGGATCTAAACTCTGGAAACAAGGGTTAATATTTAGGTGTCAAAATATCTAACGGCACCAACTATATCGATATTATTTAGTAGGAAATTTTTTTATTTTAATTAAATTAATATTAGTAGAAAACTTTTTCACCATCTTGTTCATGCTCATAAAATAAAAGATAATAATTATATGATTTTATTTAATAATTTTAATGATTATTTTGTAACATAATATTGATTAGTTATGTATTAATAATTATTTATATTATTCATGATAATTTTTTTACGTAACAGACATATATCTCTTCTATATTCTAAGAAATTCTTTAATTCTTTAATTTTCTAAAAGAAAAATCTCTTCTCTTAAATTTGAATTAAAAAAATAACGATAAAAACAATACACTATAAATATCATATATAAACTAATCAAACGTCGCTAAAATGGTAGCTCATTTCAACTTTTAAATATAATTAGAACTAATTAAATTTAAGTTAAGATAATTATAATAAACTATCAGTTTGAATAAGATTTAATTAGTTTGCTTGTCAAATCATCATGTAAATAACATACAATTAGTCTACGTCTGATGTTCATATTGTATATATTTTATTGTCATTTTTAACCAAAGTTTAAGACAAATGATTTTTATTTTAAAAGTTTTAAATATCAAAAGTTTTTCTAAGGTTTCTTAAATTATAAGATCTGTGTCTTTATATTTTATTTCTAAATATGATGAAAAGCATCTTCTTTATATTTGATTATGAAATTTACCATAAAAACAAGAAAGAGTTTAATTTTAAAGATGAAACAAAATAATAACTAAACAATAAACAGTAAATGAAGTCTCATATGTCTTCAACAAAGGGATAATAAATTCATCACTGCAAACCTTTGGGTATTTTTTTTCATTTCAGTGTCAAACCGTTAAATTTTTTCAATTAAGTGAGTATCCTTTCAAAACATTTACAACACACTTTAGAATGTTGATTCCTTGAGTTCATTGCTATTGTGGCTAAAAGAACTAATTTTAAGTTAATATTTGGACATCCACATAGAAAATTTATAGATACATGACACTCCCGTGGTTGAACCGTGACTCATAACCCATAACCCATCAAATTTATTCCAAAATAACCCACATATTTTAACCCTAATTTTCATCTTTCTCCTTTCAAATATTAGACCTATTGTTGCCATTTGAAAACATATTCTAAGTGAGAACCTGCTGTCGTTTAGAAGAAGCCATTGGAAGTCGCCATCGTCTGGAAAACAAACTACTCTCATCATTTGATTTCATTCTTGGGTTAATTATTTAAAAATTCAAACTTTCGTTAATTTTTTAATTATAGCCTGAACTTAAAAAAGTAGCAATAAAATTTTCAAACTTTTAATTTTTTTAAAATTCTAGCCCGATGTTAGTCTCACCATTATCTTAACTGACGCGGCATTGTCGTGTGTCAATGGAACCCCCATTAATCAAATGTGTCATCCTCATTAAGAGGAGGTTGCTGATTAGCGAAATGGCGTCGTTTTATAGTAAAATTGAAACGATGTCACTAGATTTTGGAGAAAGCTTGTTCTTCATCAGTCTCACACTCTAAATCCCTAATTTCGTCTTCTCTCACTCACTCTCGCACACACACCGTCGTTCTTTTAAACCTAAATCCATAATTTCTTCTCACACACTCTCACTCTCATACTCTCGTTAACAACAGGTCAGTTTCGATCTTTTCTTTATTTTTGGAATTTTAGTTTCAATGTTTTTTCATTTCCCCAACTTTGGGTAATTCCAATTTTTTTCCATCATTTTAAGATACTCGGTGGCATGGAATTATGTCATTGATTGCCATGTCTTATGTGGCTTCCATAGAGAAGCAGTTGACATGGTATTATGGATGTTACATTTTGGTATGGAACCTGATGAAGCAACATTTGTTTCAGTCTTATCTGTATGTTCTGCAATAGGGGCATTAAACATTGGGAGATGGGTTCATTCTTGGATTTAATGTACTAGGTTTGTTCTTGATTCATTATTTATGAAATGATATATTGTTGTATTAGGATTTCGGTAGGTGAGGGTGCTAAGTTGTCAAGTATTTTGAAACAACTTTAGGAAATTTGTAAAGATATGTTTCGGATGCCCAAGTCACTTTAAACATTTTAGTTTGTATCCAATCTGATGTACTACAAGCCTTTTATGAAGCCCCTTGCATCTGAAAAAGTGGGTGTATTATGCAGTAGTAAAGAAACTAGCTTCTTTCTATGGATTGTGCTATTTAGGGCTTAAAAATTAAATTATAAAGTGTTAATGGTTTTATTATTCTGATGTACTCGTACTAGCTATTTACTTATCTCCTTTGCATTTGAAAATGTTGGTGAAAGACATATATTAAAAGAGTCAAGCAGGTTGTTTTTCTGTGTATATGTAAGCTTAATAGTTTCTTGTATATTATATTGCTTTTAATTTTATTTTTTCAAATGAGTAGTTAGTAACTTCTTGTAGTATATTTAGTATAGGAAGGGAAAGAAGGTTAGATGAAGTAAAATTAGGAGTTGCTAAGAATGACCATATATTCAGGGGAACAGTTGTCATTTTCTAAAAGACCTATTTATCACCCATACTATATATGATATGCATCGCATATGATTTGATAAATAAAGGTTCGCTAACTACATATGATTTTGAATTGAACAAATCAGAGTTTAGTAATTGCCTAAACTTCCATGTTGCTACTAATATTTTCATATGATTTGAACACTTGTATCTGCTTCATATAGCTAGTTATACATTTTTGATAAATATGTATAAGGACTAAGCTTGGGACGTATTGAGTGAGACTTCAAGCACATGCTAGTAGTACCTATGATGACTTTTATGAATGTAATGTGGCAGCAACCTTGCAGTTTCCTTCCTCATGATTACTAGCTCTAAAGGTTTTAAACTTTTTAGATAGGACATATATGATATCAGATGTTTGGCTCTTATATATATTGATTGTTGTATATGCTAAAACTGAATTTCCTTTGTTGACTTATTATATTGATCGTTCTAACATGTTTGAAGGATTTCATTACATTAGAATATAAACATTTAATAAATAGTAATACATAAGTTCATGAAATAGTGTTATGTGTTATGAAATGATGTGAATTTTGAACAATTCAGCATAATTGTATCATGATAGTCAATACCCAACACCTATGGAATATAGTTTATAGGTGTCGTAATGATGTGGACTCTCTTTACCATTTTGGACATTTAATTTTTTGTTGGGTGAATATATGAAAAAAAATCATAATAGTGTTGCATTTAAGGTAGTAATTAAATATTTGTATGATATTGTAACAAGATAAAGAATATAGCCAGAAATAAAGTAAATGTAGCTTTTGTTGGGTATGCACCAGGTATATATTTCACATGGGAAGAGTGTGAAGATGTTATTAATGGATTCAATGGGGTTATTTATAGTTTTTCTGATAATGTAGCAGAAGCTGGAATGATATATTCTCAATTTGGTGAAGAGAAAGCATTATGTTCAATGGTAAAATAACTGTAATATATATTATTTGTTATATGTGATAATTTAATTGGATTATATTTCTATATATAGTACATATTTTGAATATTGATTGCCCCAATTGTAATGCCTTGATGAAGTTACAGATTTCAAATGCTAACCCTAACATTAGTCAACATTTTTACGAATGCATTAATACAAAAGTAAGTAATTTAATTATTGTTTGTAGCAATGCCAATCGTATAGATTAATGTTAATCAATATTCAAATTAAAGCTCTCTTGTAGGTACTTGGTATTTGTGAAAGACATGAAAGTTTGTTTTTGTTGTAAAATATGTCAAACAAATTCTGTGTGATGGTGTAAGAGTCTTGTTCAAAAGATGTATTGTTGTTTACAAGAAGTAAGTATGTGTAAAAATTTATGCGCATTATGCAAATTTGTGATAAGTCCTAATATTTGTGTTTATATTTTTATTTTGTAAGTCCCATGCAATTTCGTAGTTTGGTCGTCAGATGTAAGTACAAAAAAAATGGAGACATTGTAAGAGTTAAAAGAGCAAATGTTATTAAGGAAACTGCAATTATTATGAGGTTGTACATTTTAGAACTTAATCCAAGATTAGTTTCAGTTACAAAGCAAAAGGAGTTAGGAATGTGCCAAATCTATCTCCCAATTGCAACTCAATCTATATAAGAAACTGACGTAAATAATGCCTTCGGGCTTTAAAAAAAACAGTGAAATCAAATGTAGAAAATGTATGTAAAATTTTGATAGTGCTAAACTAAAAGGTCGTTGACCCTACTATTTCCTTACCTCATATGAAACTTTTGCTAGATTTTGTGATTGTTTAACAAATCAATTAAACTCAAATCTTGGGAAACCAAAATTAATATGTAATAAAAAAACTACAGTGACTGTAAATGGCATCAATAATAGACTTTAGCCTAAGACCTGTCTTATTAAACATGTTGAAACTTACAGATTAATGCTAGAAATTGAAATACAAACAGACATGGATAGTAGAATACTTGTACTTCAATACTTTCAACAAATAAAAATGGAAAAAAATCTCTTCCCACACCTCAGGGGGAGTAACAAACCGAAAAAAGACAACAATCATGCATAACAACAATAAAGTCAATATCATTTTTGAATAGTAAATTACAGAGTAAGTTAAAACAAGCAAATAAATAACATACATTGACATAATTCTAGAAACTTAAACAATATCCAAAATTTTAAAAAAAAAAGTAATACAATTTGGTTAGCATTACTCTAACTGTTTTAAACAAGATACTTTGTGCAACTCTTTCAGCCATAAGCACCATCTCTATATGCATAAACTTGCTCCAACAGCTCCATAGGCATAATCCAGCTCCAGCTCCAACTCCACAGGTGTTGGTGCACAATCACTCACAGAACATAAACAGTAAGGAATTACAATCAATCACACCATCCTTACATAAACAGTAAGGAACAACTTCAATGAAGTATGACACATTCAAGATCACACACGCATAAACACAAAGGAATTATCACCTGTTTCAGTAAAAGCATACAGATAAAAAAAACTGAGAAAGACTTTTCATCTAAACATCATACAAAAACTTGAAACGTTGCCAAAGGAACAAGTCATTAAATTAATCAGTTTACATCAAAATTAAGGGTACTGTTTCATGGAGGATTAACTTGATATCCTATATCCTTGAAACACAACAAAACTAGTCCTTTAACATACACATTATAAGATTGTTTTCTATGCATAAATTTGTAGAAAATACATAAAAGACTATGAAAATAAGGGTTAGAATGAACCAAAAAATTAATCACGTCTAAAATGATATAAAATGAAACTAACACAAAATATTGAATGAATACAACAAGACATGTAAAAAGATGAACTCGCAAAAGACTCCCATTTTTATATCAAATAGTTCATTAAACATGACCGAGAAAACATAGTATTATAATTATTTCCATTTCATCAAAAAATATAACACTTTTGTCCTAAATTGCTCCGCAACTTTCTTTTTTTTTCTTGTAGAGTAGCTTCACCTTATCAAAACCTCTGGTGTTCTAGAATTGAATTGCACGAGTAACTTCTTGTCTTTAACTCCTTCCTTATTCTACTAAAGAAGCTTCATTTGATGTTCTCTCTTATGGTGGTTTCTCGATATGAATTAATCATATCTCAATATCTCACAATAATTGTATTGAAAATTTGAAATATTGTCATATCTACATCTAAATTAATTAAGATTAGTGATAAATTGATAATAGCCATCTTAATGGTCTCTTGACAATCAATTTGAAAAATCAAAATACAACTATTTCATACACTCACAAACTCCTCATAAAAAAGCTACTATCTTTCTTCCTGTAACTGTTAGGACACGTAAATTAAAGGAAAACGTTTTGTGGAAGCACAATGCATTTGGGAGCAGAACATTTTCAAATCATTGCATACATAAAAAATATCAAATTTCAATTTCAAACCCTAGTACAACAACATACCATTTCATAAATAATGAATTAAGAAGAAACAACAATAGAGAGGGAGAGGAACAATTGTACCCTAGACGGCTCCACAGAAAGTTTGGCAACGAAAATCACAATTTCACAAACTTTCAGTTTTCTCTCGACGACAAAACCACTCCCTTATGAAGCACCCACTCACGAAAGAATGTTTGTTAGTTTGATAGAGCAATTAACTTTGTGATAGAAGAAGCACCCACACACGATTAGGGATTTTAGTTTTGTATTTTTGAGGTTATCTACATAAAAGAGATTAGGGATTTTAGTTACAAACTTTTGGGGCTATCGACAGAGGAGAAGAGGGTGACATCTGATAATAAGCGAAGCGATGTCATTTTACTAAGGCCAAGAAACAACATCATTTCGCTAATCAGGCAACCTTTTCTTAATATGGTGACGTGCCTGATTAGTGGGGATCCATTGACACGTGGCAGTGCCACATCAACTAAGATAATGGTGAGACTAATGTCAGGCTAGAATTGAAAAAAATTGAAAGTTTAGACATTTTATTGCTAATTTTTTAAGTTTAGGCTATAATTAAAAATTTGACAAAAGTTTGAGGATTTTTTTGGTAATTAACCCTTCATTCTTCATTATAAGATGTTTTTTTTTAGTTTTGATGTAGTTGGCTTCATTATTGATATTTATATTATGTTCATTAAAAGCTTTTAGTCTTGTATGAAGATTATTTTACACTTGATGACAACAACTTTAAAATTTATGTAGGAGTTACTAGCTGGTAGTAGTTTTAGAGGTGCTATCTTAAGATATAGAATTATTTTGTTTCTTCTTCTCATATCATGACCTAGTCTTACGATAATGTAACAAATTTCTTTCTTAAACTTATATAAATTAGTCTCCTCCATCTATTAACTAAAAGCCCACACACTAATCGACCCGCACCAAAGATAGTACAAATCCCAAGTATATGTATTATATTGTGACTTCAATAAACTTAGTATAAGCATCTGGTGAGGGTTGAGGAAATTCATGGCCTTAAAAAGTTAAGTAAAAAAGTCTACAACTTGAGGAGACATTTCCTCTTACAAAGAAAATTTGTAGATTTAATTAAATATAAGAAAGCACTAAATTTCAAGTAGTTAAGGAATGATCTCAAATAATTTATGGAATCCATTTATTCATATTACTTATTTAAAAAAATTATGTTTGTAGCATAATGAGTCAAAAAATTGACACAAGTTTGACAACTATATTGGATCAAGAAATTTTATATTTTTATAGGTTAATGAGTGTTATGCAGACTTCATAGACAAAAACAAATCTTGGAAGACACTTTGTCTCTTATCCTAGACGTGGAAAGAGTTATATATTAATTAATTATTTTATGGATTTTTCAACATCATAATCATTATGGTTTTGTTAACTTTTTCCATCATATGTTTAATTTTGGCATGGAGGTCATAGGTTGTTTGAATGTATTATTCTCCAATGTGTGGAAGAGCCTTGAGCATCAATCTTGGTCTACTGATGAAGATGAACAAGCTAGAAGAACATAAAGAAATGTTGAAGTTGAAAATAAAAATTATGAGTATTATATCAATCGGTTGTGATTGCCACTAAAAATTGTTATGAGTGGATGTAGAAGTAGAAAGATTAGTTTGTATTTCACTGAATATTTTAATTATGGATTTTGGAGACCCTTAATTATATGGAATCTTCGAGAATTGATGTTATTCATTTTTTGTTGCTATATAATTGACGTTTATTGCTATAACTTTTACCAATGCAGTGTTTTTCTTTGAGGATAGTTATTGTATCTGTTTATCATAATTTTGTTGTTGGTATTAAACCAAAAATGGATGTATAAAAAAGATCATAAAGGTAACAAATTTCTTATCAAGACAATGTTATCTTTGCTAACAGAGCAAGAAGAGAGCATGCTTTTTTTTCCTTGAATGTATTTAGATCCCAAATGATAGAGTCTTAGTCATCATGTTTTGTTTTTAAAGCTTATTGTATTTAAATTGCATGACTCATCTTTTTTTTCATATTTTCCTCAGATATTAAGAATGGATTCAAGTGATTTATGCTTTTAAGTTAAAACACATTTAAAGTTTTATTTCATTTCTCAAACATATGGAATGTTCCTAAAAAACAAGTGAATGCCCACAAATTTACGCTAAGACTGAAACTTTCATAACAATTTAACATTGTAAGATTTTAAACAAGTGAATGCCCATATTTTTACTTGAAAACTGAAACTTTTATAGCACCTCAACATTGTAAGATTTCAAATAAGTGAATAGCTTCCAAAATAGATAATGAATTTGTCTATAATTATATAACAAAGATTAAGTATAGAGGCAATAACTACTTTACAAAAATTATAAAGATGACAACTATAATACAAAAATGATCAAGATAGTAACTAATATACAAAAATCATAAAGATATTAGCTATTATACCAACCAAAAATCATAAAGGTAATAGTTGCTATACTAACCAAAAATCATTCTTCCAAATGATTCAAAAGTCAATATTGGCACATGTTATTTTATTATTATTATTATTATTCTTTACCTTGTTATATATTTATTATATTACTTATTTTTATATTTTATTTATACATATTTATTTATTTATTTACATAGGTCTATTAGAAATAATTTTTCTATTAGTTAAAGGTAAGAATGCATACTATTGGACTCCTTAAACCTCGTGTATCAATAAGACTTTTACTGAGTTATTGTTATTGTTATTATTATTGTTATTGTTGTTGTTTGTGATGTAGTCTTGGATGTTTTTGATCTTTCCCTCCTCATTTTTGCATATGTTATTTCCTATCAAAAATGATAATAAACAATCAAAAATTGACCAAAATTTCAAAATTAATTCATCAACTTGAATTAATACTTGTAACCTTTGACGAACTATAACTCGTCTTGTCACTGGTGGTTCACAAGCCTCACCCCATAACGTTCTATATCCACAAACTGGTCTCTTTCTTTTATTTGGTTTTGATATTAGTGGTTGACTTGATTCTACAATGGTAGAGCTTGCTTCGACATCACTTATAGGCTACATATAGAAAAAATGATTAACATATAAAATTAAGACAAACAAATAATGTTGAAATTATTATATTAACTTATAGTCAAACTGACAAGCCCATCAATTAAGCTTATTATGATAATCCTTTTATTGGACATGTTCTTTTTGTTTTGTCCTTGTTTGAAACATGTTTGACAAGTCATTTTCATCCCCTTCCTTGATAACTTATTGCCTGTGGTAGAATTCTCTCAATTCTCCTTTCTTCTAATTTTTTTGACCTACTTGATATTTTTTTTGAAATGGTGGTGGTAATGGTGGCTCATGTTTAGTTTTGTGCCAAAATACTTATCCTTCATAAATGAACGTGATACATATTTTTCAGCTAGTTCATTATTATACTTGATGGCAATAATATCATATGAACATAGAATTCCTGAAACATCCAAACTTCTGTAATTACATGTCTTATATCTTAAGTTCACGACATGCTTAATTTGTATTACTCCAAACCCACTAGCACTATTAGTCTTAAGTTCACAATCAATATTGAACGCATTGTTAATTCTCAATTTTTTTTCAATTCTTAGACCAATCTCATCTACCACTTACTTGCCATGTTTCTATTCTTACCCAATCTCTTCATCACAAGCACTATAATTTCCTCAAGCATTATGATAATGTTCTTTGTTCAAGCTTCAATAATAGTTCCATTAAATACTTTATAAAGATTATTATCCACAATATCACACTTTAATGATGTGTTGAAATGTGCTCTTAATCATTTTTCTTTTGGAATTGTTAGCAAATTTCTATGAGCATCTTTTGACTCCTCCTCTAACTCCTTTAAGTATAAAAGTAAGTCTGGTTCATTAGATGACTTCTAACATTTCCTAAATAGTCTTTAAAATTTGAGTCCTTTGTGATCCTTCTTTCTCCAATTAACAAACATATTTCTTATACAAAACCTTACTTCAGCCTTTAGGAGTTATCTACCAAGTGCCTCCACAAGATACAGTATAACATTCAATTAACAAAAATTAGTAAATTACTAATACGAGCAACTTTATATTATAAAAGTAAATAAAATTTAGATTGAACCTATTGTTGATATGAAATTACTACCATCCACCTCTATCTTTTAGATCCAAATCTTTCTTTAATAACTCTAAAAATAGTTGTAAGTGTCAAATTTTTCAGTGTGTACCATAACCCATGCACAAGGAACATTTGATTGTTTCATCTCTTCCTACTACTGCCAATATCTCACCTTTTATAATTCCTTTCAAAAAGCAAAAATCTAGTCCTATCATCCTTCTATGACCATTTAAGAATCCTTTTTTGTAACATTTGAAACATACATACATTCTATCAAATAATGGTTGCTAATTATCTCAAAGAGATAGTCTTTTAGGACTAATTCAACTCTACTAATAGGATTTGACCATAAAAGTTCTTCCCTATAATTCCATAGCTTGCTTTATTTTACTCTAACACCTCCTTGCTTGTCCTTTATCACTAACTTTCGAGCCCTATAATAATCACTGTAGCCAACATTAAATCTCAAATCGTTCTTCACAAACTTGCTCAAGTCTATTAGTTTCAATGCACTAAGTCCTAGGAGATTATTAAAGTAATTCTTAACAAGCCATTTTGAATCCACACTTTTGGTGTGGAAAAAATGATTGCATATGTGCTTCTGCTCAAAAGCTCTTACCCACATATATAAATATGAGTAGTTAGTCCATAATATAAATGATGCCTAAATTGAAAATAGTTATAAAATTCATATTACTTGAAAACTATTTAAATCTTTTAACATGCCAGCTAAAATGTACCAATTGCAGTACTTACTCACACGTTTAGCTCTCACAAATTATTTGGCATTCCTTGTAAATTTAAACTCCCATTTTTTCATCATCAACAAGCTTGTGAAGTGCTTTCTTGAATTGGTTAAAATCCTCAAACAATACGTCAAGCTCAATGCCAATCTTTTTGGTTGAATATATGAAGTTTTAATTTATGTCTTAACTCTTCATCCACATTAAAGCTACGTTCTTCTTCAAAACTACAAGTGCCATTTGAGTCAAAGTAATATGTCATATTTTCATTTTAAGCATCATTCTCATCATTATCATCATTTGCAATTTTTCTATATCTTTCCTTTTATCTAATATATGTTGCAGACATTGTCTCTTGATTCTATTTCTTTAATTTTCCCTTTTAAATGAAATTGTTAAATCCCTATACAATTTCAACTCTTCATCATCTAAACTCGAATAAAAAAAACTCCTCTCTAATCCTTACATCAACAAATACATTCTCTTCTTCCCCACCTCCATCAACTTCACCGATATTTACATCTTGCTCAACAAAAATGACGTCATTTGCAACTTCTTTCTGAACATCAACAACACCATCCACATTTCTTCTAAATGTGGTAAATTGGATCTATGATTAACATAGATCTTTATAACCTTATATTCTATAATAAGCTTACATATTTCCATCACACAAGCATCACTTTTTCTCGCCTCCATCAACCCAACTTTTAGACTATCACCTAGCACTTTATACAAAAACTTGTTTTCTTTCAATCCTTTAACAGCTTCTTCAAGCATTTTCTCAAGGTCCCATTAACAAAATATATCGATTTCAATGTCCCAACTTTCAATATTTTCACCCATATATTCAACATCTTTTCCATGTATAAAATTCCCATCGTAAAACATAGTTAATTTCTCATCCTAACCATCCATCTCCATTATACAAAAATCAATGTTACTTTAAGCATAAAGGCATTTAATACAAGACAAACACTTCATTGTTAAGGCACAAGAGAAGCACTTCACTAAATGCAAAACAAGCACTACAATTAAATCTCCTAATCCTTCCGTGTGTTTTTGGTGTAAGACATGACATAAATTTTCAAAAGGATAAAGTGTACTAGTTACTTGGAACCAGCCACATACTAGTTGGATAATGATGTAATGGTTGCAATCTTTCAAAGAGATATATCTATTAAGAAAAGAAACTTGAAAAAAGCACGCTTTTAAACAATTCGTTTGTAAATGGCTCTCTGTACATTTAGTTCTAGATGTTGATAACATTATTGAACATATAATGTTCAACTCAATTAAAGCACATATAGCATACAAATGAGAGAAAGAGATATTAAAAACAAAAGGAAAAAGAAAGGGAAATTTAGGAAGAAAAGAGAATGTAACAAAAAAAGAATGAAATTGAAAAGTGTTATTATTTTATTAAACAGTAAATTATATTTAAAATTAATAAACCACAAATAAAAAATATTGAATGTTTCTCTTTATATTTAATTTAATTTCTAATTATTTTAATTACAACTCATAAAGTGGATCTTAATAAAATTAACAAAAAAAGCACCCATGATGAATTTATTTTTAAAAGCATATAAGTTGATTGAGGTTTGATGGTGTATTTTGAGCACATAATATCCAACACAACACACAAGCACGACAATTATATCTGTGTTTTCAAGAAAATACATCAAGTGGATAAAATACCAGAACTAGTAATAGTGGCTGAAGAAAAGCAGGAGATATTTGTTTGATAAATTTGGCATACAAACCAAAAAATGGATAGGGGGACCACAGCGTATTCAATCAAAACTTTCGACCATGTGTCCTCTCTCTTTTTCCTAACTGCACGATTTCTTGGGAATTTTTATGGACCAGCTATAATGCTGTGGTTACTACCTCTGTTGACAGACACAAATAACAAAACACAAAAATTTTGATAATAAAATATAAAAAAATTTTGTATTGTAATGTTTAGTTACTGACTCAACTTATTTTTATTCTGACTCCAGATTACATAAACATAAATTTTTTGTTTATTTTAAAATTGTGGGACAAGAGTTCTTGTCCCTGTGACAGAAACAAAACACAAAAGCAACTTTCAAAAATACCCCTCTCTAATAACTAATATATATAATTATTAATTATTTTCTTAGTAATTTCTTATAATTTACAATTCTAGCCTTAACATGAGTAACGAGATGTTACACTCACTTCATTAAATTTTTATGTTACTCATTTTTTAAATTCCTTATTTATAGATATAATTAATTATTAATACAAATCATTCGTTTTAAAATTATCAATGAAGTACATATTTTTAATCATATTATACTGTAAGAATATTTTAGTTATTGACACTGTTTTTATGTTCTGTCAACTGCAACCAAACACATTTTTGTCTTCGAGACGAACACAGTTTTATTTGTTTTGTCTATCACAACCAAACATCTCACTGTCTCTAATTTTTGTTCTGTTCTGTCTCTAAATTTTTGTTTCGTTTCGTCTCATCATATGGTTCACAGACAGTAACCATATGCAGCGTAACTCGAACGAAAGAGCACATGAATCCGAGCATCTAAACCAAAGGGAGGCAATTAAATTGTGAGACCTTACTAAACTTGAGAAGAAGTTCCATTGATCTTATCGCTTGGTTAATTAACCGTCCTTTTCAAGATTGAATTATTAGACGATCATGTACTTAATAAGAACAGCAGATATTGAGCAGCAAGCAAGCATGTTCACTATCAATGACAGAAAACGTCAAACCCCAAAGTTGAGAAGCAAATAAACTGGAAAGGATCAATCAGTCTGAGTGAAACAAGAAGCAGTATTGGTTACTCTCAAATAATTCAGAAGTCGCTATCGAACGTATCTGACGCTTACAAGACACTCAAAGTGCTCCACGGACTGAAGATATTATTATTGCCATTCCCTGGCTGGTAAATCCATGATCCATCCACATTTTGTGGGACCTCTTGCCTGATACTACCATCGTACATTTAAAGCAAATATTTTTTTTTTCCTTTCTTTTTCCTAGAATCAAAGAGCGGCTGTTCCATCTCCAAATCTTGCAGGTGAAGAAGAAGAAATTAAATGTTTAGAAACGGTTCATTATCATCACAAGGCAGTATATTGAATGAGGAAAACCTACCATCTAGATTTGATAATCAAAGAAATGTTTAGCGTTATCATTGAATTTGTTACAGTGGGCGTACCAAAGAAAGTCTCCAACTGTGTCTGTCGGTCCAGATCAAGCAATTGCAATGACTTTAGCCCCGACAACACATAAATGCTATTGTGGAAAGTAAGAAAGAACAAACAACACAACCGTCGGCTGACAGCAGCTAACATGTTTTTTTGTAGCAAGGAGTACGTGATGATTTCCCACTTGCTTCAACTTCAAGTAGCTCATCGCCTTGGTAAAATTGAATCTAAAATTGGCCGAGCTCTCGAATTTTGAGCAAAGACTAATGTACAAGTCTCATGGAGCCAACAACCCTAAGCCTGAAATCCGATTAAGGCTTTGATTTTTTTTTCCCTAATCCTGAATTCGATAAAATCAAGTTTTATTTATTAACCTTATGCTAGACCTAATAGTATTCACCACCTGAAACAGACGAAAGTTGATGCACGGGCAATAACACAAGGGATCACCAAGGCCCATCGAAGAGTTCCATCTAGTGTAGCTCGAAAACACATTATTAGATTCATTTTGAAAGAAACAGATACGGCTATAGTTCATGACCAGTTTTCTCCATGCTCTGTATCAGTTTTCCCACCCCACAAATTAATTTAAGCAAGAAAAACAACGGAGCTTCTACCTTTTTAAAAAAAAAAATTAACCCTTTTGCCTCCTCAAATCTCTAAATCCAAACAAGGGATAGCTGAATGTATATTTTGTGCTTTTCCTTTTTTGGTGTGGGTATGATAAACAAAGTTTGTAACTTAAATTGCTAGCACACTACTACATTACAAAACAGATATGGTTAAGGCTATTCTATCCAAATTATAAACAATGGGACATTTGAGTCTTTAGCTTCAAACTTTCTGGTATGTCACCTTCCCCTTTACAAGAGTCCAACCTCAGAGCTCCGTTATCCTAAGCAAATGCAGAAGCTTAAAAATAATCGCAATACAGAAAATTGATTAGATAAGCAAAGAAAGAGTAATCAAGCACCAGATCACCTCGTCCAATCTCCCCAAATACGCTGTTAGTGCTTTGCTTATTAGTGCAAGTTGTGAACCCAGTAATGCGAAATATGTGACCGCAATGGTGCATCATTTAGGCGAACAAACAGACAGCCTCTTCGTATGGGCACTTCCTAAATACCCAATGACGACGATTAGCCCAAGAGTGGTAAGTCTACTTGTGTAAGGTCTATTTTTAGCGAGTCTTCCGACTCATCCATCCAAAAACAAGGAAGAAATTATATCTTCCATCTAGGGGAATACAATAAGTAGGAGCAGATGGTATCCTACATTCAATGAACGAACAAAATCTTAATGCACCTATGATGATGACCGAAAACAAATCCTAACAATGAAGTTGTTGAAAGACTACATCACTAGAATCACCAAGGCGTACTGCTATTGGCTCCTTAAGTTTAGCAGAATTGTGAGTCCAATCCCTGCAGGTAGTCTTACAGCCTCAAATTTGCATACGCCGATAGAATAAATGTTACAGACAACAATTTCTGAAGATCAACGCCTATAAGTGTAAACTTTTGTCCACACTATACCACCTCTTTTGCGACGAACCACTCAAAAACCTTAATTAAAAGGAAGTGAAGTGAGTCCCAAGTCACTTTAAAATAACAATAGAGAATCAAAATTGTTCTAGCATCAATTTCATCAAGATCAAGCCTCCTAACAGAAACTGTCATCAACTTCCGGTAAAAATAGAACCACGTTGATGATTAAAGCTACACATTGTCCCATGTCAGAACTTCACAGAAGGAAGTGAAAGAAATTCACGCCAACAGGATCACCAGAACAGCAAATGTCAGTAGCAATAGTACTCGGTCAAATGGAAAGGCTTAAGAGGAGAGAACTCGGAAGAAAGATGGTAAAATCTAAAGCATTGCAGTAGTCGTTTCCTCTGAAGTTATTCCTTCCCTGTAAAGTTACACGAAACAGCCCCATGCTTTACAATCATAATTCATCAATAAAACCATAAGCCACTGGCAAGTCATTTTGAAGAGAAATGAGTTCAAAAGTGGGTGACACTGTCTTCATAAGTTTTCTTTTCCTCCAACTCCATTCACTCATTTTCATAATCTTCATTAGACTCAACTGCACCCATTATAGACACACTATTGCATCCATCTCTTAGTTTCCTTCTAGACACATCCGAAACCTCACATTTAGTTCCAATCAATCTGGATCCAAAAGGGAGTGATTCCAGGAAGTTGAAATAAGCATACTTGATATCAAATTGCATATCATACCCTGCCACGAATAACAGTCATTACAATCCAACAATACTATGCAGTCGGACCAAAAAGAACACAGAAAGGTAAGTTAATCTCACAATAGTTTAAAGCAATAGTGCATCCACCATCACCTGGACTTTGCCTAACATGATGAAACCACATACTTGGCCTGGATCACATGCAACAAACTATGGTTATGAATTATTATAATCCTAACCCCTAAACCTTACAAGCATGGGGGGACTTACAAGTAAAGAACTTGACCAGCTTTGACGGTACATTTGAAGGGATCAGGTCCATTGAAATACAAAGGATACTTGGCCACTTCCTTCTGTCTATCCTCAGGACAAGGATAAGGATTCACACTGCTCCATGGTACATATCTCAGAGGCTCTTCCATCTCCAACTTAAGCTGTCCTTCACTTTCCTAATAATTATTATAACTATTACTATTATTACCATAATCACAATTATCATGACATTAAATCAAAACAAACACTGAAACACACAGAAGAAGAAGAAGAAAAAATAAAACAAACACCTTAGAATAAATATAATGAGCAGCAGGGTAATCTCGTATGTACATTCGGTGCACATCAGTAGGCGGCAATAGCAAAAAATGCTTTTCACCCGAGACAACGACGTAGAGATTCTCGTAGTGATCCTTATGAAACCAAGTCTCCGACTTGTGGTTACCAATCCAGAGATTAACAGCCTCCGGCAAGGAACCGATCGCCTCCGTCGCCCACGGCAAATGAGGATCGCTGTCACCAGCCAATTCGTTGTACTCCGTACGGAAGCAATCGTTTTGCTGCTGAAGATAAGCCACGGATTGGGCATCAGTAGTGTTTAGAACGAGATCGATGGCGCGAGTGAAGGGGACGCGCTCGACGTGCGCTGAGGCGAAGAGGGAGTCGTTGACGACGGAGTCTGCGCGGCCGTCGGGGGTGAGGTGGAGGGATACAGAGGTGTTTGAGAGGACAGCGGATAGGTAGGAAAGGTCTGGCCACAGAGATAACGCCGGCCAGTGAGCAACGGCGTTGGATATGAGGCATGGCTTGTTCTGGGAGACGAAGTCTCTGAGGAAGCGAATCGGACTGGGTGGAGAAGGTAGCGTTTCTATTGCATTGCTGTTGCTTCCTAAGCTCAGCTCTCTTACTTCGTTCCATAGTCTCTCTATTTTCTCCTCCATTCTCGTTCAAAGTGAGTTCGGCTCCTGTAATCAGTCGTTTGGGTGTTCCGCTATTGCATGGTCGTGCTTCCATTGTTCATTATCGGACTATTCTGAATTCGGTTGAGACTAAGCTGGCTATTTGGTGTTCTAAATTTTTTAGTCCTATCAAGAAAGAAGTGCTTATTAAATCTTCTATTTCTTCATTACCAGTTTACATGATGCAAACGATTTGGTTACCTTCCTCTATTTGTGATAATTTAGATCGTTTGGCTCGTAATTTTTATTAAAATTCTTTGTCGGGTAGACATAAGATGCATTTGGTTGGTTAGTATTGGCTTATTCGGCCAAAGAGATATGGGGGTCTTGGCTTCAAAAGTTCTCGATTGATGAATGTTACCCTGTTGGGTAAGTTGGGTTAGAAATTATTTTTGAATGATTCTAAGTTATGGGTAGAGGTGTTACGTTGTAAATATTGTAATGGGGGTCTATTCCCTTTTTTGCAAAGGGTTCGGATTCTAGTTTATGGAAGGGGGTAGTTAAGAGTTTTGATTTATTGTTTCCTCTTTCGGTTTGGAAGGTTGGTGATGATTCACAGATTAGTCTTTGGTTTGATAATTGGTACTCGGGAGGTCCTTTGGTGGATCATATGGATGACTTGTCAGTAGGAGAAGAACATTTTCGAGTAGCGCATATAATTTCTAATGGTTCTTAGGATTTTTTAGGTTTGCATTCTGCCATTCCGGATCATCTCAGGGAGGTTATTCGGGCAATTCCTTTGCCTTTGTTTACTTCGGTGCAAGATAATATGTCGTGGAGTTTTTACCCGAATGGCGCATATTCAGTTCGAGCAGCTTATAAAGCACTTCTTTCGGAAGAGGTGATTAATGTTCCTGTTCCGTCTTATTTTTCTTGGTTGTGAAAAGTGGCAGGTCCACCGAAATTTAAACATTTCTTGTGGTTACTTGGGCACTCATGTCTTTCGACAAATTCTTTGAAGTTCGCACAGGATTTGGCTACTTCTAATTTGTGTGGAGTGTGTTTTTCATATGCTGAGTCTCCTTTGCATTTGTTGCGTGATTGTAGTCGTGCGGTTGCATGGTGGCAGCAGTGGGATGTTCCTGTTAATTTTTTTACTACCGACAACTTGGTTGATTGGCTAGCTTTGAATCTGCATGCTCATATTGTGGGTCCTTTTGGGTTTGCCTGGGCACATTAGTTTCTGGCATGTATTTAGTGGTTGTGGAAGGCTCGGAATCTATTAATCTTTCAAAAGGAGTTTCTTTCCTTACCAATGTTGAATGGTTGTCTTTAAAGTTGCAATGGATGTGTCCCTGACTTCTGTTTCAACACCGAAGCTTCATGGTGTACGGCGATGGATTGGTTGAAATGCGCCGCCATCTGGTTGGGTGAAGTTGAATTGTGACGGTAGTTCTATTGTTAATCCTTAGCTGACTAGTGGTGGAGGATTGTTGCGTGATTCATTTGGTCGTAGGCTCAGGAGTTACTCGTTTCGAATTGGTGTTTCAACTATCTTGGTGGGAGAGTTATGGTCCATTCAAGATGGTTTGATTTTTGCGTGGAATCACGGTTTTCAACAAGTCATTGTAGAATCTGATAGCATGGAGGCGATGCGGATGGTGACTTGTGGTGTTATTTGTTCACATCCCCTGTCTGCTTTGGTTGTGGATATTCAAGCTTTTCTTGCCAAGAATTGGAGTTGCTCTATTAGGCATGTGCTTCGTGAAGGTAATTTTGCACCTGATTGTTTGGCTAAATTAGGTCATGGCATTGCTTCTAATTTTTAGGTTTGGGATGATCTTCCTAACGCCCTCTCCTTAATTATATGGGCTGATGCCTGTGGTATTTCTTTTATAAGGTAGTTTTAGTTTCTCTTACTTGTAACCAAAAAATAAATAAATAAAGGGTGACAAAATAATCCAGAAAGACTGAATTGCTCCGATTTTAAATTGAACTCAAACTCTTAACTTTGTTTTAAGAATAAAAAGTTCAAAGTTCATTAGAAAGGTGAGATGATAAAGGGACTCTTTTGGCTCAAGTGAGGTTGCGGGTTCAAATCGCTTTTATGTATGCAGCCGTTTAAAGCTTGAGGCTAGAGTTTTACCTTTTGTAAGGAATTTACCCGATTTGAGCAGGGATTAGTCTGAATGTGGATAACTTAAAGGTACCTTCTTATAGTTTGGACCCTCCTAAAACACTTCGTCGGAAACAATATGGATGAAGATGGCTTAAAGATATCTTCTCATAGTTGGGACCCTCTTAAAACACATCGTAAAAAAAAACCTCAATATTTTTAGAAATTGTGTTAAGAACTCAATTAATTTATTTATACGATTATCTTTTTTCTTTTTTACTAAAATACTAGAAGTGACTTTTAAAATAAAATTTTAGGTTAAGAACTCAATTAATACGAGAAATTGTGTTAAGAACTCAATTAACAAGTGATTTCAAATCATTTAATATTTTTCAAAAAATGTTCAACTTTTGGTTTTATTTCAATTTAAGTTTAATAAGGCTTGAGTTTGATTCATGTTGCTTAGGCTATTGGGCTTTTAAGCTGCCTGAAAGTCAACAGGCAATAGGACTCTAGTTTAGACGATAAGTATCTTAAATTTGATTGGATTGCGGGTCAAGTTTAGGTTCTAGAAGAGACTTTTAGGTTTGGCTCAAGTCGTGGGGGTGACAGTATAGGTCGACCCTCTGCAATTCCTAAACTTCTACTGGTTTTATGTGTTTTTTTTGGTTAATTTGGATTTCATTTTTTAGAAATTATTAATAATAATGGAATATTAAACAAAATGATCATTTTAATTATTTAATTTTGATATTATACTTATTTATAACTACTAATTATAATCTATGATATTTTGCTAAATAAATAAAAGTTTATAAATTTTAATTGTATTTTTATATTTATTATTAAAAATATTTTAATTGATAAAACTAATAATATTATTTAGATTACAACAACATCAAAAGTTCCGCTAAAAGTGAGGTCTAGAAAGGTCTAAAAAGAAAAAGGAAAAAATTATATATATACACTAAATAAATAAATAAATTACAAATATAAAATAAAATAAAATAAAATAAAAGATACATACTAAAATAATAAAATACTAATTATAAAAAGTAGGCATAAAAGATGACGATAACGATGATGATGATGATGATGATAATTAAATATATACAAGTAAAAATATGAAAATAAATAATACAATAAATATAGAACAATGTAAATAAAAAAGATAAAGTAAGTAAATAAATACACAAACTAGAACGAAAACAAGTAAATAACTAAACAAACAAGTCATTACAAGAAAATGGTTAGGCTAAATAAGAAAATATTTAGATTAAATATAAGACACAAGACTCGAAAGAAAATATTCAAAAGACCTATAAAAGAAAGAAGGACCAATACAAATATATTTATTAAATATAAAATTTTAAAATAAACAGTTCCCTATGTGGACTTTCCCTGAGTGGTATCAACCATTGATGTAATAAAGGATGCAACTCACACAAGTCATTGAAAGGTATAAGTTATGAAAGGCTCCATTAGAAAAACAATTTGCCCTAGAAAAGTATCATAGGCCAATTCCAACCATTACATGGATACAAGCTCTTATAGAAGCATAATGAAGTCTTATAATAAGTTTATGTTTGTCACCACAAAGATATAAGTATTCTACACTTGCCTTTTTTATAAAGATCCTGTGAATAAAAAGTATCGAATCTATGATCCTGTTTGAGTTATGAGTTATACAAGGAAGACTGGTTAAATTTGAGTTATGAGTTATAACGTAATTTATCTTGTGTCAGCAGAGCTAATTAATAGATTTCTCTAAGAGAGATTTCATACATATCCCCTGTGAAGAGAATTGATTGTTCTCTTTAATTTAGGCTGCAACTCACTAGGAAGGGAAACAATGAATGTATACCGAAGATTGACATCATTAAAGCCATTGAGCATATAATATTTTTCAAACATTATTCTGAAATGCTTTTGTAAATCCTTTTGGTTCATAGAACAACACTTCATTTTGAAGTATACATGGTTGCTTTGTTGATCAGTAAGTTGGAAGTCACCAAAAAATTCTTTATGGATCACGCCTAACAAGGAACTGACTCTTGTCAATTGTAGAACTTTTATACACCTATATTCACCAAGGCTTTAGAACCATTCTCTTAAAGTTCTTGTCATTCTAGAGACAAATTTGGTTAAGATGTCCTTGAGGGATATATTTAGCCTTGCCATTTGAAAATTCATCCAGGCATTAAATTATGGAGTTTCGATCTCTCCATTTTGTTGGTGGAACATCATCAAAAGTGAACCATGAACCTGAAGTAGGTTTATAGACAGGAGTTACTTGTGGTCTTACTAGTTCAGTCATGGACTCAACGTCCTCAATATTAGGTTTAACTTCTATGTGGGAAGATTGTGGAACAACCACCATTATTTGGGATATCTGAGCAACATCTGCAAGCTGTTCTAAGTTCTATGAGTTTTTTGTGAAGAAATCAAACTCTTGGCTATAAGCTCAGCTGTTAGAGCTATCTGCTATTGATTGACCTCAATTCAAACAAGTATATAAGAAGTTGTACTTAAAGATCAAATGCAAAGACACAGAAAATGTGCATACCATACAAAGAAGGAAAAATAGTTCAAAAAGAAGACTTTAAGAAGTCATCCTTTTAACAGGAAAAAGACAAAGAGAATAAGATTCTTCAAACGACGTGCTTCTAATGTTAGAAAGTTAGACTGATGTTATGTTTGTGAAAAACCCAACCACTATGCAAAAAGTTGCCCTAAAAATCCAAAAAGGATATGAAGATCCTACAATCCATGGAAGTTATAATGCCCATTAAAGATGATGAAAACGTCAAGTCCCTTTTTAAAGAACAATCTAGTGAGGATGAAAAGACTTTATTTGCAGTCCTTGATAACGAATCTTCTAATGATGAACCCTCTTCTCTTAAGAAGAAGATGACAACCTGATGTACATGACGCAACAGTCTTATTTCAAGAAACAACCTAAAAGGCTAATAGTTATATGAACATATGTCAAGCTCTAGTTACTCTTAGAAAATTATCACAGACCAATTCCAGTCAATGGTTACATAGATACAAGCTCTTGTAAAAGCGTAATGAAGATATAGAAGCGTGATGAAGATATAGATCCCATATATATCACATTACGCGTCATATTTCAACAAGCATATTATGAATATAAAGACTTCATATAGTCATTTTAGAACAATCCAATCATTTATCTCAATTCTTTATATCATCAACATGTACACAAGCATTACACATCATTATATCAATACAATTCAACATTTATTTGCAATCAATCTCATGAACACATATAAAGATATAGATGCAAATGCACATGAGACTTATTTCCATCTTTATTTTGTTATGATCGAGCGCCTACTTAACTATCCCATATCTATAGTGGATACCTGGCTTATTTTAGATATTGTCCCGTACCCATTGTGGATACCAGGCTTATTAATCGTTGAGCTTGTGGCTCTTTGTGCACATTCTGAGCTTTAAGCTCTTTTTATATTGGTCACTCCAGTCACAACTCCTTTATCTGATAATGCATATTCATATGATGGAGTGCAACATTCCACATAATATGTTATCCATCACTTTCTTTCAATGTACACAGTCAGTTATCACAATCATTAGATCTAAGTCCAACATTCAACATTTAGCTGAGTACACATTTCTCCATTCACATACAATCAGTAAGCACTTCCAATACATTCCTAAATAACAAGCTCCTCGGACCAACAATGTTCGGTATCTCACAATTATATAGCTAGCAATTTAGTAACTAAAATTTAAACAAAACAATTCAATTATAGTGAGAATCATCTAGGTCAACTCACAGTAAGCTCTAGATAGCTATTGCCTCGACGAGTCGGTAATGTCTGGATGATGTCGGTCAATTTGTGCTTCTATATCATGCAATACACACATACTTACACATCACTAAGTTGATCAATCAAATAAATACTCAATCATACACATGTATTCATGTTGTGTTCAATGTATGCTCAATTGATTATCCTGGGTATGTAACCTTATTCACAAATCTTGCTCATTCATTCATCATAGCTTATATATAACTAGTTTTCCATTAGGTTTATGCTTTAAGTAAACTTGATTACTCTCAATTCATCATTCACACATTCAACAATTCTTTCCTATCATTTTATAGTCACACAATTTCTCAATTCTCATTCAATCATACCTAATTCATTAATTATATCCTTTGAATCACATTTGCATTCATAAGAACGTCTTTACACCATTAACAAATGATACTTCCCAAATTCATATAGATTGATATCAATAAATCAATTCCTTAATTTATAACCTCAATTAACAACTTAAACTTATCAAATACTTAATCACTTAATCAAGCAACTTTCTAGGTTCATTTTACACCTTAATTAAGCCCAATTACACCATTGTAAAGTGCCTTAACCTTATATAATTCAACACTTGCACAAAGCCAATCTTTTCTCCCTCCAAAGCAATTCCCACGACTGTGGGAAGGAGCCTTATAATTCCCATGATCGTGGGACCCCATGGCCTTCAATTGGATTCCAATTTTAACTCCTTCATGCTCCTTCCAACTTACCTTCACCAAAGTCCATCAATTTCAATTCAATTCTATCTTATTCAAGCTTCAATCCCTTATCAAATTCATATCCAAATCTAATTCAAAAATCATTCATTAGGCAACTCACAAATTATGATCTTCTATTCTTTAAAACCGAAACAAAATCTGTCATTCATTTGATCATACATGTAGTCCTAGTTCTTTCCTATTTCAAGATCACTATATTAACACCTTTCTGTAGCATCAATTCCTTGTACTTCAAATTTCAATTTAATTCATTTATAAAAACAACCTATAGCATACAATTCATACATCAAAAACATAACGTAACATATCCAAGTTCTTCCATGAAATTCCTGTACAACCTCATCATCAACATAATATGCAATCTATCCCCAATTCAAACAACATAATCTTTCTACTATAACATGCAATAAAGAACAATCTCTTACTTACTTATTTAGTTGCAATTCCAGCTCAATTCATCAAGTCAATTTGGCCTTATATGCATGGAAGATTCATCACATGTTAAAGGTAGCAATAGGATGATTTTCGGCTAAGATAAGAGACAACAATAATCTAATTCTTTAATTATCTTGTGAAGGGTAAAATTTGGATTACTAATGTAGCAGTTGGACACAAACATAGCAAAACACAAGGATGTAAAGGTTGAGAGGATCTCGGTGGTGTGTGAGAAGAAGAAACATGAAGAATGAGCATAGCTGCAGGAGCTTAACACCTTAAGTGCTAGGTGTCACCAAATTAATTTGACATATATCCATAGACATGTTCTCCATATGTCACTTAGTTACTTAGTCCATTTGTCACACAACCATTGCTCTCCATTTGTCAGTTAATAACTTCTGTCAGATGTCACTCAATTATAAGCTTAATTAACCTGATTTTCATGTATCAATTTATCTTATCACTTGGCATTTTTCCTAGACCAAATGTACATATAATTCATCAATTTTTCAATTTTAACAATAAATGCCAAGTTTACTAATTGTAACCAATCAAACCAAAATTCAAGACATAAACATTATATAATTCACATCATGATCATTTTAAACTTTTCATACCCCAGAATAGGTCAATTGAGTGCATATACTATCTTTGCAATGTGTACTAAATCATAATTTATATGTGTATGCTATCATTATGAATGTGAATGAAATGCAATTCATGAATTCTCAATGATATGGTCATGTGCAACAATCTAAGGCTCTAACCCTCAATATGGAAAACGGGCTATTACAATTTTAATATTTATTCTTTTATATAACCAAATTTCAAACATAATAAACTTTATGTTTACATTATTAAAAGGAATGGTTTAGCTAGATCAAAGATAAAAGTTTGTCTTTTCAAACAAAAGTTAGATTTTCATGGCATTATATCCAACATGACATAATACAACAATATAAAGTACTTTAGATTTCAAAAATAAGTTTCTTGAACAAATAATGGATAAAAATAGTTATAAAAATTCTTAGGGAGCTTAAATTATATTACGAATTTTTACCATAACCTAAATAAATTATGTAAAGTACATGATAGATTAAAAAAGCCTTTTTTTTAAAAATGGAACAATAGATTAATATATCCAAACAAATAAAAAGACAAGTTAAGAATATCCAAATATTACATTTAGTTAACTCTTATGCTTATAAAATTGTAGAAACAGATGCATCTAACCAAAGATATAGAGGAATAATAAAATATATATTTTTAATAGATTTTTAGGCATTTTAATTTTGCACAAAGTAATCATTTTATAATTAAAAATATCTTTCTATTGTATTATATATTACTATGTTTCAAAATGATTAATTAAACCAAAAATTTCTTCTTCGAGTCAATTGTAAATCTACAAATAGAAGTATTATAAAAGATACTCAAAATATTGCATCAAAATAGATTTTTACAAGATGACAATAAATTTTAAGTGTTTTCATATTTAATTTATTAAAAGTGGAGCAAATTCTATTTTTAGTTTCTTACATTAAGAATTTTAACAATTCAAATAATGATTTTGAGATCAAAAAGACTATAATGTCCATAAAGGTCTTATTTAACAAAACCTCCACAAAGCCCCACAAACCTTAGGTTAAAACACTAACAACCTCAAGTTAATACAAAAGTTTTTATGGAGAAATTATAACTTAGAAGGGAGGTTAATAAAACTGAGGTGGGATGAGGTATGTCCAAGAAAAATAGGGGCTTAAGGATAATTCCTAATGCTACCACTAACAAAGTATTAATGTTGAAAAAGATTTGGTATATTTTATATAATAAGGATACTTTGTGGATTAAATGGGTGGTTCACTCATATATTCTCAAAGGGAAATCATTGTGGTCCATATCTCCTAATAACTCACAATCTTCATTTATTAACAATCTAATAAGGCTAAAGGAAACTATGGAGCCAGGAATGAATTGTAGAGCAGGTAATGGACAAAAAGAACACTTTTGGTATGATAATTGGATAGATCATGATCCATTAATTAGATTTCCTATAGCGGTACAACTCTATAGTAATCTTCCACCCAAAACTAAATTTTGTTTAGTTATTTCTGGTAATAAGCAGAAAGAATTTCCAAATCAATTGATGAACCTAGCTCCCAATTATACTCCTAATTATAGGGATTAGGACTTCTACTTTTGGATGAACAGACCCCCTGATTCCTTTTCTAACAAGGTATATAGAGAGTGGATAGCTCAGGGACAATCTAAAACAATAGACTAGTACCTTATAGTTTGGAATAAGAACTTAAGACCCAACACCTCTTATCTACTATGGTTGGCTATATCGAATAAAATGACCACGATTGATAGACTACAATTTTTAAATATGGACAACAAATATCTCCTATGTAAGGATGCTTGTGAAACCAGAGATCACCTTTTTCCCAATGCCCTTTTACAGAGAAGACATGGAAAATAATTAAGGAGAAATGTCATTAGAGATGGGATAGGAAATCACTTCTTGACATGCTAGAGAAACTAAAAAATTTGAAGATTAAACTAAAAGGGGATAGGGATGTGCACATTATCTCCTTTACCACCAGTGTTAAAGAGATATAAAAAGAGAGGAAGCATGTAATTTTTATAGGCAGAGATTAATCTAATCAGAAAGTGATGAACTCCTTATCGTGAAGATAAGAGAATGGGTTTTTCTCTCTAATGACCTTCCTAATTATAGTGAGAATATCAGTAGAGTATAGAATCTTGTATAGAGCTAACAAATAAACAAGGCTAAACATGTAAAGCTAGATCATAGAAGGTGATAATAGATTAAGCAGTTACCTGAAAGAGGAAGTCATCCCTTTTGAAGCCTAGGAAAAGCATCATCTATATCATTTGAGAGAATGATGAACTACACGAGTGTAACATCTAAATACCCCCTGGGAGGATACATGGATGCCACCCAAGACAGAACAAACAAAACCAAACATCACACTGATATTTATTT
>JANZLC010000001.1:16785585-16797081 GCA_026413385.1 Erythroxylum gracilipes
TTGTATTTGCTTATTTCATGTAAATTTTAAGGTTTTGAAGTTTCCATTGTATATTGTATATGTTTCCTAAGCATGTATGGATGTATGATTGTATGTTTGAACATGTAAAAGCAAGCATGAACTTGTAGTTCCTTTAAGAGTTGGAAATGAGTGGATGTTTAGGAGTTAGGTTGAAATGTTAGAATGCCTAAGATTGTGTTGTTTCCATGTGGAGTTGATGTTGAGATGATTGCATTGGTTTGGTTGTTGGAAGATTGAAGTGATTTTGTGTAGGTATGGAAGTTTGGTTGGAACTTGAAGGTTTTGGCTAGAGCATTTTTAGGGGAGGTGCTGTCCAATTTTTTTAAAAAAATGGGCAGCCACCTTGTTTTGGGTTTTAGGCCATATTAGGGTTTAAATTTGAGTGAGAGGTATTTCTTAAAGTTTGTAGAGCTTGCCAAGATCTTTAAAACGGTATAAAATGGGTTAATTTTCGACTTAGGATGAAAAAGTTATAGGCATTTGAAAATTTCTGATTACTATTCATTTGGTCATTTTTACTATTCATATAGTAATTAGCTAAACAACAACTTTAAACAAGTTTTTACTTCTTTTAATGATTGATATGCCTTTTGTTTCCTTCATGAAAGTTGTAAAGAAACTTTCATCTTTCCGATGTAGTAACATAGGTCAATTTCGATTCTTTTGTATCAAAAGATGTGAATTTTCAATTTTGGCATGATGTAAGAGAAGTTGAGTTTAGGCTAAAATTTTGAAACAACTTATGACTGAATTTGTCTTTAACATCCTTCTAGAACGTGATAGCGTTTTTATTTATGTTTCGCTAGACGTTGAAATAAACAATATTACACCCTTTTTCTTATTTTCTTTGTTTCTTCTCCATTTGACCTCCGATTTGCATGCAATTCGAAGCATTGGTTAACTAGTCAAATTTTCTACCCCTTTTTAGTAAAGCAAGAGTGTCAGGTTTTAGTTGGACTTTATGGCCGATGTGTGTCGGTTTTGTGTGAAATTTCATTTTTGCGATCTATACATATCTGATTGATGCGTTTTCTGTTTCATTTGACCTAGAAGTATGGAATTTCGTATTAGCTTAGGAATCGGATTTAATTATGAGCCCTAAGCAGATTAATTTTTATTGGAGGATAATTAGGGTCAATTTATCAAGTGTATTCAGATGACGTGCACTTAAGGTCGATTCGAGGTTTCTTTCGTGGTGAGGAATCCCTTCCTCGTAGGATGCGCGTCCAGATGTCACGTAGGACGTCGGACACGTGTCGCACCAGGGAGGGGTTCCAACAAATTTAATTAATGGCTAATTCAAAATATAATTTATTAATAACAAAATGGTACTTTATTTTAAAAGTAAAGTTCAAGGTTATCTTTACCTCGATTTCAAACTCAGTTAATTAATAGTCCAAATTACTCCTTAATCGAACCTTCAGACCTAAAATTTACAAAATTTTATTAGACTAATTTACGAAAAATTTCAACTCAAATACATTTAATAATCTAACATTATTTTCTTTTCCACTTTATTCTTAATTACAAAAATAATATTCTTACTAACCTAACCACCATAATTACCAAAATACCCTTAACTAATTAAAAGTCTTATTTTACCCTTATCCATTTGAATTAATACCTAAAATGGCCTTCTTGGAAGTAAATTCTAGATTTACCATTCACTGTTTGCATTTCCTATTGTGCACCTACATGTAACTTAAAATTTCAAAAATATGTCATCTTCTTCACCTCTCCTCTTCTCCTATCTCCTCTTCTTTTATCATTTTTCAGCCACATTTTCTCCATTTTTATCCCGTTCCATGACGTCAATTATTGTCTCAAACAACCACAACATGCAATCCAACTATAAACTAATGTAGGATGATTGAAATCATAAGGAAAAAAACATAAGATAGTTATTGGAATTTTTACTTAAGTGTAAGGGATTTTGGGGTTGTTAATCTCCATAACTTCCTCCAATTTTTGTGAAAAATAAGCATAATGAGGGAACCTATGAGGGAAGTGTCACATGGAGGAGAAAAATGGCACATTAAGACATATACCAACTATACAAATTGAGAGAAAATGAAGAAAAAGAAGTTGTCTATTGTTGGTGTTTCTCTAAGTTTACAGTTGATGACTTCTTTTATGTGTTTAATAGTTATGGGCTGGGCTATTGGGTATTTATTTAATGATGGGCTTTATAGCTATAATATGGTTTGTTGTGAGCAATTGGAGCTAAATTGTAATATTTTGCTTAAACTTAAATTATGAAGAATGAAAATTTCTCATTTCAACTAAGTGGTAATGTGTTGTGTTTTGTCTTTATTCTTTTGTTATTCATGAAGTTTCCTTAATGATGCCTAATTAATATTAAAAATCATCAAGAAGTATATACAAAAGTGATTATATAATAATAAATAATTGGAGCAAGACATACAAAAGTGATTATATAATAATAAACAATTGAAGCAATATATACAAAAGTGATTATATAATAATAAATAATTGGAGCAACATATACACAAGTGATTATATCACAATCCATCTTTATACAAAAGTGATTGGATCTATCTGTCCATATATAAAAGTTATTGGATGTATTAACTAAAGTTTCAACAACACATAGACATCATTAATGTAAAGTTTGTGAATTAACCATATTGCTTCCCTCATTTACACTTGATTGAGAAGGTTGATCATGTACTGGTTGATTCAATGATGTTCTCCTTCTCATTGATTCGGTTTGTAAATGTTGAGAAGTTATGCTATTTTATCCTTTGAACCTTAAACCTCTTGGTTCGAAAGACAACTTGAATGAATGTGGATCAACTTTTCCAAACTTTCATTTACTACTATGAAAAAAGCTACCAACCTGTAAATAGATATGTTGTTAATAGTAATCATTTGTGAAAGTAATCAATAATGTCATTAATGATCATATACTCACAATATTACTTTGTTAACTTGCTACGATAACAGGTTCAGCTTGAGAAAAGACCTCAGAGATTACCTAACAAATATGAATCAAATAATATCATAAATGTTCATTAGATATATGAAGCAATACATAGTAATCAAAAAATGTTTTATACTTGTGGAGATTGCTGAGTAGGTTTAGTTGGGCCTTCATTCTTACATTTTTTGGCATTGTGGCTAGAATTGCCATATTATCTACATTTTTGTCCTTGACTTTTTCGAGTTAATTTGTTTGGATTTTCAACTTAATAGGCTCATATAATCCTCTCCTTCTATTTTTTTAGGTATTACTGGCATAACTCTTTTGGATCAGAATTTATTAGTTCAGCATTAATAGTAGGCCAAAAAAATTATACCTTTAATAGGTTGTAACACATGCTCATATAATGCTAGGAATTTGGACTTCTCGTAGCAATCATTCACAAATGCCTTCAACTGTTGCTTGGAATGGTGAACAACATTTATAACATGTTTGCATGGATATCCATAAAGCTCCTATGCCTGACAACTACATAATTGGTGTCTACCCATTCTTACAATATGTTTGCCATCACCTTTAGAAACTTCGTATGCTCCATCACCATTCCAAATTATTCTTCACGGCATTATGTCTTTCTTATTCTTCTCCAATTTGTTTGTAATCTTTGGTGCAACATATAACTTCTAAATTTGCACAATTCTCTCCTATCTACAAGCCTCTTCATCACCATGATTCTAAGTGTCTACCAATCCTTACAATATGTTTGCCATCACCTTTAGAAACTTCATATGCTCCATCACCATTCCAAATTATTCTTCACTGTATTATGTCTTTCTTATTCTTCTCCAATTTCTTCGAAATCTTTGGTGCAACATCTGACTTCTAAATTTGCACAATTCTCTCCTATCTACATGCCTCTTCATTACCATGATTCTAATGGTTTCGAACATATTTATCTCTTGTTGATAAAATCCATCAATTAAAGCTTCACTCATATTATTGTCGACAACTAGACATTTTGATTCAAATGATTGGTAACATCTTGCTTATCTCTCCCTAGGATATTCAAGCAACGATAATGCACATCCAGGTTTGATTTTATCTAATCTTTTCAACTACGCGTTAAATCTTCAACATACATTGACCAAGCACAATTCTAAAACTGCTTCCGCAAATCCTTTCCCTTCCAAATCATATGCCAATTATGGTATATGTGTCTAGCACATGTCTAATAAGGCATATGGTAATAGTATCCAAATGTTATTACAATTATAGTATATTACCGATGTGTTTTCAAGAATAGTTTAATTGAGTTGATGATTGAGATATAGGAATTTGAAACATATAAATATGTAAATTGAGATAATTCTACAGCACTAGTTTGAACTACAAGATTAGTTTCTTCACTTAAAAGCAAGCTTTATAAATCATACATCATCAAAGTTCAATTGGCCATAGAACTTTTTCTAAGAAATGACTACTAAAAATCTACTATAGTACTTTTCTAATAAGAGTTTATCAAGTGTTTAGGGAAGCTGTGGAAAATCTAGTTTGGTGTATTCTTATTTTTTATTTAGGACTTAATAAGTAGAAAAGTTATTTGAATATGTACATACGAGGTTATTTGATGGTGCCACCCCAAAAGTAATTGTGTTAAATAAAAGAGATAAAACTTGCTTATGTCAACATGATGCTCCAATTCATGCTAATGAAAATTGTACTAATAACTTTACTTATTTTTAGTAATTTTTAGTATAATAACAAAAAATGGGTTTAATTCTCAATATATGTATACACATCTGGACAAATGGTAAAAGAGTTTATCAAGTCTTTAAGGAAATCGTAGAAAATTTAGTTGATTCCTTCTAATAATGTTATTTTATTATAATATTTATTTATAATAATAATAGTCATAATCACAGCGCTAGAAGTTGACAATAATTATGAAAATCATCAATGTTATATATTGAAGCCCAGAACTTTGGCAGTTGGCGACCCAAAAAGTTTAAAGCCATATTTTCTATAAACTTCCATATTTACTAACCTATAATTACTGTGCTTATCAACAAGTTTAGTTTAATTCTTTCCCAGTACAAAATACAAAAAACCACCATTCATGATTATTCTTTTTCAACATAATATTTAAGTATAATTTTCTCTTTTGGCTCATCAATGAGTATAAATGGTATAATCATACCTATAAAATTTCCCTTTTTAAGTATACTGAGTGTTATAAAGGTCTTCTTAAGCACCAAACTTATACTGTAAGTCGGGCATACTCCTTTGTTTGACAATCTTACTTAGGTTCATTTAAGCAAAACTTAGCCTTCCCATGAAATCATCGACCAATAACCTTGTTCTCGATCGCCTCACAACCCTCACAATGCTTAACTCTCACACTCCCAAGAAAACTACAAAAGTAATAGAATAGTAAAGGCAATAATAAAAGCAAGAAAGAGATACAACAATAATGTCAACCTTTATTACTTCCCTCATAGTATACAAAGGATGCTCTCTCAATCTCTATATGTGAGGAGCAAGGCTTAAGTGAGCTTTATATAGACATTCAAGCTTGATGGCCAAGTTAGAATCCTAACAGAACTCTACTACCCAAGATAACATCTTATCCTATTAGATTACATCATTATCCAATAAGAAAACATCCCCATCTAAATAGGACTCTATTCGATAAGGTCTATCTACATTCCAACTAACAAGATAAAATACTATACATGATCTATCCTTATCCATAAAGATGTTCACCATCTTCAGACAATCCTCTCGCATGGTCTTTATCCTTTAAAGCTGATATTTATCTTCCGTGATCTTATTCGCCTCATCATCCAAGATCTCCCTATGATCTTTATTCGTTGATAATGAGTCATCCAAGCCAAAACTAGTCATATCACACTGGTCTGGTCCAATGCTTACCCATGTTAAGTTCATTAGCCATGGTCCGTCCATTAGCCATTTCAGCTCGTTTAGGGTTCGAAACTATACCAAAACTCTCACCATGATTGGCCTAACTTGCTAAGTCACCTTGGAGCTTTTCGCATACTACCACCATGCATGTGATCCAGCTAACCTTTTACCTAAGGCCTGTCTCTAGCTAGCTGTGAAATGTCTACATGTGCTAAGGGCTAACACTAAGGCTATTTAGTTTTTATAATTAAATATCAGTTTAAATAATATAAAGACTTCTTTCCCCATATTTACTATTTGTTTCAAAAAAATTATGTTATGGGTAATGACATGAATGCTTGATTACAAATAAAATTAATAAGCAAAAATCCTCATTTCAATGAAAACATTTGAAGTTAAATGATAGGAAAAATTTACACACAATGACAAAGTTTCATCTTCGATTATTAAAAAAAGGCTAGCATATAGTGAGCTGTCATACTTTTGCAGTAAAAATCAAAAGTCAATGTCTTGTTTGTTGGAGCAAAGATTGAAGAAGAATATTTTAATGCAATCAAATAATTACTAAAATTCCAATTAACCTTGATTAAAAATGGTAGATTTGACTCAAGAGAATGAAGACCACTTTTTAAAAATAATCCTTGATAGAAAGTGAATGAGGAATAAGAAAAAGGGAGATATGAACAAAAATCCTATAATACAACGGACAAATGAAAAAACCTACATCTACTGAGCATAGACTCCTTACCACTATTATTTATAGTGATAATGTAAATAAAATTAGTAAAATTGACTCGCATATAAAATTGCATCTATTGTAACAAAAGAGGTAGACAATCTTTCTTACAATTTTCTTTGTTCTCTTAAGCACTTTTATATTATGAGCTTCATGTTCCCTCTCTCTCTCTTCTCTTCTCTTCTTTTCTCTTCTTCTTATAAAACTTCTATCAAAGGATAGTAATACTAGCCTGAATTTGACCTAATTAGGCCTTAAAATAGATCGAGTTGAGTCGGGCTTAGGCTTCGGTTAGGCTCGAGCTTGATCTAAAGCTAGATCGGGTTTGAACCGAACCCAATCAGGCTTGAGCTATCCGAAATTGAGCCCTCGATTGGATTTAAATTAAGCACAATGAAATTTTTTATTTAAATTTTAAAATAGCACCGTTTAATTTGATTTTTTAGAACTTCAAATCAAGCCGAACTTGACTCAAATTAAAAAAAGTTTGAGCCCTAGCTCCAAGTCTGGTTAACTCAAGTTTAGCTCGTTAACTTTAGGTTGAGTTGGAATGCGCAAAAATTACCATCTTTAGGCATAATTTGTTTCTCAACTTGAAACTCCATCCGAACTTAAACTAAAATGACGTTATTTTGAAAAGTTATGTTAAAATAAATTTGTTTTTTATTATTAATTTTGTTATACTAGTCCAACTTTGAAAAATAGAGTTAAAATGTTTCAACTTTCAATTTTTAGCAAAAATAGCTCAACATTAAGTTTATTGTTAATGCAGATGATGTGATGACCCACGTCAAATTAGTATTTATATCACATTACTTAAATATTGTGTCACTTATAAATTTTATTATTTAACAAATTAAAAATATCAAAATCCTTCTAACAATCACATAATATCAATGGTAATTTGACATAGCTTAATGTTACTCACATTAACTGAGAGCCTAAAATCGAGCTCTTTTTACTAAAAATTAAAGGTTAGAATACTTTAATAATATCTTTTAAAATTTAGGCTAATATCGTATAATTTAATAAAGTTTGAGAATTTGTTTTAATAATTAAGCCTAGAAGTAAATATGTTTTTAAGTAATGTTTCCAGACCCGACTGAAATTGGGTCGACCCAAGAAATTGCCTACTTGGCGGTTTTATTAGAATTATTTTGCGTGTACTCGTTTTCGGCTTTTATTCTGATCTTCGGTCTTTGAAGTCTAAAGTCTCTTTCGCTTTCACTGCGAACCTCTCCATCTGCTGCACTCTCAAATGGTAAATTCCAATTTCTTTGATGATTTGATTTGTTTTCATCTTCGCGAATTTCTCTGTTTTGAATATATTTCCTAACGTTCTCGCAAAACATGTGGTGGCGTTAGGGTTCGCATATCTGACTATTTCTTTTTGGGGTATTCCATCTGATTAGTATAATGTTGGAGTCCGAAATTTGCCCTGAATATGTTAACCCGGACGAGAGAACGGAAATTAGATGCGTGGATAAGTTGCTACTTGGTGCTTGCTAATCATTAATAACTGATTTCTTAATTGCAAATCTTATAAAGAGAGTTGGATTGTTTTTCAGTACCCCTGAGGCTTCTGCATCCACTTCCCAAACATTCACACTTTGATTTCGTTCTTTGTTCTTTCATTTTTCCTTCACTCCTGTTTTGGACATGCCGCTTGTGAAGCTCTCTTGTTAATTAGGAGATTTCTAATCTTAGATTAGTGATTTGCTTGTATTTAAAGTTGAAGTTCTGCACCTACACAGTTTCTTCTCTTCTTGTGCAGGCTAATAGGCACACCATTATTCTTTTGCAGACTTCTCCAAATAGAGCAAGTAGAACTTTTATGGATTACGGTTCAATTAGTCAAGCTATGGATGGTATGCAGTACAATGCTTCCTAGCAATCATCCTATAAGTTGTCTCATTATCATTGTCTATGTTCATTCCCCTTTAACATTGTACTACTGAAACTTGTAAGTTTGTAATGTCTGATTCGTTGGTTATTGCCATGAGTGCTTCTCAATGGTATCTTGAAGTTCTGGGTGAATTTGGTGTCGTGTGAGCCTTGAGGGTTTACATTGTGATTCAGAATATCTTCTTGGATGATACACTGATACCATGAAAAAGCTTGCTTTTGGGGTGACTCATTGCTAGCATGGATCTAAGAGAAGCTACTACTTTTCAAGTATCTTCACCTTCTATTTACACTACAAGATTTACTATCATTGCTTTTATTTAAACACATACATGTGCTGCTTTAATTGAAGAAATACGTTAACCACGAAATTTTCTATCTTATCTTCTTCTCATTGGTCTCTGATGAGATTTAAATTACCATATTTGCAGCCTATTTTAGATCGATTAGTTGCCAATTGGATACTTGCTATACATCTTTTTGCTTAATATTTTAATAGCGTTTTCTTTCTTGGATCCTCTCTCCATACTTCATGACCCTTTTCTACTACATTTGTTTGATCCATTTGTCAGTAATGAAGTTGATGAATAATTGCTTCTGCAAACCATGCTCAGGATTATCTACTCTTTGGATATATGTGATCAGATTGGATTATCCTTACTAGTTTGGGGCACTCCTTTTGGGTCTTATAGGTATTTGTGGACTATATGAAAGGAAGCTTAAGGAGATACATCCAGCCCATGCAAACATCTCTTATGACATTTCAGATCTCTACAACTTCATTGATGGACTTGCAGACATGAGCGCATTAGTGTATCTTCCCTTTCCCTGTCTCTCATCTCATTTCTGTTTTTGCATTTGTTTGCTCATATGTTCTGCACACTGCAATGTTCCTAAAATACTGCAATTGAACTAATAAGCAATCCTGTATCTAAAGCAAAGCTTAAGGATTGGCATATATGGCTGGCATTCAGCCTTAAAGAAGAAAGAAATTGTTTATATATATGTATATATATGCGGATTGGGAAACTATAGGTCAAACGTGCGATTTCTATTTGAACTTTTCACAAAATGTTAGTAAATCCCTACCATTATCTTTGTTACTATTTTGTACCATAATGTTATTAAAAAGGTACTCATTGCACCTTAAATAAGGTGGAAACGTGGTACCAAAAATAATAACAGAGTTTTATATAGACCTTTTATGAAACGTTGAGATACAAATTTCTTCTTTGATTTATGTCTAAAGAAATCAATTTTAAAATTATGCTAACATTTGGTGGGTTCAGATATACCAATTGTGACACAACATATGCTAAGTTAACAACGTAGTTATTAGGAATTGACAAAAATATAACTCTGCTAGGATTTAGAATTTTACTAATACTGTCTTAAAAAAAGTTAATGTGCAACGTGATACATAAATAATTGTAGGGGTTTATTTATACTTTTTGAAAGATTTTAATGTATAATTAGGACCTTTGGCTGTAAACTATGTTATTTATGATGTTCTAAGAATAAACTTGCAAAAAATGCTAATAATTGCGGTAGTCGATTAATCAAAATCAAGAGAAAATAATAGAAGATATGAATTAATATTGTTGTGGTCGATTATTTCTGAATTATGAAAATAAAGCTTAGCAGGCTGCAATGCAAGGCCTTAGTTTGCTAGAAAAATTATCGCAACTGCAAGTGTACGTGGGGGGTATATTTAATTACCATCAAATGGCTCTGCATATTTGACAGTGGCATTGAAGGGTTACTTTCAATGACTTAATGTTCATTGTGGTGTGGTTACTTGTATGACTTGATGTTCATTTGGCTTGCAGTTATGATCACTCCGTCCAGGCGTATTTACCGTATGACAGGCAGTGGATCAAGCAGCGTACATTTCAGCACCTTAAGAAACTGGCACATTGAGTAAACTACGTAACTTATGTAAACTAATTAGCACCTATATTTCATCCGAAAAGATTACAGCTGGAGGAGGTCAAGTTTTTAAAGGTTGTTTGATGCCGCAGTCGTACCCCTGTATTTGTGTTCCTCTCACATTTCTCCACTTTGCGAATGCAAGTGACAATTATTGTAGTACTCAGCTCTAAGGACTAACGTATTGATGAAGACCCACTGTTCTTGTTGATGTTGAAACAGTATATGTTATAAACTAGAATTTCTGCTGCACCACTTCGTTTTGACGTCATTTAAATATGTACATTGTATTTAAATTAATATAAGTAATTATAAAATATGTAATTATTAGTTTTACTAATATGATTATATTATAAAGAGTTTATATTAAACTAGTAAGTGTAATGTTTTATAGAAATAAATTTTAATTTATAATATTGTATTTTCAATATCTCTGTCATTTAAATTTCAGGAAACTTAAATGATATATCTAAATCTAAAATAAAATTTAAATTTTTGGTTAAATGTTAAACAAATTAATTACTTGCATATTCATATTTAGATACAAGTTTTAAGTTTAAAAAAATTAATATTTTTAAATTTTAAATTTTTATCTAATAACATATTTAAGAATATTAATGTTTCATAAATTATAATTATCTTTTTTCAAGTTTTTATTAATTCCTTTCATAAGTGTATTAACAAATTATAAAAAGTAAATCAGATTATTAACTATTTCTTAAAAATACTTAATCAATGTTGGTACATAACTAATAATAATCATTTAGTAATAAATAACATGAAAAAATATACTTATGTTATAAAAGATAGAAAAATATGGTGTGCCACTAATTGTTATTAGTGTATCAAATGCATCACTTAATTGTTAGTACACCAAATGCACCACTTTATAGTTAGTGTACCACTTAGTATTTTATTAGAAATTTTGTACTATAAATAGAAGGGTTAACTTGATGTAAGATATACCAATATATAAGAAGAATTCTCCTCTCCCAAATACTCTGAAATTTTAGTTTCGGTTTTATAACACGTTATCAGC
>JANZLC010000001.1:16797181-16820695 GCA_026413385.1 Erythroxylum gracilipes
GATGTAAGATATACCAATATATAAGAAGAATTCTCCTCTCCCAAATACTCTGAAATTTTAGTTTCGGTTTTATAACAAATTAAAATTAAAATTTTCACTATTTTTTATAAAAACAAAAATTTTCCTATTTTTTCCAGTTATGAAGATCAAATAGTATTTAGATATAAAGAAAGAATTTCAACAGTTACTAATGAAATTATAATTATTATTTATAATATATAATTTTGAGAAACAAGTAAAAAATTAAATATTATAAATTTAAAAGATATAACGTAAAAAAGTCTATACATTTCTGATAGTATATAACTGTAGAAAATAATTAAAACAATTATTGAACTACATAAATAATATATTTTAGAGTCAACTTTACTTTTTACAAATAAATTTTAATATTTTAAGTTCAAAATTAAATCATTTATATTTAATTTTTATTTATGAATATATAAAGTCAAGAAAATACAAGACATTGTAAATGAATCTTCTATAGGTATATTTATTTTGTATTTATTGTTACTTTTTATGAAATTGAAAAGAATTTTTTATTATTTTATAAATATAATAATTAAATATCTACTTAATTTTGTTTTGATTTCATAAATGTAGTTGTTAATTTATTAATTGACTTATATAAAATATACAATTTATAACTCGTTGTTTGGAAACAAAAATTATTTAATAGATGATTAATCATTTAAACATAAGGTTTAATATATAATTAAATCATTTAATATATGCAATAAGTTAAAATAAAATGTCATCATTTCTATATGGTTGCCATTACAAAATAACATTACAAATATACAAAATTAAACTTTGGAAAGGATATTTTCAACATGATAGTAAACTTACAAATGCACATTCGTTCATTATCCTATTCATGGGTAGTTAAATACGTAGTAGAAAATAGTTTATGCTAATTTTTCTTTTATTTTGTATGCCTTTAAAATGACTTCTAAGATATGTCTTGATTTATAAGGGTATACTCATTACTCAACATAATGTGAAGTTTTAAATATTTAAGCAATGATTTGTTCTCTTTTTACTTTGTATAACAAAGTCATTTTTGCAATATGCATTATTATAAAGTAAGATGTAAGATAGGATATATCTGGACATGTTTATAGTTTACTATTGAACTTTTATAGTTATATAATGATGTTATATACAAAGCCTTTATTTTTAAATATGTAGTTATTGTATGCCTTTATTTATTTTATAGATAAATGGAGGAAAGTTCAAGTATTCCTGATAATTCAGTCTCTTTAAGAAGATTCAATTATCCAACTTGGGCTCGTGTTAAATTGGTTTCTAAAATGAGGGACCATACTATTTGTTTCTATTGTAACAAGCATTTGAAAGGTGAAAAAATCACTAGATTAGAGAAGCATTTAGATGAGATAAAAAAATGATGCAAAGCCTTGTAAGAAAGCTAGCCTTGATGTGAAATGACAAATGAAAACTTTGCTTGAAGAATATCAGCATAAGAAAAATAAAAGGCAAGAACTAAACTACGAAATTGGTAGTGGAAGTTTTTTTTCAATGGTCAGGATGATACTAGGGATGTTGAAGGTTATACTCCTATCCAACAAAAAGAGATTATTGCATTTGATGTTAGGAAGACAAAAAGATAGGTGTTTAACTGTTTTGCACTAGGAACAACTCCTAGAGCTCAACATTTAATTCACTATGCCTTACAATCTAAAAAAGTAGCTTGTAATGTGAATATGACAATGGCTAGATAATAGTATGATTAAGCTAGGCAATTAAGCCATGCTTTGGCTCTGTTTGATTGAGTTCTGGCTATCTAGCCCAATCTAACTTTATCGGGCTTTGAACTACCAAGCCTGATCAGGATAGGACTTGAGCTATATGCCTCATGCCCAATCGGACTTTAGGAGGGCCCAGGTGAGTGCAAAACTTTTTAAACCAGGCTGTCATCCCTAGGTATGATGTAGGAGTATCATTTAATGTTACTCGATCTGATTATTACCAACTTATTGTGGATGTTATTACCTTTTACGGTCCATGATATAAAGATCTTTTAATTGATGACTATAGAGGCAATCTTCTAAGCAGCTCTATTTTGAAATAGAAAGTTATTTGGATGAAAGAATGACTGAGACAATTTATAGGTATTCAATCATGTGTGATGGTTAGATAAATAGAAGACATGAACCTATTATAAATTTTTGGTTTATTTTGCAAAAGGGACAATATTTTTTAAGTCTATTGATGCATATGGCCATATGAGCTATGTTGATACTCTATTTAAGATATTTGATGAAATTATAAAAGAGGTTGGGCCTGAAAACATTGTACAGTTCATCATTGACAATGATTTTGCTTATAAAGTTGCTAGACAGAGGTTGCAAAGTAGGTATAATTCTTTTTTATTGAACTTCTTATGCTGCACATTATATTAACTTGATGTTGAAAAATATAAGAGATCATTAATACTTTCTTATAATTGATGAAATTGTGAAAAAAGCAAGAAAAGTGACCAAGTTCATCTATAATCGTGCATGGGTCATAAATTTGATAAAAAAAAGGTTTTACTAATGGTAGAATCTTCTGTCGGCCTGTTATTACATGATTCGTCACTAATTTCTTATCACTTTAGTGCTTTGTTCTAGTGAAGAAGGAGCTACTACAAATGTTTAAAAGTGATAAGTGAATTGTATCTTACTATACGAAATCTAATGTTGGAATGGAGATTTCTATAATTATACTTGAAGATCATAAATTTTGGTCTTAATGTCAATTTCTTTTTGAAGTTTGTAAGCCTCTAGTGAGAATACTTCATTTAGTTGATAGTGAAGAGAAGGAAATAATGAGTTATTTTATAACGTCATTAAGAGGGTGAAGGAAGCAATCAAGTCCAATTTGAAAAATAGGTCTTATTTGTATATACCTTATTTTGTAGTCATCAGTAAAAGATAGAAAAAAGCAACTTTACACTCCATTATTTGTAGCTCGAGCGTTTTTTTAATCCTAGTTTCTATTTTAGATCAAGTTTTACCAAAAAAAAACTAAAGTTAAAGATCTCCTTAATTTACAAATAGAGGTATTTAAGGACGTGTCTAATAATATTAGGATGCCCATTGCAATTCTTTAAAGAGAAAACTTTAATCTAGGTATATATTTCTTCACTTTTGTTACTTGTTTAAAATTATTCATCACTTTATTTTATTTATAAGGTTCTTTTATTGTGTTATAACTACTTGGTGGGACTAATTCAAAAGTGATGTTCCAAAATTACAAAGATATGTAATTCAAATTTTAAATCAATGCATGAGTGTAACAAGGTGTTAAAGGAATTGGAGTATATTTGAATTCATCAATTTTAAGAAAAGGAGTGAATTAGAACACAAATATTGAATGATTTGGTATTTGTTCAATACAAGATAAAGTTTCTAGATAGCTATGTTATGATCATTATTAAGTTGAATAAAATTTCCTACAATTTATTAACAATTTAATTTTATTTGTTTACTAGAACTCTTAATAAAATAAGTAGTTTTGTAGATCCAGTTTGTCTTGACCAAATCAATCATTTAGTGGATTGGATTTTAAGGAACTAGTTTAATAAATGAAAGTGACGAAGAAAATCTTAAATGAAAAAGTATCGATATGTCATTTGGTTTAATGAATTTTAATGATATTGGTGATAAGACTCCTCTCAATAATGAAGATTTTTTACCAAATAAAGATTGGGGTTGATGCGATTATAGTGGAAATTCGATTGAATGAAGTACAAGATTTTTTTATTTATTCCCTTTTCTTTTAATTTCACTTATATTTGATATATATGTTAAATTTTATATGTGCAATATAAATATAAAACTTTTAATAATGAGTATTTTTGTTTCAAGTTTTACTTCTAATTGTTTGTGTTCCTCAACATGAAGTTTTGTTGTAAATTGTAATGCTTATGGAGTCATGAACCTATATTATTCTTACCATATAATGTTTTGATGTAATTATACAAGATGTTTTGATGTAATTATTCTTTATTATATGATACAAATGGTAATATTTTAAATATTTTGCATTCTTTTTAATTTTATATTTGTGTGATTAAACAATCTTTTTCTTATACTAATGGTTATTGTATATATATGAAATATGTGAAAGTAATGTTAATAAGAATAAAGAGATTGTTGTTACTTTAAATTTATATTATTATAATTTTTAGAGACAGACCTGATATAAAATTAAGAATTATATAACACAATATATTGGGAGACTATTTTGTAATTTTTTAAATTACTCGAAATAGTACCCAATATTGATTGATATTGATACATATTGTACTAGAACCAAATTTGATACCAAAACTGTTATGGTATTCATAATATTAAGGATGTGGATAATTTAGAAGCGATATTGATACATATTGTATTGGAACCAAATCTGATACCAAAATTGTTATGATATTCATAATATTAAGGATGTGGATAATGTAGGAGCATAACCAATACACCAACATTCGAAGCCCACAACTCGACCAGCTTTAGGACTGTGGTTTACGTTTGATGATATTCTACTGACCAAATGATGAGACATGTTACATGAATTTGGAGCATGGATTGACCTACAAATGACTAGGCTATAAGCTACTCTTAAAGAAGCATTAATGGATTTTTTCTCTAAAATGACTGGAAACTTGCGATAATAGTTTTAAAGTCTAGGAAAATATAGGGGGCTTTAGGTTATTAAGCTTTCGAAGGTGGGAATGATCCACAAGAAATTTATTAAAGACTTTCAATCAATCGATAGGCAAATTCATTAAGAATACTTCAAAATGAAGTATTGGTCACTAAATAAAAGAGACCTTTAGAGGCATTTTTAGAAAATGTTTGAGAAATATTACATGTTAAACGAATTCAATGATGTCCATCTCAAATATACATTTATTTCCTCTTTCACTAATGAACTACAACTAGAGTAATGGAGAATGATAAACTCCTGGTATCGTGGCATTATAGAAATCTCATTAGGAGATATATATCAAAAAACTCTGGCTACTCTCGTCAAATTACGTGAACAAAAAAAATTCTTCAAGACAATGATGTTAGAAAAATAACACTTCAAATAGGCCTATAAAAAGCCATATTTGAGATTAAATGTAAGAAAACAGTAGGATGTTTTTGTAAGAAAAAGTCCCATTTTCGCAAAATAAGACTGAAAGAACATTTGTGTCCTCATAGAAGGAAAAGGAGAATTTTCATATTGTTTAAGAAGAGATCCCTTGGATTTAAGAAGTCATATTAATGTTATCTTTGTGGAAAACCTAGACATTATGCTAAGTGGTGTCCTAATAAATCTAGAAGAGTCATAAAACTTTTAAGATCCATTGAAAACATTATGTCGATTAGGAACGGTGAAGATGTTGAGTCCGTATTTGAAGAGCAAATAAGTGAACATGAAGACACTCAATTTGCAGTCCCTTTTTACAAATCTACTAAAGGAGAAGATGATTCTTCTGCTAAAGGAGAAAATTCAATATTATGATGAACAAGCCTTGCCTAAAAGTAAACTCTAAGGTTACATCATATACTAGACCCTACATAGAATCACAACTAATGAGCAAATACCATTACCCTATCAAGGCTATAGGACATATGGACATAAGCTCGTGTAAGAGTGTAATTAAGCATAAGTCTTTCCCCTTAAAACATGAAAATATCATCAAGGAAATTTCGCTGCTACATATGGAAAATCTTTTAAGATTGATCTCATAACTAAACGAAAAATTGGAATAAAATTCTACCCAAACTAAATTATATGGACAAAATTTCTTAGAAACAATCTCCTAAGGATAGATGTATTAACTAGGATGCATACCTATTGTTAAGTAAAGAAATTACAAATCCTACATCAAGGCATCAGATTTAAACAGTTCTTACAACCCCAAACTAATATCTCCAATATATTTGGGCTCGAAGAAGTTCCCTAGGAATATGGAAGTATAAGAGATCAATTAACATCATATTGTCCTTAGAGTCTTGATTAATTCAATCACCTAAATCCTTTATGAAAAAAAAATCCCAAACTTTTTGTCTAATTGTAATCCAAAAGAAATGAAGATATTAATCCTACTAGGACCACTCATCCAGGAATGATTCCAATGGACTTAGTTCTAGCAATAGAAGAATGCACCATCCTCCTAAGAGAAGGGTTAATTAAACCAATTAAGTTTGAATGAGGTTATCAAGCATGTTATATAGAAAAAAAAGGGTAAAACATACTTGGGGAAAGAAAAGGGTTGGTGATTTATTAAAAGCCATTACGCACTTTCCTCCATGAAGTTAGGTTCTCTCTACCTAATATTAGCACACAAATATTATTCCTAAAAAATGAAAACGTTTTCTCAAAATTTAATCTCAAAGTTGTGTTTTGGAAGATAGGGATAAAGCCAACATATTAATATAAGACGACATTTTACATCCCAAATGCCTAATAGCAATGGACAGTCATGCCCTTCGAGCTTAAAGTAGACCCTTCATTATTCTAAAAAGTAATGATAAAGATCAATAAGCCCATACTAGACAATGCACTTGTCTATATTAATGATATCTTTCTATTCTTAAAAGATATGGGTGAACATAAGGGCTTGTTGGAAAGATTTATGGACATCACCAAAAACAATATAGGATAATGCTCTCAGACCAAAAAATTCATATTTGTACTATCTAAATATACTTCTTGGCTATGAAATTCTATTATGGACATTACTAGCTAAGCCCACACATTACCAATAAAATGTTCAAGTTCCCTTATGAGAAGCTTACAACAAAGCAAATCCAACAATTCTTGGTATCATTAATTATATTCGAGATTTATCCCTTATATTTTTTTGGTAAATTTATCCCTTATAATACTGACTACACTACCCAACTGTCAAAGCTCCTAAAAAGGAATCCTCCACTATAGGGAACAAAACAAACACTAGTAATACAATACCTTAAGAAAGTTTCCCATCATCTATCACCACTTAAGATTCTTGAAAAATAAGAACGAATCTTATTGGATAAAGCCATTGAAGAATATTAGGGGTGTAGTCTTGATAAAAAAATTGCATTGTAAAAGATTGTATTATGGTCATACTGGTGGCCATATCAAAGAGTCAGAAAAATATTACCATATGATATACAAAGAATTTTGTGCAGTAATAAGAGATACAAAAGTTCAACTTCTACATAGTTCCTTACCATTTTCCTATTGAAATGGACAACACATCCTCCCAAAGGTGTTAGACCCTAAGAAAAAGACCCTACCAGACAGTCAATTGCTTAGATGGAAATTATGGTACTCTTGCTATAAATTCTCAGTTCGACATATAAAAAGGTACCAAAACACCATTGTCGATTACCTCACTCAAGGCCAAAACATAATTTAACTTCTCATTCCTTGACCCAGCAAGTCATCCAAATCTGCCACACGGAATGATGAACTTTGCACTTTCCCAAAGTAGCAAAAACTAAAAGAACATGTCCTACTTTCTGCAAAAGAACTTACTGTCATTGAAGAAATCAATGTCTTGGCAAGAAGAAGAAATTTTTTATTGGCTTCATCTTTTCTAAGAAAAGAGAAAATTACCCTCATGTCCCTTTTATTTTGACATATAAACCCCTACCTAGTTGTCTTCTTTATCAATGAAGTTCTTCGATATAAAGCAATGTGGTACCTTTAGGTACTCTATACTCTTTTTGCATATGCTATTACAGTTCCTCCTCTATAGGTGTATAACTACCTATGTGATTGCAACAATGAATCTTCTGTCCTATTGAATTTTTTATAATGGTATTCACCATTGATGCGCTAGAGAAAGGAGTTATCTTAAGTCGTTAATTAATACAAATTATGGGATATTATATTAGCGAAATAAGACACACAATGCTTCTTTATAATTCTTAAGCCCTATAACCTGACAAAAGATGGGCTCATTTACATACCTAACCAAGCACACCCATGGAATACCTCTCTTAAATGGCCTAAGCATAAGGATATGATTATGAGAAGTCTTAGGGCATTTTTATGTGATCTTAATAATTTTCCTATTATGTGTTCCTCCTTTAGTCTTTATCTTGGAGAATTTATCCTTGGAGAACCCAGCATGCCAGAAATAGATTTTCCTATTACATTTTCCTACCTTGTGCCTTATACTGGAGAATTTATCCTTGGATAACCCAAAATGCTAGAAATAGATTTTCATGAAGCATAGATCGATCCTTCATTAGTCTCAGGTTTATCTTTTAAAAGACCATCTCAATCTCTTCCTCCATAAGATTCTCAAGATCCTAATGAAGATATGCCTATGTTTAACGAAGAAGACTATGAGTGTCTTTTTAAAAAATATGGAAACATCATAGATAATGAAGAGAATTTGTCCCCTTTCCATGAACCTATTAAGTAGAAGAACAAACAGGTCCTATCATTAAAATAAAAGAGGCCTCACTATGCATTATTGATGTATGCTTGTACTATTTTGTATCTCTCCATTATATAAAGCCATAAGCCTTTGTAGAATCCTATCATGTGACAAATGTCAGTGGCTTCACTAAGATAAATTATTGTACTATAATAAGCGTGGCTGAAAATGGCTCCAATTATGGTACGTTGTTTGCTTGTAATCTCTTTTACTAATATAAGTATACCATTACCTTTAGTTAGAGGCAATGGGAGAAAAGGAAATTAGTAGTTCTTTATGAATTTCTTCTAAAACAACCTTCTTTATTGAAAGCTTGAGTTATCAATAGTTTTGCTCTTTTAGGTAGATATGAGTATGCACTGCACTTATCTCTTTAAGGGGATCTTGTGTATTAGAAAATATTGTGCCAAAAGATCATGCTAAGTCAATACTAAGAGATAACTCAAAATCAGATATTTAAGAGGCAAACTTGGAGATATATGGTACCCATCATAAGGGGTTTGTTTTCTCGATTAACATATATGGGGTTATTTTTTAGTAAGTTTATTAATGAATTTCTTTTTTTTGTAGGCTTCTCATCAAAGAAATTGAATAGTTCACTATTGGTATATGGGCTTGGTTAGTAATTTCCATCATAGAATTTCATACCCAGGAAGTATATTTAGTACTTCTTCAGTATGAGTAACTGGTGAGTAAGTGCCTTGCGAGGATACTTGTGAAGGTATCAAAAATAGGTGAGTTATCACCCAAGTCATCTAATTGGTCTTAGGAACTCTTTATCATACTGCTTTGATGATTGCATCATCAAACAATAAATTGGTTCTAGAAGATTTTCTAAAATGGTTGAGATAACTGGATCAAGTCTAGATGAATCAAGAGATGGTTATGTCTTATTTCTTCTAGAAGTTGATGGAAAGATGATGGTTTTGGCTTAGGTTTTTATGCTAATTAAAGACTTAGAGTCGTCGTCATCATCCCTAAACCTTCTTTGAGGATGTTTTTAGGTCAGTATTAATGCCTTCCTTTCGTATTTTCATTGTAATAATCTTCTGCTTTCAAATCTATGTTTAGATTATCTTCTTCCCACCATTTATAATCTAGATGACATATAGAAGGATCCATGTCCTAAACGAAACAACCATTTATGTGGATAATATAAGAAAATGTTTCATTTGTTTAGAAAGATTGAATTGGAGGGTTGCTCCTGGTTTATGTATAAGAGAATGCTAGGGAGATCATCAAGATCTGTCCAGTAAGTTAAGGACTATCTTACCCTATCCTTTTACAAATTGATTTAATAAAGCCATCTTCAAGCCATTTAAAGAATGATGAAGTAATCGCACAGATAAAATGGTGATGAGGGGAACATAATTACCTTTCATAATTAGTTATTAGGGATCTAGACAATAACCGTATCTTCATAGGATCTGCCTGCCCATCATATATAAAACATTAGTGGTAAAGTTTAGGAAATGTAGATCTAGTGGATGGTTCTATAGGTGATAAATAATATAATGATGTAAGGTAGCCATGATGGCTATAGAATCTTGTTCAGCACCTCTAATTTGGACCTAAACCTTCAACCATATGGACATAGTTGGCTCATTTAATTTGATGTTGAAAGTGGTGTTATTATTAATATGACATTTCCATTATTGAGAGTGGCAAGGAGAGTGCCAATAAGGGCATTATGATACTTTGTATATGTTGTATCCAACAAGGATATTTGTGTAGTAGTTGGAATGCCTTTCTACCATGGAGGGTTAAAAGCGTTTGATTGTGATAACATGAAGATGGGTGTACCCTTTTTCTGCCAAAAGGGTATTAGTTCTAGGGGAAATTCTAGAGTGACATATTAATCTACTAAAGTAGTTAGAAGGCCGCACTTGTCTAGTTTGGAGCTTTAAATCATTTCTTTCTATCTTGGTCTTTAGGTTGAGATTAAGATCAAATATTTTTGGGAAAATATCAAGCTCATTGGTAAAGATTATAAGGATTGAGTAACGACATTTGTGATCATGGATTCTTGTCTCTTCAGATAGATGAGTTATTTTAACAAGGTTCTCGATCTTAATGGAGAGAGTTCATTTTACAAAAGAGGGAAGATTAATAGGAGAAAGAGTATAAGAAAGATGGGTAAGAACTGTCACATAAGTGGAGGATGTACTTATGCTTGTATAACTTTCCCTGCTAAATCTTACCACTAATAGTCTTACCTTTTTCTTTAGTACGAAGCATTGTTAGACCTACGACATGCTTAAGATTAAATGACTTTAATCAGTCTTCTAATCCCTAAGCCTTAGGATGATAATTTAGTATGTGATAAGGATCCCGTCCAATATACCAAATAAATTGGCTCTAATACTAACAAAGATAATACTAATATACCAACTCAAAAGCAACCACAGCTATACTAGCAGAGAAAACAAATCCCTTATGATAGGTACTATATATCTAAAGGCGTGCCTTTTATATAACCGGTTTTAAGTTATCTCTTAGTATTTCCTTTACAAGATCTTTTAGTATGATATTTTCTAACATACAGGATCCTCTTAGAGAGGCAAATGTAGACATACTCATATCTACCTGAAAGTGCATAACTATTGACAACTCAAGTTTTCAGGAAGGGAGGGTGTTTTAGAAGAAAGTCATAGAGAAATACTATTGTTTATTTCCTTTTCATTTGTTGCCTTTAACTAAAAGCAATGGACTGCTTATATACACATAAGAAATTACAAACATATAACATATAATAATTTGAGCCATTGTCAGATACCATCATTACAGTATAATAATCTTAATGGAGCCATTGACATTCGTCACCTTATAGGGTTCCTCAAACACACATGACTTTACATAATGGAGACACACAATAGTACAAACATACATCAAATTTACATATTAAAGGCCTCTTTTATTTTAATGGTGGGACTTATCCATTCTTCCGCTGAATAAGTTCATAGTAAGGAGATAAATTCTCTTTATTATATATGGTATTTTTATATTTGTTGAAAAGATGCTCATAGTCTTCTTCGTTGAACTCAGGCATATCTTCATTAGGATTTTGAGAATCTTGGAAGTACGGAGGAAGACATTGAGATGGTCCTTCAAGAGATAAATTAATGAGTAATAAAGGACCAGTCCATGCTTCTTGAAAATCTACTTCTAGCATTCTGGGTTCTCCAAGAATAAATTCTTCAAGATAAAACTCAAGGGAGGTATATATAATAGGAGAATGATGTTTATGAAAATTATTAAAATCATATAAAACTATCTTAAGACTTTTCATAACCATATCATTAAGCTCAGGCCATTCAAGAGAGGTATGATAGAGGCACGCTTGATTAGGCGTATAGATGATGGTGAATAAAAAGTCCACAAATAGAAGATTCCTTGTTGCAGTCATATAAGTAATTGTACACCTGTAGAGGAGGAACTGCAATAGCACATACAAAAAGAATAAAGTGTGCTTAAAGGTACCACATTGCTTTATATGGAAGAGCTTCACTAATAAAGAAGAAAACTAAGTAAGTGATTTGTATGTCAAGGGTGATTTTGTGTTTTCTAAGAAAAGATAAAGTTAGCTAAAAATGATTCTTCTTGCCAAGTCACTGACTTCCTCAATAGTGGTAGGTTCTTTGCACATAGAGGAAATACCCTTTAGGTTTTTGCTACTCCAGTAAGGTCAAATATCAGGAAGATCAAAGGGATAACTGTTATAGGAGTGAGTAGCTAAATTATGTTTTGAGGTCGAGAGAGGTAAACAACAATGTTGTTTTACTGCCCTTTTATGTATCAAACGTAGAATTTATAGCGAGGTAACTATGCTTTCTATCTAAGCAATTAACTATCTATAGGGTCTAACACCTTTGAAAAGGATGTGTTGTCTTTTTTAATAGTAAAATGATAAGGACCCAAGTAGAAGTTAAACTTTTCTATCCCTGGTTTTACTACAAGAATCTCTTTATAGATCATATGGTAATGTTTTCATGACTCGTTGAATTGGCCACTAGCATGACCATAATAGAATTATTTACCATGTAATTCTTTTATCAGGACCATGCTCAAATATGCTTCACTAGGATCAGTCTGTAAGATTCAATCTCCTCAGTTAGGAATCTTCAGTGGTGGTGAATGTTGGGCAACTTTCTTTAGGTATTGTACTGATCATGTTTGTTATGTTCCCCATAGTGGATGATTCTTTTTTAAGAACTTCGGTAGCTAGCTAGTGTATTTATCTATATAAGGAATAAAATATTGAATATAAATGATAATACCCAAGAATTGTTAGATTTGTTTTATCGTGAGCTTCTCATAAGGAAAATTGAACAATTCACTGGCAATGTGTGGGCTTGGTTGGTAATGTTCATAATTGAATTTCAAACCCAATTAGTTTATCTAGGTAGTACCAATATAACTTATTTGTCCTGAGAGCATTACCCTATAATTTGTTTTGTGATATTCATAAATCTTTCCAATAAGGCCTTTTGCTTACCTATATCTTTTGAGAATAACAAGATATTGTAAATATAGACTAGTGTATTGTGTAGTATGGGCTTATATATCTTTATCATTGCCTTTTCAAATAATAAAGGGGCGACTTTAAGCCCGAAGGGCATGACTGTCCATTGGTATTGGGCATTTGGGATGAAAAAAATGTCATCTTATATTCATGTGCTGACTCTATCCCTATATGCCAAAATCTAACTTTGAGATCAAAATTTTAGAACACATTTGCCTCTTTTAGGAATAATATTTGTGTCATGATCTTGTGTGGATAGAACTTATCATCTTGGAGGAAAGTAGTCAATGGCTTATAATCAATTACCAATATTTTCTTTCCCTACATGCATTCTACCCTTTTTTCTATGTAAAATGCTTAACAAGCCCAATCAGACTTAGTTGGTTCAGTTAACCTTTGTCTTAGGAGGATGACACATTTTTCTCTTGTTAGAGCCAAGTCTTCCAAATTCGATCTTAGATAAGTGGCCTTAGTAAGATTGATATCTTCATTTCTTTTGTATGGAAAAAGGATGATAAATTTTGGATTTCACTATAAAGGATTAGGGTGATCGAATTGATTATTATTCTGAGGGTAGTGTGGCTTTAATTGATCTCTTATACTTTCATATTCCTAGGGAACTTCTTGGAGCCCAAAAATACTAGAGACATTAGTGTGGGGACTGAGGTTTTATTTAAATTTGATGCCTTGAGAGAAGATTTGTAATTTCTTTACTTGACAATAAATATCCATCCCAATCAATACATCTGTCCCCAAAAGATTAACTAAAAAGAACTTTTATCCATATAATACAGTTTAGGAAGAATTTTGTTCCAAATTTTCCTCTGGTTACGATATCCATAGTAAAAGATTTTCGATCTGCAGTAGTGAATTATTCTTCATTAGATTCCCATACTTTAGGGGAAGGATTTTAGGCTTAATTACACTCATGCATGAGCCCATACCTATGTATCCTATAGCCTTAGTAGCGTGATGGTATTTGTTCAATACAAGCTGTATTTCTACGTAGGGTCTGGTATATGATGCAACCTTGGAATTTACTTTTAGGCACAAATCCTTTATCATGAAGATTGAATTGTCTTCTTTCATAGAAGAATCGTCTTCTCCTTCAATAAATTCACTTATTTTTTTCTTTAAATACAAACTCAATGTCTTCATCATTCCTAATCAGCATAATTTTTCAATGGATTTTAAAGGTTTCAAGTCTCTGCTAAATTATTAGGACACCTCTTGGCATAATGTGTAGGTTTTCCATAAATATAGCATCAGTATGACTTCTTAAATCTAGAAGATATCTTTTTAAAAAATATGACAATTCTCCTTTTCCTTCTATGAGGTCATCTATACCAGCCTTATGTTGTGGAAATAAGACTTTTTTTAAGAACATCCTACTATTTTCTTGTTTTTAATCTTTAAATAAGGCTTTTTACAATCTTGTGTAAAATGTGGTCTTGTCAACATCATCATCTTGAAGAATTTATGTTGTTCACATAATTTTTCAAGAGTAACCAGAGCTAGTTGGTATATTTCCCCTAATAAGATTTCTGTCATGTCACAATGTAGAGAATTTATCATTCTTTATACCTTTGGTTGGAGTTCATCAGGGAGAGAGGCAATAAACGTATATCTGAGATCAACATTGTTAAGTTCATTTAACAAGTCTCATACATTTTTTAAAGTGTCTACAAAGGTCTTTTTGTCTAATGAACAACACTTTATTTTGAAGTATTCCTGACAACTTTTCCTGTCAATTAATTGAAAGTCTCTAATAAATTCCTTATAGATCATTCCTAGGAGAGTTCCTGCCTCAGGAGCGATCTGAAGCCTTATATAGTCTCCTATACTTTTAAATCATTCTTGCAAGTTTCCAATCATTCTGAAGATAAATTCCATTAAAACTTCTCTAAAAGTATCTTTTGGCTTAGTTATTTGTAGGTCAATCTATGCTCTAAATTTATATAACATGTTTCGCTATTTGGTAGGTGGAATATTATCAAATATAAACCAAATTCTTAAAGTTGGTCAACATCTCACAGAAAGAGACCAACAACAACCCTCCAATTCACTCCTACATGATCCACATCCTCCACTTTATACTCTTCTTCCATTTTCTGTGGAGGAGAATTTAGAGCGATCATCAAGATTTAAGACAGTTATGAGAGATTAGTCAACTAGTCTATGTTAGAGCTAGTCTCAAAATATTGAGGAGTCAATTCAAAGAGATTAATGGAGATTAACTAAGAAATGAGTTGGTTGAAGGGTAGCCATAAACCTAGGTTCTTCTTATGGTTCCTTTTCTTTTAGAGTGGTAAGGTTTTCTTTAGTTTTGGTATAAGATGGAATTAGATGGTCTTTTGGTTTCCATTAAGTTTTAAGGGTTTGATATTTTTTTAGGATGTTTGTTGGAATAACAGTTGTGGCCTTTTGAAGACCTTTCCATAGTTTGAAGCTTCTGGATATGATGGACTGGGGTAAGAGGTAGGTTTGAAAGAAAAGGTTATAGGATATGGTTAATAAAAAGTCTTTGATTGGCCCCTAGCTATATCTCTATCTTTTTTAGTTCTTTATAATTTTGGACAACTACTTTTCCTTTTTTTAAAACCCTGCACCATAGTAATGCTCTTCCAATATTTTTCAAGTCTGAATTAAGTCTTTATACCTGATGAAGCAATTTTTGATGTAACCATTGAATCCAGAATGATATCAAATATATCTTAGTATGCAAGTCTTGTGTTTGTGCATTTAGGCCTTCTAGTTTTGAATCAATAACGTGAACTACTCTATTTTAAGCCACTACATTTTTAGTTTGCCAATTTAGTACTTCTTTAGTAGGAGTAATTGGTGAGCAAGTGCCTTGTAGGGATACTTGTATAGGTATTGAAAATAGGCGAGTTATCACCCTAGTCATCTCATTGGTCTTTCTTTTTAAAGGAGGGAAGGCTTTATCATATTGCTCCAACAGTTGCATCATTAATTAAGGAATTGGTTCTAAAAGGTTTTCTGGAATGGTTGGGATAATTTGATCGGTTCTACATGAAATTACGAGATGGTTGTATTATGTTTCTTCGAAAAGTTGATGGAAAGATGTTGGCCTTAGCCTAGGTTTTTTATGCCAACCTAAGGCTTAGGGTTGTCATCATCATCCCTAATCATCCTTTGAGGATGTTGTTGGGCTTCACAATTATGCCTCTTTTTTATTATAAGAATCCTCTGCTTCAGAATTTGTGTTAAAATAACTTGTTCCCAACATCTACAGTTTGGATGATTTATAAAGGGATCCATGTCCGAAAGTAAATGGGCATTCATATGGCTAAAACAATAACAACAATAATACTCAGTTGAAATTCCCCTAAGATGTGAGGTCTGAGGAGGTCCAGTTATACACAGTCTTACCCCTAATAAATAGAGAGACAATTTCCAAATGACCCACATAAATGAATATGAATAAAAATAAAAATAAATAAGTAAATAAAATGATAAATAAAAATAAAAATAGAATAAAAATAACCAAAAAATTAAAATTAAAATTAAATCTAAATCTAAATCTAAATAAATAAGTAAATAGATACACAAGTAATAATAGGAAAAATAAAATAACTAATATATCTAAATAATAGTAAAATAAAAATAAGTCATCTATATGGCTAATATAAGGATATGTTTCATCCATTTAGAGTGAATTGGAGGGTTATTGTAACACCCCACTCTTATAGTGCATATCCTTGAACATACCGATGGTATTCGAGGACATACTCTACGAGGATGGCATGCTAGAACATTTAGTCAGTCAAACTTATTACAAAATTTTCATCAATCACACGCATATGCGAAAAATCAATAAACAAATCGGGCCCACTTTATTCATAACACATTTTCATTCATATATGTTACTATACTCATTAATCAATCTCATTTACTAACATTTCTAATTTGGAAAGTTATTACAAAAATAGAATTGATCAAATACACATGATACAATAATTGCAGAATACACAATTTGATACAAAATTAAAGAAATATAAATGCAGACGTGAACTGATCCCGACCATTATCTCTTACTCGAATGCAGTGGATAGACTATAATTTGTTTAATTAGAGATCTTCTCTAAGCCTAAAAATAATGTTGTAATTTTGGGGTAAGTTTTGCGAACTCAGTAAGTGGACCGTCCTCGATGACTCACTCATATCATATGACACATATTGTTCATGTAAACAAGTAATTCACATCATTTCACTAATAATCATAAAGTATCACATATCACTTTAATCACGTATTTCATGTTTCACATTCAGAGCAGTCATACAGTTCATTTAGTCATTCAAAATATACATATCAATTTTATATGCATTGCTCATGAGACTCACTTCTAATTGTTATTGTTGTGACCGAGTGCCTTTTTACTAGCCCATATCCCTTGTGGATACCGAGCTTGTATTAGATAATGTCTCATATCTCTTGTAAATACCGAGTACATTAACAACCGAGCCAGAGGCTCTTATCACATTCTAAGCTTTAAGCTCTTTTTACTAGCTACTCCGGTCACAACTGTCTTTATCTTTCATGCATTCATGTAATGAAATGCATCATATTTATTCAGTCAATCAAAAGTGTTCAATATTATACAATCATATTCACTATCGTATTCCCATTCACAATTGTCATCGGACCTTAGTCCGACATTTAACATATACGTTGAGAATCGCTTATTTCATTCATACACACATTAACATTTTTCTTCAAAACTTGGTCCGTCATTCAACAATTGAGTATCAATTATTTCGTCAGATTCACATGCATGGAGCACTTCCAATATGATATTCATGCATCAAACTCCTCAAACATTCAATGTCCGGAATCAACACATTTACATTGCATATAATTCATTTCATAAATTTAAACAGAGCAATCTTTTAAAGTAAGACCATCTAGGTCCACTCACTGTACGCTCCAAATTAGCATTAACTTCCATAATCTGAAAACATCCGGATGCGGACATTTTATCCTGTATATTAACATTATACAATACGCACATTGCACACACGTTATTAATTTCACAATTACATAAATGTTCAATTGTACACATATGTATATGTGTCATGTATAATGCATGATTAATTTGAATATTCCGGGTATGTTTCCTTAATCACGTCTCTTGATCAATCAAACCTTATCATTTGTATGTGTCTAACTTATTCTTAGGTTTACACCTCAAGAACACTTGATTATTCTAATATCATAATTCAATTACTTGTCGTTTCTATTTTTAGTAGTATATTCTCTCATAATATCAAATTCTCATTTACCTTCACTTAATACATATAGTTCTTCTCTTTTGAATCACAACTACTATCATATGAACAACTTCATTCCCATTATACTCATGCCTTTGGTACTTTGATATCAACAATTCATTTACTAAGTTATAACATCATCAATCGATCATTCTAGCTTCTCTTAGATTTTCAGGTCACTTTTTCGTGGTCATTAAGATAAAGAAAATGAAGCATTTAGGCAATATTTTCTTCTAAAAAATTGTTCCTCTATGTCTTAAATTTCTAATGACAGCAATATCATACAATTTGATTAAGTATTCTGAAAGTTATACTCCAAATACTTTGGACTATGCTTAAACTATGACAGTACTCTGTACTCAACTTCAAGCCAGATTTTGAAACTCTTAGAGACAGAATTAAAATTAGATTTTTTTAAGAAATTTGTATTAATATGTCTCTAGTTTAATATAAACCACAAATCATCTCATTTGGATATCTACAGATCAATATATGACCAAAACACTGATGACTATTTAGTGAAATCACTCATTTAAGAAATTCTAGCTCACTTCATCATTTTCATCTTAAACTTATCACTAAATCTTTTCCTCAGGAATTCATATGGTAATAAATTTTTTTGGAGAGAAAGAACAATGTGTGACGAGTTTGTTGGTTCAAATTTCACGTCATTTTGAGGTCAAGAGAAGAAGTTATGGCCAAAAGAGTGAAAGATGTTCAAAACTGTCAATATATCAGTATGCCTTCACTATCACGATAATGCAATCCCAATCGATAGCGCAATGTCACGATCATGCTTGTACACGATAGTGCACTGCGAGATACATCACCAATGTCAAGATTGAGCAGTTTCTTCTCCAGATTCACGAATTGCAGATTTTTCTTCTCTCCTTCCTCTGTTTTGCTTAATCTATCATTTCTAACTTATGTCTATCATTTTCTCTTCATTTTGACTCCCATTCAATTAAATTTATTCACAAACAAATCACAATCTATGATCAGTGTTTTGAATCCCGGATCGGCCATTGAACTAGAGGCCTTACTGGTCACCAGTTTGACCGATTCGACCGGTTCAACTACCGGTCGAACCGGTGTGACGTCATAATTATGCAATAATTATATTTAATTATATATAATACTAATAATATTAAAAAATACAAAAATACAAAAAAAGATTGAACCAGTGGTTGGACCGGTCGAACCAGACCTAATTGATCAGTTCTCACTGGTTCAATTGAGAACCAATTTTTAAGGATGAACCAGACCGGATAGCCGACCGGTCACCGGTCAAACCTGCCGGTCCGGTCCGGTTTTTAAAACAGAGTCTATGATTGTTCACAAACATAAAAAACATAACCTATCACTCACGTATCTTCATCATGTTTTCTGCACTTTTTCATTTTTCTACATTCTCTTCCTCTCCAACAGCACCTTCACTTCATCTAAAACTTATCATTTTAATCCTCTCTATATCACGACCTCACTTAATCCTTCCTTAACTCTATATTCATTTCAGTTCATCTCTGAACACCCAAAGAAATTCACGTATATCAACAGTAAAAACAGAGCATACACAAATCAACTTTTCATAAAGTTTCTGCACTCTTTCTATACACGTTTTTAATGATTTTTCTATCTCAAAAATCACTTCAACAATATCTTATGAAAGGTTAATTATCTCATATATAGAAACAAGGCATTTATATGCACTGTTCATTACTCACGATGTGCATGAAAAATGACCATTAATCTCACTATTTTGTAATCACCATATTTATTTCGTATTCAAACAACTCATTGGAATTTAACATATTATTTACTTGCTAAAACTTTAAGTTCTTTAAAATCAAGTGAACCCTAGCTTTCCATGATACACGATCATCAACAGTCAAAGATTGTAGGGTCTTTAATAAGAAATGAAAAAGACAACGAAATAGTAGTAACAAATGAAAAGTGAAAGCAAGCTTCAATTTGGATGGGTGAGAAAATTCGTGGAAGAGAAGAAGCTTGTAGAAGGTGGAGAAAGTCACGAAAAAGAAGGAGAAGTAAGCAAGATTTAGACAATTAAATTGTCTTTCAATTCTAACCGTAGGAATAAAGACTACACTTGCCAAGCCTAGTCTTTATTCCTACGGTTAGAATTGAAAGACAATTTAATTGTCTGAATCTTGCCACTTGCCACATGACCAATTCCTATGAGCTTAAATTAGGTTCTCTTATTAAACTAGTCCAATTAACTCCAATATCTATTACAATTGTCTCTCAATTCTCAATGACATTTGTCAATAAATCCCAAAGTTATTTATAAAATTTTCCACTGTTATTTGACTCTTATTTCTAGTACCCTTAATCAATTGTTCTGCCACTCGACATTTTTCCTAATCCAAAAATACCCTTAATTTGAGAAAATTCTCATATTTCACCAAAAATTGTAATTCACTACTTATACATACCAACTCAATTTTTAAGACATATAATCCGCAATTCACATTGTAATCGCATTAAAGCAATCATTTATACCCGGAAAATGTCAAAAGAGTGCATGTACAATTCCTGTGCAATAATCAAATTCAAGTGTGTGTATGCTAACATTATGCATAAGTATGAAATGTATTTTTCTAATTTCTCATTACTATTTCTCAATTACAGAAATCTAGGGTTCTAACCCTTATTATGGAAACGGGATGTCACAATTCTCCCCCTTAATAAATTTTGTCCTCAAAATTCTTATCTGATTGAAGAAAAGGTAGGGGTATTATTTTCCTTGTATACTCCTCCGTTTCCCATTTAGCTTCATTACTCGAATATTTCTTCCATTTGACTATACTCAATGGAATCAATCGGTCTTTCAAGTACTTATTCAGATATGACACTATCTTAACTGCTTCTTCAATATATTTCATATTACTCACAATTGCACTTTTGGTATCAATAACATATATATCAGATTATAATGATATTTCCTAAACATATCCATGTAACACTGTGTGAATCTGAAAAATCTTTTATTGGTAATACTAACTCATAAGTCAATGGTTATATGCTCTCACTAACTTCATGTGGACCAATACAATTTGATCTTAGCTTATCCTTTTTCCTAACCTGAGCACACCTTGCCAAGGTGATACTCTCATAAACAATTCATCTTTTGCTTGATAATTCACATCTCTTAAGTGTTAATACACTTAACTCTTAGGTCTATCTCACTATATTCCATATCTTCGGTGTTGATCCACCTAACTCGTTTTATCTTTCTAGAATCACTTAATTTCTAACACAACTCAATTTCACTGATCAATAACATCTCCAATCAATTATGGCCTTCAACTATTTTAGGCCTCATTCGTCCCAATTTAAAGGCGGACGACTCTTTCTGTCGTATAACGCCTCGTACGATATTCTAATGATATCACTATGATAATGATCGTTATGCTTAAAGCCAATTAAAACTATACATTGTCCTCATGTCTCTATGAACTCTAGAAATATAAGTTCTAAGCACATCTCCAACATGTAAGACTATTGGTAATTTAAACATTCAGTCACTTGATTCTACATTCTTAGCCGCTAAATGTTGTTTCGGTGAATTACTACTAAATTGTATAACTTAGGTTGTTATTAGTGTTGTCTCTATTAATCTCTTTGCTCAATCATCTTTATTGTGTACACATACTTCTTATTTCAATCACAAGGTATCATTTTTCCTATTCATTTTCAATTTCTCAAGTAAGATTTATAATGTCCGAATCCTTAATTTGGGCTTTTTTTAATTCTTTCATGTGAAACTGATCATAAATTCAATAGCTAATAGTACTTTGATTTGCCCAAAATTCAACTCGACATTCTATGCTCTTTATTGCACTAGATTTGATAACCTCAATATCTCAAATTTGTGCTACACTGTTATTAAATTTTCTGTTCAATGCATCAGACTACAACACTAGCTTTACTGGGAAATGCTCATTTACATAATCATAATCTTTCACTAATTCTATCCATTGTTTCGATCTTATATTCAATCCTTTCAAACTTAATAATTACCTCAAACTTAAATGATCTATATATTTATATATATCCAAAATGTTTTTGTACATATAATGTCTCCAAACTTTCAAAGCAATGGCTATTTCAACAAGTTCTAAATCATGTATCAAATAATCAACTCATGAGACTTAATTGTCTCCATGCATATGAAATCACTTTATTCTGCTATAACATATTACATCTTAATCTTTGGTGCGAAACATCAATATATATTACATAACTTCTAAATCTAAACGATATAATTAACATTAGGGTTATAATTCCTCAAAATTCTCTTTACATTCATCACTCATACGATTTACATGTATTTCCTCAGACATTTTTTTCAAAGGGCTAAGATTAGTAAAAAATCCTTAACAGTTTCTGATAGTGTCCAATTTCTAACTAATTCTAGAAAACTTCAGATCTCTTATATATTTCTTGTATTTTCTCACTTCATCATTACCTCTATTTTCTTTGGGTCTCCCAATATGCCATATTAAGATATTATACAACCTAACATTTTATTTGATCAAGCTAAGATTCACTCTTATTGAACTTGGCATATAATTGTTTATCCCTCATGATATGTAAGATTTACCTCAAGTATTCAAAATATTCTTCTTAATTTTTCGAATACATTAAATATATCATCTATGATCATAGTCACTAATTGATCCAAGAAAAATTGGGACACTTTATTCTTCAATGTCATGATGCTATCGAGGGCATTGTTAACTCAAACAGATATGGCTAAAACTCTATGTGCCTATGATTAGTTCTCGTAATTCCTTAAGTAACTAATTCCTCAATGAGGTAATATTATCTCATGTTATTTTTAGTTTTCCAATTGACTTCTTTTCTTGAATGATTTTCTCCATTCATTCGATGTCCTTTGATTTCTCATTGACTTATACTAATGTTTGTTCATTCATACTAGTTTCTCCACACATTTCAATTTATTTACTATCTTAACTTCCTGAGTTGGTATCACATTCATCAAATCTAATTTATATCTCCTAAACATATTTGCATAGAATATAGTGTGGACCTAAGTTCTCCTCACGTTAGTAATAGTGTCAACTCAAATTTAATAATCCAATCACGTAGTTGGATATTTTACGTCAAATAAGACACATATTGTTGGGCCCCGATTCGCATTAAGTATGTTTAAATTATTTTGAGGTTTTAGTTTGATAATTTTTAATTTGGTTGGAATAAATTGAGGATTTTATTGTGTAGG
>JANZLC010000001.1:16886589-16899450 GCA_026413385.1 Erythroxylum gracilipes
ATCAAAATTTTATTGAAATATATTTTTTAAAGATATTTTTAATTTAATTATATTTATTAATAATTATTAGTTTAATTTAATTTAATTACTTATAATTTTCATTTAATTAAATATAATAGTAATCTACTATTAAAAACATTCAATGAAAACGCCGCTTGATGTGGGGAGTCCTTGTCCATGTCCTCGTCCCCCTGTCCTCCCTTTTTGAGGAGGACAAGAAATCTTGTCCCTGTCCACCGGAGACGGTGGACAAAAATTTAAGTACATGAACCAAACGTTTCCGAGAACAGAATAGAGTCACTGTTTAACGCTTCATGGTGATGACAGCTTCGACACATTGACCTTACGATAAGGGAGATGAACAAATTAATGGATTAGGGATTGAATATTATCAAAGAAGCACACCAATTTAAGTGACTTGGTTCAAATATTTACTAGAATCCCTTGAAATAATACGTATGCATGTTAACAGGCCGAGTAAGCAATAACCCGAGTCCTGCCTGATCAAGGGTTGATTGGCCCATTCAGTTATATTATTTTCAAACGATAAAAAAATGACATCATTTTATGACATTTTGATGAGGCTATAAGTTAGTCTTGACCGAACCCATATTCGGCCTAGTTCAACCTATAATTAAAAAATTAGGCTAAAATTAGACCGAACCGGACGTGCCAAGCTAAAATTGAGGAAGTCATCTCCTAATATTCCTGACTGTTGTGACGTTAATACATGATTTCCAATAATTACAAATATCAAAAAGACGTCATGAATTACGTAGAGCACTCCTTAAAAGACTTTACAAGTATGGAAGACCAAAAAGAGAGAGTAGGTCGTATACAGTCACGAATATGCCATTTTAATATTGGCATAACCATATTCGACCAGAAGTTGCAAGGTGCACAAATAACGCATCTTCTTCATTTCTCTCCTTTCTTTTCACTCAGTCATCGATTACCCATCCGCGATACAATACAGCTGAAACTAGAACAACACACCAACAAACTTGAAATATCAGACTAGAAAACATGTCAACTTCATCTTCCAACGATGCGTGAGTAAATTTACTTCTTCCTAATCTCTGTTGCATGTAATCATTCATGTTATTCAATCATCATTGTTTGGATGCGTGTTTTGTCTTGGTGTTTTCAGCTGATACCCAGAACCATTTGCGGGAATCCCTATTTTCGTGGGATGTTCCATTTTCTTGGGTGCTTTTGCTGAATACCCATTTGTTGAAATATTTGTGCTTTGGCTTTTCTTTTCCGTGTTAAAATGTAGTTTGTGAGACTACGTTCTTCTTTTGGTTTGCGTCAGTTTTACTGTATATTTTTTGCTTTTTCCCAACACAATTTCTCTCTTTCACTAGTTTTTTTTTTTTTAATGAGTTATATATGTATACACATATATGTTGAACTTCTGGAGTAATTTTCCTTCTTGCAAATGATTGCAAGCCATTGGGCCATCTTTTCGCATGTATCATCATGCTTGTTTATTCGCTTTGCCTGCTATCCTAAGCTGAACTGATGTAAATGATCTAGTGGAGCACTAATCATTATGCCCCATTTTTTAATCATTATGCCCCATTTTTCGGCCTTTGCTTGTTTATGAGTTGTTATTTTTCTTTACATTCATAGATCAAAATATTCAACGTTCTATTCAATACTTGTTTGAGCAATTTCCTACAACTTTGCAATTTGTCGTAATAAAAGAAGTTACAGGAACAGAATTATCATTTTCTGGTTGGTGGTCTTTTTCTAAGGTTAAATACGTGCAACTCATCACATCCACATTTGTATACTATGCATACTTTTTTGCTTGAAGTACATTTTGTGCTGGTGGAAACATAAAAAGGTAAGCATATATATGGAGAGAAATCAGTAACTTTTAGCTGGATAAATAGAAGCAGAAAGGCTTCCTGCTTATAAATGATTATAGTCAAATAATCATGTCATCTTCAAGTGTGCATTGCTTGGAAGCAAACTGCTGCTCATTGTCTATCAGAATGGAGTCTGTTTTATGCTTTAGTTAATCAAGACGGACTTTTAAACTAGAGAAACTAAAGTTGATGGGTAATTTCCATTAAAATCTGTGGCATCCTGAAAAAACTGAGTAGGCACAAAAGATCAGATGGCATCATCTTAGACTGAAGGAGTGGATTGACAGTGGTACCTGTTTCAATGTCAATTGTTCTTGGCAATTTAGGACATTGGATAATGCAATTTCTCACACTAGACATTTGCCTCGTCATTGCCTTTAATTTGTGGATGCAGTCAAACTTCTCTTGTGAAACTTGCTCCACTGGAAGCAGTTCTATTTGATGTTGATGGAACATTGTGTGATTCAGATCCTCTCCATGTCCTAGCCTTCCGACAATTGCTTCAAGAGGTAATGCACCACTTACCTATGCTAAGAGTTTGATTTCCAAGATGATGCGCACATTGTGGGGCATGTTGTCAAGTCTGGTTCCTGATTGAATTATCTTTTTAGCAGTTTTATTGGCAAAATATTCACTTTGTGTCATACAACAGATAAATTTCAATGATGGGATTCCAATAACAGAGGAATTTTTTGTGAATAATATTGCTGGCAAGCATAATAAAGAAATTGCATTGTTTCTGTTCCCAAATGACCTTCGGAGAGGCTTAAAATTTTTGGATGATAAGGAAGCATTATTTCGAAGGTAAAAACTGTACTTTTCATCACATTTGAGGAACTTCTCTTTTCTGGTCTTATAACTCTTGAATGGGGAAAGCAGGATGGCTTCTGAACAACTGAAGGCTGTAGATGGCCTCTATAAGGTGAAGGAATGGATTGAAGAGCGTGGATTGAAACGAGCTGCAGTTACTAACGCTCCAAAACCAAATGCAGAACTCATGATTTCAACTCTTGGACTCACAGATTTCTTTCAGGCTGTTATACTCGGGGACAGTTGTGAACATGCCAAACCACACCCAGAGCCCTACTTAAAGGCTCTTGAAGTGCTCCAAGTTTCAAAGGATCACACCTTTGTTTTTGAGGTCCGCTTCCATCACACGCTGTATGGTCAGGTGCATAACCTTTTCAAGACATCCCGAAGCTGACGTGGTCATTTTTTTATTCTACTATTTTTGCTAGGACTCTGTTTCAGGGATTAAAGCTGGAGTGGCAGCTGGAATGCCTGTTATTGGCTTAAGTACAAGAAATCCAGAACATTTACTGATGCAAGCAAAGCCAACACTGCTGATAAAAAATTATGAGGATCCAAAATTGTGGGAAGCTCTTGAAGAACTTGATAAGAAGGGGGTTGCTGGAAACCCTTCTGCTTGAATCTCTCAAAGGGTTGGTCGAACATTTCAGTCTCTGCTTCAACCTGAGGCTGTTTAGGGCTTCATATCATACAAATCAAAGAGTTGATTATCATGCCATTTCATTCTTTCCACCTTGGGAATCCTGCCATGTAATAAGTGCTTCGCCAACAATTGGCACATGCAGTTTTTGTATGTTTCTATAAAATGATCAACTTTGGATGACTTCTCCTTCAACCTGTGAAACCCTCTGCAGCGACCAGCACAATATCTATAAGAAAGAAAGCACAGGTATGAAACGATCCAAAACCAAAACGGGTCAGATCAATAACACATCAAAATCGAGAAAATCAATCTACTTAAACTTGAGCACATTGGAGAGACACGTGAAAAGTTGAATATATAAAGTACAACCAACACATTCATACCAAAATTCAGTTTTAACCATGAAAATGTGATTGAAACTTGTTTTAGTGTCGCATCAACACCTTACACCAAGGAGTTCAGTGATAGCATTGATATATTTTGAAGCTACAAATAGACAAGATAGATGTCCCTCGATCCAGTTATGTTTTACAATATGATTATTTTCCTTTAATTTAAACCTTCGAAATTCCAGATTTTCCGAGCCCCAAGCGTACAAGTGGTTTGTTGATAAGAACAAGTGGCCAAACCAAGCTATGCTAGCTTTAGCCCATTTGCCTTTTCGTAATGCTTTCACTTTTTAAGTGTTTTGTTAATCATCAAATGAGACACAAACAGCTGCTTGCATGGAGGAAGAGCAAAATTCTCTTTTTTGGACTCCCTGAAGTCCTATTTAGATGTTGATGGAACTCTTTTGATTCTGATCCCCTCCTCTCCACTACTATACTTCTCATGATGGAAGATTTAACAAGTCTTTTGTGGCTGTGAGTGAAAATTCTCTTGTACATGCTACATGCCCTTTCTGATGGGGATCATACCATTTTGACTGGTGATTGACCAGGGATCGATATTTAACAAAAATAAAGTCCCCCTTACATACAAGTTCTGGGAAGCATAACGAAGAAATGGTGTTGGTTATGACATTTAATAAAGGTATGCTCTTGACGGTAACGAAGCAATGTTTAGGATGTAAATGCTAACAACTCCCACTAACTCCTTAAAGATGGTATCTGTGGGGTGAAGAAATGGGTGCCTTGTAACGAGCTGCTGTCACAAATGCCCCTAAATCAAGTGCTGAGCTAGTGATATCAATTCTTGGGTTCAATTTCTTGTTGGCACTCATCACAGAAAGTGAACGTGACTGTCAATACCCGGATCCCTACCTGATGGCTATCGAAGCACTCAAGACGTCAAAAGGATCACATTCTCGCACTCGAAGCACATCTTGCCAGGCGTTGCCTTCTAAAAGTTTTTCTTGGGGTTTCCAAGAAAGTTGATACGTTTCTATTTTCCGTGAGCAGATTTCTGTTTCAGGGATAAAAGCTGGTGTGGCTGCTGGTACTATAATCGATCTTATCATGATATGATCATTTTTTTTTTTTTTTGAGAAATATCATGATATGATCATTATGGTCACAAGGAAGGGGAATTTTTTGTAATAGGTGAGAGTTCCTAGCAAAGAAATGTGATTATTGGCAATAGTTTTAAACAACCTAAACTTCAATGAAGAAAATTTAGATTGCGATTGTCATAATCTCTTATCATTATATACCTAAATGAATATACCTAAATACATGCCAGTAACTCATCTACTCCATGAGACTGCGTCGATTTCATCTCTTGCAGCCTTGTATAGCCCTAGCCTTTCAGCACATTTCTGACGTCTTTCCATCAGTGCGGGGTCTTCATCCAGTAGTTTAGCAAGTTGCTTTCCCTGCAACCAAGAAAAAATTGATTTGTAAACACAAAGCTATTTAACATTGCCTAAGAGGTCTCTTAGACAACAGGCATTCAGCAGAAAACTAATCTAACATGTAAATCTCGCATTCAGTATTGATCGTTTTGTTTTTCTCCCATGAAACCCAGATATCAGATGAATCCTCAGAAATGGTATAATTGATGAAAGCTGAAACTTGAAGCAACCAAGACTTGAAAACCATGCTGTCTGAAGCATGGTAATGTAAGTTTATTGCACCCCCATCAGATTTTCAGACAAATTAATTGGGTAAACGAGAATGCGAGAGATTTATCAGGCCGAGAATGGAGATTATTCTTGCCTCTTTCCTGCCTATTTGGGTATAAAAGTGATCGAGCAAGGACTGCTTGGCCGCCTTCACTTGACAATAAACCACAGCTTTTGGAATAGAATTTCTTAGAGTTTCAGACACCATAGCAACATAGGAGGACACATTACTTCCTATTCTGCGGAAATGTGCCTCCGAATATCTCTCTGAATTGGATAGGGTGGGATTCACACTGTTATCCATTTCCTGAGGAAGTCTCCTGAAGAAATCAACAGTCAGATAGGAGGACTCCATTTCCACCAGCCTTAATGTTGTCTTCTTACTGTCCTCTCGGAACCTCTCCAGTGCCTCATTGGCAGCAGCTGCAATTTCAGCTTGAAGAATTGGAAAGCGTCTCAACTCCTGACCAACTATGAAACATTAGTATCCCAGCTTTTTTTACCGGAAGGTGTTGTTAAACCAGTAAAGCATCAGGATGACAAACCTGAGTTTCTCCAACTGACCTTCTTACTATCTCTTTCAAAATGAAGTGCACCTGCAAAGCCGACGAAAAAAATCAATGCAGTGTTTGACTACCTAGAGTATATGTCAACATAACTGTCTTTTTACTAGACTTTGAAATTCTAAATTCATGACCAGTCAACACGTGTAAACATCATTAAACGTTCAGCTTCTTTAAAATTATATCAACCATATGACATTTTGAAGGAGGAAGGAGGGAAATAAAGGATAGACAAAATAGAAGCAAGAAAGAGAGTACTTACAGCATCTACAGAAGCCTCTGCTGGACTTCTGAAGTAATTGAGAGCACCATCAATCAAGAGTCGGTAACCTTGCTCAGGTGCAATTAAATGAGGTTGGTATCCATCTGCCTCACATACAACTTTTCTCACATTTTGTGGGGACAAATGACGATCAAAAGGAAGTTTTCTCAAAGCAGCAGGGAGCTGGTTATTAAAAACTGCATAGATCCGACCACCACCAGGTCGCCTGAGTTCGACAAAGAAATTAGAAAGGAAAATGACAGTATATGGCAGATTTCTCAGACCATGCAAGTAAACAATCACTTGTTAAAAATTAAAGGCCCCAAAGTAAATTGTAAGACTGAGAATTGATAACAAACATTAATTGAATCCGGATTAGATGTGTCCATGAACTAAACTTTGTTACCTGTCCTTGAAGTGCGCAAGTAATAGATTTAAGACAAAAAGAGATATTATAATGACTCCAACTAGCTAACATAGAGAACTGAGTAAGAAATTCATCACAGTACCCTCCATCCAAATGTTCCTTGAATACACGATCGAAGGCACGACACAACTCAAGCATGGTGTGTAACTGGGCCTGACATAGAAACAGAACATTGTCTGAAATATGTTCAATCAAATGATTTACATACATTAATCGGACTTCATACGCTCCTCACCACAGTATCAATAGTAACAGGTGTACCAAGGTGGTCTAACTCAGCTTCAAGTTCGTCAATGCTCTTGTTAACTAAGGATGTAATACCAGGCATGCGAGCCCTAATTACAGCCTCCAAATGCTGCAACCACGAAAGGTATGTAAAGAACCAGCAGTCACTAGCAGAACAAGAGAAAATGCAGAAGTTTAAGAGAGCAACATCATGTTAAACATTCTAAGTTGCTAACCAGTAATGGCCAAAAACATAGAAACTACAAGAAATTTCATAGAATTATCAGAAAAGTTTGTAACAAAATATTGGTTGTGAGATTAAGGAAAATAGATATTTGGAGAAATTATGTCAGAATGTAAGGCAAGCTAAAAGCAGAACCTTGGACAGAAGCTTGGCAAGATATTCAGAACCCATTCTGCTAGCCAAGTGTCCATAGTCAGGACTAGTGGCAAAGAACTCTCGCTCCCACCGCCGAGCAGCCATCATATTCATATTTTTGTTTATATCAGCTTGTGATCGGTTCACAATTCCAACCCAGCCATGTTGAAGAATATATGCTCTTCCTTCAAGAACCTTCAACAAAATGAAAGAGAAGAAAGTTACAGGATTCAGCTCAGTCACGAATAAATGAGATAAAAATCAACAAACAATTTACAGAACAGTAGAGCATTTTTATTTTTTTAACAATAATTGTACACAATGTACATCATTAGAAGAACTTTTTGTTGCCTCTTATGATTCTACTAAGAAGAATTAAAATTACAAGGTGTCATCTTGATTGAAGCAAAAGCATGCAATATGAAAACTTTCAACCAGGCTCCAAAATAAACAAGGAAAGCTTACATCCAGAGCATTGGTCCCCTTATCCATTAAGTCAAGTTTTGTCAATACACCCAATGTCCTTTCACCTAGAGAAAAGGCAAAATCGCATCTCTAAGGAAAGAGTTCAAAGAACAAAAGTAAAAAATTGCACTGCATAATGGGTGACTGTCAAAAGTAGAAAAAGGAGTAGGAATTGGTACCTCTTGGATCAACTTCTCTAGACATTTTGATAGCATCAGATGTTGCTATATCTTGATTGGCTGGACTGATGGCAAGAATTATGCAATTTGGCTACATTAAAATAACAAGGAATTCATCCATCAAAGAGAAGAAAAAATTTTCTATATCAAATGAACTTCGACGTTAAACAATGCAAACAACATTGTATCAATATGTGTTCAACTGGTATTACAGATTAAACCTAATACGAAAAAAAGCTGACATTCTCCAAAAACATAATGGTGAGAAAAATGTCTCAAAAAGTGCAGACTCAAGAATATGAATAGAACATTTCTTTCAGTTGAATAATTGCAAGGAAGTAAACAACGCAAATTTCTAATAGGTTCTTTTTTCTTTATCGTACCTGTTCAATGTATGAGCGAACCATATTTTCAATATCAGTTACGATGCTTTCTGGCTGCCCTTCTGTTGACAATAAGGATTTCCAATTATAATTTTCCAAGTTATGGAAGAAGATAGCAACTTTATGTACCCATGTTTAAACATTAAGATGGAAGCCAGACTAAAGATGACAGTGGAACAGTAGCATACCAACAGCAACCTTTGTTAAACCAGGCAAATCTATCAATGTCAAATTGACCACTGCATAGAAAATGAGGCCCAGAACAATCATGAGAATATATGGAATGAACAATCAAGTAATAACAATTTAAAATGTTAGCTGACAATATGGTAAAAGAAGGAAGGTTTCATGTGAAGTGCATTGCCCATGCTCTTTTACCATTTGAAGAGTAGATACTGAGATGAATAGCTAAAGGAGAAATTTTGTTTGAACTTCCAGTCATTTTGTCAGTTTCATCTTGAATTTCCTTCCGAACCATTGCTGCATAAGAATATAAGACTATCAACAAATTGAATTTCTTCTTTAGATGAAAAAGAAAAGTTTATAGAGCTACGAAAATATTTTCCATTGCCATTCTATGTTGATATGAACTTGAAAAAAAAAGCTTTGGAAATTAATAATACTGTTTTAACCAACCAGTTGCATAGAATCAGTAAAAAGTTTAGTGTTTATAGACATAGCTGAGGACCTCAACATATAATCATATAAACACAAATGTTTTTCCTCCACATATATTAACAATGGTCATGAAAAATCATCAGCATTAATTTCATTACAGTCTATGAAAAATGCATGTCAATAATTCTGCAAATTCTTGCCAGCTACATATGTACTAAGGTGTTAATGCAAGTTTACCAAAGGTGATCCAAATTTTTTATATAAATGCTGACATGTGTTTTAGTAAGCTAGAAGATTGATATCGTTACCTTGAGTAGATGAATACAAAAAGCCATAGCATTTGTATTCAACTATGTTGATATGAACTTGAAAAATAAGCTCTGGAAATTAATAATACTGTTTTAACCAAACAGTTGCATAGAATCAGTTTAAAATTACTATTTACAGACATTGCTGAGGACCTCAACATATGATCACATAAACACAAATGTTTTCCCTCCACATATACTAGCAATGGTCATCTGAAATAACTATAAATTTCAGACAGTAAGATTCTATCACCATTTCATTTCAGTCTATGAAAAATGCACTCAATAATTCTGCAAATTCTTGCCAGCTACATATGTACGAAGGTGTTGATGCAAGCTTAACAAAGGTGATCAAAATTTTTAAATGAATGCCAACATGTGTTTTAGTATGCTAGAAGATTGCTATCCTTACCTTAGGTAGATGAATACAGAAAGCCATAGCAATATGCTATCACATATAGCGCCTGATACTAATAAAAAAGCCGATAATAACAAAATTATATATGCATAAACATGAAATGACAAAGGTTAGGATAAGTTGTTGATTTTTCATATAGGGTCAAAAGATTAATATTAATAGAAAATTCAAGCGAATGCAGATTATTAACTTATTGGTTTGTTTCAAATACAAATTTCCCTAGAGTAATCTTAAACTACTATCTGAAATTTCCAAATTCCTTGTTAAATAGGGACAATGGATAACCTCAAACCCTACATTAGCACGAAAGACGTGAACTCAACTATTAAGCAAATACGTAAACTTACTGAAGATGTGGTGTTCTGACGTTTAGAGCAACATAATGAAAAATGTCACCAAAATAAATTCAGCCCTTATATTTCTAAAGGGTCATTTTATATTATCCACAAATTTAAATAACTTACAGAAGTCGATGAATCTTTTCTTTGGCAAGTGCAGAAATTCTGCATATTCCTGCATTCCAGGTTCTGTCTTATGCAGTTGCAACACCAAAGGCCTCCTAGTAACAATCCCTGAAAATGGCAAAAAGAATGACAGGAAGTCAAACATTCCTCGGCTGTAATAAAGAGAGCCTTCTAAAGTGTCACTTCAGCCAAAATTTCTACAATGCCTAATAGAATTCAGTAATCAAAGATTGAAAAGGAACAACAGAAATCAAAAAACAAAATTTAAGACAATATATAATATAATCTTCTTTTCCTAAGGCCGCGTAACCAACGATACGAGTATGTGAAGTGAAATAATTGAGAATAAGAATAAGAGTTAATAGGAGATATAAAAGCACACTTCAAAAGGCATATGTTACTTTATAATTAAAAAAGAATTTTTTTAAAAAAAAAAGAGAGAAGCAAGCGCAAAACTGCTTTCATAATTCAAGGCAATAATAATAGATAATATGACCTGGCTGGCTTCAACAATTTTTAATTCCTATAAAATCAAGTCAACATTTTTTTTTTTTCACTTTTCCTTTACCACTGTTTCCATGCAACCTAAGAAAACTCAGATACCGAAACAAGATTCAGATATCAGTATACGTAAGCTCGAACCTGATCCTCTAGGAAGAAAATCGCGTCCGACGATGCTCTCCAACACTGATGACTTCCCCGAACTCTACATTCATAACACAAGCCAACATCAAATATGCAAATGTACTCAAAGACGTAGGCGTAAACTGATTCTACATGCATACAGTCCCATACACCGATTCTATATGCATATACTCGTATAAATTTACTAGAATGAAAATGGTACTACGTAATCGAGAAATGAGCAAGAGAGGGAGAAAGAGACAAAAAGTGAGAAGACCTGACCGCCGACGACGACAACAGAAGGAAGAGACTCCCAGAGAGTAGGCAAAGAAGAGGCGACGCCAGCGTGGTCACCGAGGACAGTGCAAACTCTCTGAATCCGGTTGACGAGAGTGATCAAGCTCTCCATGGTGGCCATTGCGGTCGAGTCGTCGGCCTTATCGGCGGCGACGGTAACCGGCGAAATGACAGAAGCGGAGTACCTTGAATGTGAGCGGAAGACGGTGAAAAGAAAAAGGGTAATGGCAGTGAGTAACAGAGAGAAAGAGAGGAGGAGAGGGAGAGCTATTTTCGGTTACTGTGTTTGGGGATTTTTGTTAATGGAAAGGTGGGGCTCCTTCACTCACTTGACAGTTGAGTTGAGACTTTATAGTTCCGCATGTTTGATTTTGACCTTGGTTTTTGAAATGGGTTGACCCCACGTCACCTGAATTTCTATAAAAATTTGAATTTGATTTTTGATTTTGAAATCCATCCCTACCAATAACTATAAAAAAAAAAAGTACTAATCACAGTTGAAATATACTTCTAAATCCCTGTCAAAAACTAAAACTAATCTAATAATAAATAATTTTTTGCAACTAGGATTCGGAAAAGCCCACCCTACTTCTATAAACAATGAAATCGTATTCGTACCCCACTACTCAATTCTCTTTTTCAATTGCTTTGCAGAGCACCTCTTCCTCTCTTGGATAAAGATGCTGAAGATCAGAACTTCCGATGATCAAACTTTTGAAGTGGAAGAACACTTGGCAATCAAGTCTCAAACACTCAAGTTCATGATAGAAGATGATGTTGTCGGCGACGTGATACCGCTCCCCAATGTCGACGGACCGACCATGGCTAAGATAATTGAATGGTGGAAAGAACATGTCGACCAAGATGGGAATCCTACTGATGAGCTCAAGAATTGGGAAGCCAAATTTCTTGACGTGGATACTGATACCCTCTACGATCTGCTTATGGCCGCAAACTATCTGAATATCAATGACTTGCTTCACAAAGTTTGTCGGAAGGTTGCTGATCTTATCAAGGGCAAATCTGTCACCGCTATTCGTGAGTTATTTAATATTCCTAATGATTTCACACCCGAAGAAGAGGCAGAGGTTCGCAAGAACAACGCCTGGGCCTTCCAGTGATTTCTTCGATTTTCGTTTCATCACTAGTTTTACTCCGCTAATAGTTCCAGTGTGAGAAGGCTAACTTTGATTAGAGAAATCTTTCTATTCAAGATTTCAAAGCTTATGAGTTCAATTTTCATATGTTAGTGTTTCCAAAGATTATGCTGTTGATGTAGTAGCAGTTTATGAAATTAGCAAAGGTGATCAATTCTTATTGAACTTTAGACCATATTTTCATACAACTCGTTCCAAAACGGTGAACCGTCATCCACCATCTTGATGAGTGCTTTGACAAATTGTTACGTTAAGAACAACGCTTAGAATCTCAGGCCAATCCTTAAAAAGAAAGACTTAGGAGTCGCTTGGCTAATGAATTTGAGAAGGAATCACTAGTTAATTTATTATTTACCCCCAAATATTAGAGGAATAAAAATCATCCTGAATAAAGGGCAAGTGTCACAGTTCCGTGATAAAAAGTGTCGCATGTCAGCCAGTGACTTACTTCTTTTTTCTAATTAAATATAATTATTTGGAGATACTTACTTGATGGGTTTAGGAAGCGCTTAACAAGTTTGGAATGAAAAGAAAAATGAGTGGTTGATTTTATATTTTTTTTTTTTTGGTAAATAAAGGAGCTAACAACTAGCTAGAGCAAGCAACAGGAGTAATGTGCCGAGTGCGACGAACACCCATGCGATCATCATTGAGAGTTGGCAGTATAACATTCGGGGGTTGTTGAAAAACCACCATACCC
>JANZLC010000001.1:16900222-16917960 GCA_026413385.1 Erythroxylum gracilipes
ACTTAGGCTAATTTAGAATCAATTCTACACGTGATTCCTTTGAGAGACGACCCGAGGTTCAGCTTGCTGCAATCTTGAAATTTTAATTATTTGACCGGTTTCCAAGGTCGATTTTCTAATCGAACGACAAGGCCGCGATCACCATCCTGCCCCTCACCGATCTCCCAGGTATTCCCCTTTAAAATTTGTTTTTCTTTCAATGTAATGCTAATTGTGTACTTTTGTTTTGGCGTGATTTTATTTCTTCTTATGTATGCTTAATAAATGCTTCTCCTTTCCCCTTTTTTTTTGAGTGGGGAGGGGGTGGGTGCGTTTAGGGTTTGGGTTTGGGTTTGGGTTTTGGTTTTGGTTTTGGTTTTGGTCTTGTTTTCTTTCTCCTAAAGAATCACTTTTTTGATTTCCTAAGTTTTGACTTTGTATTATCTTACTTGTTTATGAATTGGAAAATGCACGTAATTAAATGATAATTATGTAGAAGTTATGCAAAATTGGTTTTGACTTCTAAGGGATTTGTAGCTACAGAAAGGGTAAGGTCGTCATTTTTACCTCATTAAACTTCTGATCTTACTACTATTCCCCAGCAAGCTCATCAAACTCCAAGGTAAGATGATATTTGAAGTTTTTAACACTCTAGTCCTTTTTTTTGGTATAATACTCATGATGCAATGCGAAGCTCTGTGAAAATGTTTTCGAAGAAATGCTGGTTACTTCCTCCTCCTAGTCTAACAAAGCTAGTGATCCTTTTTGGATGGAAGGAACCTTGAAGCTCAAGAAAGAGTGGAAGCAGCTCCTTTGGGTTTTAAAAGAAGCTTTCAAGAAAGAGTGGAGGCAGCTCCTTTGAGTTTTAAAAGAAGCTTTCCTGCTGCAACAAGTTATTACCAATCTTTTGGATCCTATAGGTTAACTCCTTTACTGCTCCTTATTCTTATTTTTTTTATTTTCAGCCTCTTTTTTTTAGCCTACAATGAAAGCATGCCATAAATTTTTCCATACTTCACTATTGTAGGTCTGCCTAGCTTAAGTTTTGAATGCAAATAGTCTTATTGTATCATGCTCGACAATCTTTATAACTTATTCCTTTTGTGCAGACCTATTGGATCTCCTTTAAACTGGGATGATGTAAAGAGACCCTTTAAAGATGATGTGCAAGCAAATCCAAGACCTTTTCTATCATAACTTCATTTGTTGCTTCTCGCAATTCTGGAACTAGCGTAACAGCTAAAATTGATAGAGTCCAGGACCTGTAAAGAGTCAGATCACCTCCTTTGATTTCTTTAAATGGACAGACGTCAAGTAATTCAAAACAAACTTATGTTCAAAGGTAAAATATTGTTTATATATTTGGCCTTTTAGATATCAGGAATCACTCTTAACTGTATGGATGTCCCTGACAATCCAATCTTTAAAAAACATGTTCTGGTGCTAAGGGTGTAGTAAAGATGGATGTAGTTTACTATTTTCTTCTTATACATCCAGTTTCTAAATGGTCGTTATACCTTTAAGCCATGTCTTTATATTTGTCTCATTCATCCCAAGTTACTGTTAGCATTTTAGGATGGCTGAGTCTAGATTGACACTAAGATTTATTGCTTGAATAGGTATCTATTGATTTGATCTTCTTACTTGCAGTTTCTGTTTGTTGCTTAATCTTGCAGCCCATCGTCATTTCTTGTTGAATATGGAAATGACTGTCTTTTCAAAACCAAGACCACTTTTTTTTGTTTTCGAGGACTGTAATATGGTTGAGCGTAGACATGTTGTTCTTGATGAAAAGGAATGGTGGGTTTGAAGTACAACTATTTCATTCAATCCCTATGGTTATACTTATGAATGCATACAGGTTTGTGAGAGGTAAATGTACTTTTTGTCTTTATTAATTGCTATGTTTTTTTTACTGGGTGGTTAAGTGATCACCAATATCCAAAATGGTCATATATTATGTAGTTGGTTTTGCATATAAGTTTGAGAAACTATTCTTTATGACATCATCTTCATTCTTACAATCTCTTCTCCATTGATCTCCTTGTGGTAATATTCTTATTTTCGCATAGGCTTGCTCTTTCAAGTACCTAGGCAAATTGACCAAAGATGCTGGGAACTTTCCCCAGTTTGCCAGATCATGAACCTGAAGAGCCTTTTCATTCTAGAAAAAGGTTATATGAATGAATTTGGAGATGCTCATGCCCCAATGCAAACTAGGTCACTACCTATTCCACTTGTCAATGAAACTTTTGTGGAGGATGCTCAATCTTCCCAAAAATCTATATGGTAATTGGAAGACATATTAGCATATTTTTTTGATAAAAAAACTCATTTTTGCTCTAACTACCTTTTTCATGGTCAAACACCAAGTAGTTATACCATGAGTTATATTTTCGCTTCTTTATAAATAAATGAACTGTCTCTATCTTATCTTTTCCAGGCCCTCTATATCTCCTACTAGGTCTCAATTTGCCTCCAATACTATCATTCTCAAATTCCTCAAAGGCTTGTAACCTCTGCAAAAGACAATATTGCTAAACCTGTTTCCACCAGGACTACTGGCCTAACTGTTGCAAAAAGAACAAGATCTCCACCATCTACGACTGATAAAGGTTTTCAGAGGGCTTCTAACTCCATTAAAGATGGTAGTGATTGGTAAACCATTTTGGTGCACTTTGTTGATTCCTATAACTAATATGTATTGTGTATGTGACAATAATTTGATTAACCCATTACAAAGATACAGAAGCCAGGGTAAAGAGGTTGGCACACTTTAAGAAAGAGCTTAGTGAAAAATTTGAAATTGGTGTAGACATTGCAGACCCCATAGCTTCTACAAACAGGCATGAGAAATCCAAAATTACAATGGGTATCACCCCATAGAACCAACAGGGGTTTTCATAAGTGAACATTATTATAACATATAACTTTTACACTTATGACAAAATATGTTAGAAAATATGGTTACTGATATAAATTTCTTTTACCACTAACGCAATTTGATTATTGAATTGATAGTTTTATTTATGACAATAGTAAACACATTAGTGATCATATTTTTTGTGAAAACAAATTGTCATTTTTGTGACAAAATAATATTGACACTTTTTTATTAAAATATTAGTGACTAAGAAGTAACGGACATTGATAAAAAAGCACGAGTTGACAAATATTTTGTCACTATTTTCAATTATTTTAGTTGCGATAATATTGTTACAATAAAATGAAATACTTTTATGACTTTACTCGTCACTATTTTATATTGTTTGTTTCGACAAATTTGTCATAAATATGTAAAGTTATTATAATCATATAGTTTTGTCACACATTTTATAGTTTTTTGTGTTAATACTTTTGTCACAAAAGTGTTGCATAATTGTGACAATTTTTCTAAATTAGTCACTATTTCATTAGTAACGGAGATATTTGTGATGAGAGGTGATGACTTTAAAAATTAGACACTATTAATAGTTGTAACTAATATTACTGCTTTTAGTGACAATCTTTGCTTTCACTAAACATATAATTTCTTATAGTGCAAGTTGTTTTCACTCACTAATGTGACAGAATTTATTTTTTTCATGAATAAAGTTATGCTCGAATAATGTTGAAGAAAGAAATGAAGATGCTATCGAGGATTACTCGGTAACGAGTGTAGGGATGTTAAAAGACCCGGGGCCTTAGGCTCAATTTTTTAGGCTCAATCGGCCCTGGGCCAGGTTCAAACTCTAACTGCTTAAGCTTGGCCCGACACTTCGAAACAAAACGTCTTTAATTTTTTACAAAAAATTGGTCAGTCTAGGTTCAAGCTCAGGCCGCCTCTAGGGGATTATAGTTTAACTTGATATTATTTTTCCTCTCAAATTCATTTATTTTTAATTACAGAAAGCTAAAGGAATTCACTTATTTAGAGATGACAATGGGCTAAGTCAGACAAGGCTTGAACTACCTAAGGTTAAAGGAATTCACTCGTTTACAGATGATAATGGACTGGGTCGGGTTAAAGTACCTAAGGCTAAATGAATTTACTCAATTAGAGAAGACAATAGGCTGGGTAGGGCTAGGGTTCCTTTAGCCTTAGGAAGTTAAAACGAATATGAATTTGAAAGGAAAAATAGGGTGTATCGAGTTGAACTGCAATTCTTTATCCCTAGTGATTTTTAAGGTGTGAAATTTAGTCTCAAGCTTATTTTGTGTGAGGTAAGAGGGAAAAAAACAGACAGTAAAGGGCGGAACAGAACAAGCAAGCCGAAGAAAGCACCCGGATCCACCAATAAACGTTATAAATTAAGGGCCCTCTTTTATTAATGAAATAATAATAATAATATTATTATTATTAAAGGTCAAACAGACCATTTCCTTTCTTATTGTCCCATTTTATACCATCGTGTAACCGTATAATTAATTATCACGGAAAGGCCATAAACCCACGCGCCTCACCCTCTCACCTCGGTCACGTGTATTTTCAGTTTCATAAACCTCGTCCTCACGTGACATGACGGATTGGGCTTCACGTTGTCAGAACCGCTCACTTCGCGCGTGCTACGACTCTTCTTCCATGAGATACACTGACTCTCGGTCTCTTCCCCCCCCCCCCTCTCTCTCTCTCTCGTTCGGTCTCTGTCTCTGTCTCTCTCTCTCTCAATTTTCTCTTTCCTTTACCAAACCCTAACCCTAACCCCTCATTCTCACCCCGTCTTTGAAACCCTACATTCCTAAATTCGACCAACAATTTAACGATCAAAACAATCCATATTCGATAATTCTCTATGGATTCGCAGAATAGCAACCTCTTCGAAACGGCGTCCCAGCCCGACACCGGAACCGACGCCTACACTTTCCTCGAATTCAATACCCAAGGCGAATCCGAGTTCGACTATCCCGAATTCCGCTCGCCGGTTGCGTGGCCGACTCCTTCCGACTCCCTCGCAGCGGCCTCTTCGGCCGTCACAGACCCGACCACATCGGACCACCGAGCAGCGGCGTCGTCCTCCGATCATCACTCTGAATCTCCGGCCGTGTCTCCGGTGTCGTCGTCGAAGGCCGTGCGCGGAAACAACAGTCACGGTGTGGTTGATGGGATAGTGGCTGGGATGGGAGGTTTGAATTTCGAGGAGACTGGGGACGATGACGTTTATGAGTTCGGGAAAGGAGATTTTACGGAGCATGCTTGTCGATACTGTGGAGTTTCGAACCCGGCGTGCGTTGTGAGGTGTAATGTTCCGTCTTGTAGGAAATGGTTTTGTAACTCCAGAGGGAATACTTCGGGTTCGCATATCGTCAATCACTTGGTGAGTGTGGTAACTGATTTTAATGTGCTAGAGGGAATATGAGTGTCGATTAATTTGTTTTAACGAGGTAGGGTATTTTTCTTATTATGCACGTAACGAAAATTGGAGTTGTTAGATTGATACGATTGTGATTTTTGATTGATTGGAAGGCATGAGGTGAAAATTTGTTAGGAACGCAAATGCAAGATATTGGAGTGAAATTGCTTCCAGAAAGATACAATTTGTAGGAAATTAAGGACACTGTCTGTAATTCTTTCTAAATTGTGGTTAACCTGTTTCCTGTTTTTATTGGAAGAACAGTCAACTACTTAATTGTTATGGAATTTTAATTTTAATTTTAGATGTTTCGGGATTTATAACTGTTGGTTATAATTTTGGAAGTCTATATACGAAGGTTGTGTTGATATATTGGAGGGGGAGTACTAAGAAAGCAACTGCTTGTATGGACAAGGTCAGTTATTAAGGCTGCAAAAATTTGTGAGAGGGGAGTTGACAAACATGAAATGTAAAATATGGAGATTTTCCTTTCTGACAAGCCCTTTGGTGAAAGTTTTCTCTTTATGCGGGATGTGCACATTTTGGAAATCTTTGCTTAAAATTTTGCATTCGAGAGTAAAGTTGACTTCATAAATTTTGGGAAGCTTTCCTACATTTTCAAGTGAACCAAGTGCTCTTAGCTTCATTTTGTGTAGGCTTTTGGTCCAAACTTGTGAGATGAATTATTAGATGATGTCTGTTGTTGTTGAATGATAAAAGTTTATCTTTGTTTCTTTTTGCTAGGGACTAACTCATTATTAGTAGCAAGTTCCTTTTCCCCTTTTGTATGCCATATTTTAGGGTAGGTGTATAATCTCCCATCATGTGGCAGGTCATCCAATCATTATATGAATTAATAAATGCTTGTTTCATAAATATATAAATAGCATGGCTGATTATTCAGGGCAAATTTATAGGTGATTGAGATAGGTATTGTTTCCTTCCAACTTTTGGCTGAAGCCAGAAGATGATGTTGATTACTAATTTTTGTATTTGTTGCTTGTAGATAACCTCATAAGTGACTAAATCTATTTGGTTAGAAGTTTTGTGCCTCCTAATGTGTTAAGTTGTCCTTTCTAAAAGTAAATTTTGTATCAAGCTAGCCACAGGTAGCATCGGAATCTTGGAATCATAAAACGGATTTTGTATTAAGCTAGCCATAGCTAGTGTCGAAATCTTAGAATCATAAAACAGTTTTTGTGGTCCAATCCAGTATATATGGTAGTTAACTGTGTTTCTAAATGAGTTTCCATTACCGGATCCTCTTGTAGGTTCGAGCAAAACACAAAGAAGTCTGTCTGCATAAGGATAGTCCGCTTGGAGAAACTATACTGGAATGTTACAACTGTGGATGTCGAAATGTGTTCCTTCTTGGATTTATATCAGCCAAGACCGAGAGTGTGGTTGTTCTTCTTTGCAGAGAGCCTTGCTTGAATGTCAATGCATTGAAAGACATGAACTGGGACCTTAGCCAGTGGTGCCCCCTGATTGATGATAGGTGTTTTCTACAGTGGCTTGTTAAGGTTGGCGCCATTTTTTTCTACCCTAAACAATCTGTTGTTGCCAGAACTTCTAACATTTTGTACGTCACAGATCCCATCTGAACAGGAGCAGTTGAGAGCTCGCCAAATTAGTGCTCAGCAAATAAATAAAGTTGAAGAACTTTGGAAAAGTAATCCTGATGCTACCCTTGAAGATCTTGAAAAACCTGGTGTTGATGATGAGCCTCAACCAGTGGTAGTAAAATATGAAGATGCTTATCAGGTACACCTTTTTTTAATATATATAATGAGAAGGCAAGTGAAGTTTAGAGTTCATTTCACATCATCTAATGGGTCGAACACTTTCTGTTGCAGTATCAAAACGTGTTTGCTCCGCTTATTAAGCTTGAAGCAGATTATGATAAAGTACGTACTAGTTCTGTGTACCATTTTTTTTAAACCATAGAGATTTTTTGGGGCATTTCTTTATGGTACTTTTTATGTTTTGACACTCCATTCTCTATTGTAGAGCCTAACTTAGCCAACTTTGTTTCTTTGACATTTTATCATTTATTTCCTCTAGATGATGAAAGAATCACAAAGCAAGGACAATGTGACTGTTCGTTGGGATATTGGTCTTAACAAAAAGCGCATTGCATATTTTGTATTCCCAAAGGTGCCTTATTGTGATGCTTTTACCACTTTGCTTATTCAGTCTTAAATTATTTTCTTGCTCCAAATGGATTTTATCATGAGTTAATCTTTGTCAATATCACAAAAACTGAGCTGATTGATCTAATGTCTAGGAGGACAATGAGTTACGTCTTGTACCTGGTGATGAGCTGCGATTGCGGTATTCAGGGGATGCAGCTCATCCAGCATGGCAATCAGTTGGGCATGTGGTATTCATCTCTATACTTCGATGATTTTTTTCACTTTGAACAAAATGATTAGTGGTTGCTTGTGGATAAATTTTGTGCTTTGTACTTGTCCTTTCATGGTCTAGAGATCACCATCTCATTACTCAAGTAATTTGAATGGTATATTGAGTAGAGGAAATGTTATTTCAGATCAAGCTAACTGCACAAGAGGAGGTTGCACTTGAGCTTCGTGCTAGTCAGGTAACTCCAACTTGCTTTGTCTTCTTCTGTAATTTCTTGATATTTAGGGCTAACAGTTGCTTTATCCCCAGGGAGTTCCTGTTGATGTGAATCATGGTTTTAGTGTCGATTTTGTGTGGAAAAGTACAAGTTTTGATCGGATGCAGGGTGCAATGAAAACTTTTGCTGTGGATGAGACAAGTGTGAGCGGGTAGGTTGACTTGCAATCATATTTGGGCCTGTAACATCTGGAATGAGACATGTTGAGCATAGAACCATTTAAAGTTTGCCAATTAAGATGGAATTTAGGGGACTATGTGAATAGTAGCTCCTTCTTCTCAGTATTTCCCGTTTTATATTTGCTACTTTTTGAAGGCATAATTGCCTTATTAATTGGTTTTAGGACCTTTTTGACTTCCTCAGTCTTATTTGTATTCATATGTATAGTTAACTCCACCTGTGGTGGATGTCATGTTATAATTTTTACTTACAATGTTTTGTTATGTGGCAGGTACATATATCACCATTTGTTGGGACACGAAGTGGAGGTTCAAATGGTTCGTAATACACTGCCTCGCCGGTTTGGTGCACCTGGTCTTCCGGAGCTGAATGCATCTCAAGTACTCTTTCATAAATTCCTCCCAGTTGGTTGTGTTTGCACTTTTATAACTAGAACAGACTGTACTGATCTTTCATTTGGGTGAAACTACTTTAAAGTCATGGTTGGATGGCTTTAGAATGCTCAAAATTGTAAACGTTTTGAACTGATATTTTTACAAGGCTAGAAAAATTCCTTGGTAACCGTTCCCCAGCGGACAGATCCAAGTTTTCTCTTGTTATCTGTCAATGAACTTGAAATTTTAACTTTTACTGTGCTCAATCATTTAGTAATTTTGTGGTTTAGGTAGATTTCGTGTTCAAGTTTTTATATTCTTTTAATCCATTTCCCTATAGATAGGATTAGAACCATACCTTTGAGTAGCAAAATGATTGTTGTGTTTACTCATTTTGTGTTGCCAATGTTAAGTATCAAGTTCCGCACTCATGCGATGTGATCATGCTCAAAGTCAATCTTTTTCTAATGACAGGTTTTTGCTGTGAAGAATGTCCTTCAGAGGCCTATAAACTTGATTCAAGGTCCACCTGGAACAGGAAAAACTGTCACTTCTGCAGCCATTGTATATCACATGGCGAAACAGGGCCAGGGCCAGGTAACTTCTTTGAAATTTAATTTCCTTTTTCAGCATTTGTCAAAAATTAATGGTACATAGAATCTTGTATTAGGTATTGGTATGTGCCCCAAGTAATGTGGCTGTAGATCAGCTTGCTGAAAAGATAAGTGCCACTGGATTAAAGGTATAGAGCTTGTCCCTACCTACAGTTGCATCGACTTAATATTATTCTATTATATATGGCAATCATTTGTTCCTCTCTAGTATGGCTTGGAAGCAACTTTAATGCATGTTATGATGTAAGAATATGAAGAAACATTAACTGTAACATGGAAAAATTGCTAACTTATTAGTGAGCTTGTTGCTGGAAGATTTTTTTTTTCAATTAGTTTCATGACCTGTCCTAAACTGAAAGTTACAACTATTAAAGATGTGCTCTGTCGAAGGCAGCTTTTAGAGCTGGTCTAATTGCAGTAAAATATAATGTTGTTTTTCTTTTTTACACCAAAATAAAGAACCGACTTTGTAGCCTGATTCTCGTAATCCACTGCTACTAATTTATTTGACATCACTTTTGGCTTATGATGTCTCCTTTTATGGTGTCATCAATAGAAATTGTACATCTAGTCCTTTGCATGAAAAGTCTCTGATTTGTTAAAAGCTGCGGTATACAGACAAATAGACAAGGTCATCCTCTCATATTGTCAATTACTTTACTCTCTCTCTCTCTCTCTCTCTTTCTCTCTCTCTCTCTCCCCTCCCCCCTGTTTTTTAGAAAAGTTGATTTATGTGTGTCTTGGTGGAGGAACTATAAATAGACTTCTGTTCCTAGTTCAATGTATGCTAAATGATTTCTAAGTTGTTAGATTTCTTTCTTTTCAATTAGTAAATTTGAGTCTCCTGAGTTTCCTTAATTTTGCTCAAACTCAGGTGGTTAGGCTATGTGCAAAATCAAGGGAAGCTGTGAGTTCTCCTGTTGAGCATCTTACCCTTCACTATCAGGTTTGTTGATTTGTAGGCTTAAACTATTCTCTTTTATACTCAACTTCCTCCCTTTATGGTTAATGAAATTTGTGTTTTTGCAGGTTAGACATCTAGACACGTCAGAGAAGAGTGAACTTCACAAGTTGCAACAATTGAAAGATGAGCAAGGTTTGGTGTTACTTGTTCAGTTGAGATTTAAACAGATTTGTTGGGACTTGAACTGTGCAACTTTAACACAATTTTGTTGTTGATTTATGAGCTTGATAAGCTATTTTTATATGGTGCTCTTGAAGTGGAATTCATGGAGTCATTCTAATATTATTTTCCCCCCTCTCTGTTGTTTGTTCCCTCTGCAAACCCAATTGGAAAAATGGAATACTATATAAACAGGAGAACTGTCAAGTAGTGATGAGAAGAAGTATAAAGCTTTGAAGCGTGCGACGGAAAGGGAAATTTCCCAGAGTGCTGATGTCATTTGTTGCACTTGTGTTGGTGCTGGAGATCCTCGATTAGCAAATTTTAGATTCCGTCAGGTTGAATGCATGTAATTTGGTATTTGAGTATATTTAAAGCTTTTGAAGGCCTCTCATACTTTGTTCTGTTTAGGTACTTATTGATGAGTCTACTCAGGCAACAGAACCTGAGTGTCTCATTCCATTAGTTCTTGGGGCGAAGCAGGTACTTGAGATGGCATCTGGATTTGTTTTAGCCTGATGTACTATAAATTCTTTTGTGTTCTAACAGAACCTTCTTTCCTAGGTTGTTCTTGTTGGTGATCATTGCCAGCTTGGCCCAGTGATAATGTGCAAGAAAGCAGCTCGTGCTGGATTGGCTCAGTCTCTCTTTGAACGACTTGTTTTACTTGGTGTGAAACCAATTAGATTGCAGGTAATTGTCTTATTTCACATCTGTCTGTGTGGATATATGCTCATCCATTGTCTGCATGAATACATAAATTGTGGTGTGGTCTTATTCTTCTAGAATGAATCAATAATTGCTGTCATATCATCCATACTTAGATGGGTATATTGGCATTATGTTTGGATTTAGAGGAAAAGAATAGAGCCTGTTGTACATGGGAGGTTAATGCAATTGTGGAGTCGAGATTGTCTAATGTTTTAGACATGAACAAGTTCGAGAAGTCAATATTATTTCTTCATTTGAAAGCATTGAAGAATCTGGCACATCAATTCACACTGAAATATCTTCCCCTCATGTTCATCTGGGCGTTTGTTGTAGATGCCTAACATGTTAACATCTTAATGACCTTTACAAAAATAGGTCCTATTGCTGATTGAACTTCTTGTTCTCTTTAGGAATTTGTTTAAAGCTTTGAGCATCTATGTATTTAAATTTCTCCAGATTTTGAAATGCCAAGACATGCATCTTGAATTGTATGATTTTCCTGTTTGCTGCCTCGTATATTTTTTGAATGCTGTCATGTGTATGACTTGCACCCAAACTGTACCTAGAAGTTTCTGTATTATAGTTACAAGTTACAATTATGGAACTAGTATCTCTAAATTGATTCCTCATGCAAATTCTTTATCCTTTTCTGTATATTGCCAAGCCAAGGCACGCATTTTCTATAGTATGACTTGCATGTCCGCTGCATCATGTATGTTTGATGTTGTTATGTGTATCCTTTGCACAAAAATATTCTGCACATCATTATGGAATTGATGTCTCTAAATTGATTCCTTGTGCTAATTCTTTCTATTTTTTCTAGAAATTAGTCCAAGGCTTGCTTTTGAAATCCTGGGATTGAAAACTTTATTATCAAGAGTATCTATCTTTTATTGCTCTAATTTAATGATTGTTGAGTTTGACCTTCTTTTATTGGTGGCTCTTGCTGAACTCAACTTTTTAAACTTTCACTTACCTTCACAAAGCTTTCTTCTGAGATTAATAATTTTAGTCATCACAAAAGTCATACTGTTCATATATGTGATTATCATTTCATTCTTTTTCTTGGTGATATGTGCTGATGCTCAAAGTAGTTCTGATTGCTTTGTCTTGTTTCATATTTTTGTGAGGCAACTAGCAAGAATTTGTGAATTAGAAGTTTATTCAGTTGTCTTTTAATGAAATATAATTCCTATTGGAAGTATCAAGAATGCTGATATAACTTGTTCTATTCTGACAAATATAGGTTCAATATCGAATGCATCCAGCACTTTCAGAATTTCCTTCTAACAGCTTTTATGAGGGGACCTTGCAAAATGGTGTGACTGTCAATGAGAGGCAATTGACAGGCATTGATTTTCCTTGGCCTGTGCCTAATCGTCCCATGTTTTTCTATGTCCAGGTATTAAAACATCCATTACATTCTTCCATGATTTTGCATGGACGTCCATCTGAGTAAACCATTCACCTGTTCTACTATAATTTTCATATGCCAGTTTTTCTAACTACATAACTTTTCTTTAGATGGGACAAGAAGAGATAAGTGCTAGTGGCACATCCTACTTAAATCGAACTGAGGCTGCAAATGTTGAAAAGATAGTGACTACTTTCTTAAGGAGTGGTGTAGTCCCTAGTCAGGTATGTTTTCAAAATCTTTTTATGGTCCAATTTCATGTGGATCCACTACATGTTAATCAGAGCCATTGTGTTGTAGATTGGGGTGATAACTCCGTATGAGGGTCAGAGAGCATATATTGTGAATTATATGTCTAGAAATGGAGCTCTCCGGCAGCAACTGTACAAGGAAATTGAGGTAACTGATTGCTTTCAATTCAGATGTATACCCCTTTTGATATTTGATATCAGTTCCTATGTTTTGATTTGTTCTGACTTGGATGTCATGGTATTAAGCTAGGGTATTAACCTCTTCCATTAACAAACAAGAAGACTAATACAGTCTCTTAATGTACATGATAATGTGGAAACCTCATTCACGAGGATGGTTGTTAATATGGTTTGGAGTTTACTTTAGATCTTTAATTGTAACTGATATTTTCATTGTGATCTTTCAGGTTGCAAGTGTTGATTCCTTTCAAGGAAGGGAAAAGGACTACATTATCTTGTCTTGTGTTCGGAGTAACGAGCATCAGGTTGGTGCCCAGGTTTTGTTATCTTTCTCTGTTTAGGGTTTTAAATTGCAGCCATGTTCTTACTGCAATAGGCTGCAACTGCAGTGTAATCAAATTCACATTTGCAGCTACATATTGTGATTGCAATACCAATGTGTTGTGGTTGATTGGGGGTGTAAGCTGCAATATCGTGGTTGTGGGCCATGTTGTTACTGCAATAGGCCGCAATTGAGTGTAAATGATATTCACATCTGCAGCGGCATACTGCAGCCGCAATATTGTTGTGTTCCAGCTGGTTGCCTTTTGTGTAAGAGTCACAACTGTTTGGTTATGGTGGAAGAAAAAGTAAAACCACCATTCACTAACTGGAGAAGAAACTTATAAGACAGACAGAAGCATAGAAGGGTGAATAGTACAGGCCCTTTTTGTACACTAGAAACCAAATAACAGTTAAGAAAACTGGAGAGAAATCAAAGCCACCATCAGAACAACCAATATGATTATAGAAATCCCAATAACAAAAGGCAACAAGAACTGAAGCTTGAAATCCAATAATTTTAATACCTTCAATCATGAATTAAATTATCCTAAGAAGCAAAATGTCATTAAAAAATACAGCAATCGAAAGGGAAGTGAAGCAAAGAAAAGTTATGAACCCTTTGATTTGGCCAATAGCTATGTAAGAGCACTTTGCTTTTCAAACATCATTTTTCAACTGAAAAATCCAGCACTCTCCCCATTTCTTGTGATATTATAAACGTGATAGCATAGATTGCCTGTTAGATATTTGTCCAAAGCACTTATCTAAGGACACTAGTGTTTCTATATTTCAGATGTGAATGGTATTGTTGCAGTTATTTTTTCATCATGGAATAAACATTGATTTTCTTGTTTTTCGAATTTGTTGTTACAAAATTATTAGAATATAGATTTCAATCTGATTCTTTGCTCTCTGATTCGCCAAGGTTTGCTGTTGTGAAGTATATTACAATTTAAAATAACATTTTGATATTCAAGTGCTGAACTCTTCTCTAGGGAATTGGATTTCTTAATGATCCTCGGAGGCTAAATGTTGCTTTAACACGTGCTCGATATGGTATTGTCATCCTGGGCAACCCTAAAGTTCTCAGCAAGCAGCTTCTGTGGAATAGCTTATTGACACATTACAAGGTAAGTGTCCACCAGATGGCTTCATGTTCAGCTTTCATCTAACATTTTAACATGGCTTAAAAGTGATAAAGTTCAGAACGCGAGTGCTTATGGGGAATTTGTTGTTCATATCACTCTTTCCTCACCTAATTTTATCTGCTTCACATGTTTCTCATAAATATGATTTCAGGAACATGAGTGCTTGGTTGAAGGACCTCTAAATAACTTGAAGCAAAGTATGGTTCAATTTCAAAAGCCAAAAAAGGTAGGTCGACCGTATATAGTTTGGTAGTTAGTCATTTATCTGTCTCATTATTATCATTTTATCTTTAAAATTTTAGTCCAAATAAATTAGTTGCTAGAGATAAATGTACTGTGGTTTCATTGCTACCCTTGTTCTTTAGCAGATTTTTAATGATAGAAGGCTTTTCTTTGGAGGTGGATCTGGAATTTTAGCTAATGACAGTTTTGGTGTGGTTTCAACGTCTAGTCCAGGTGCAAGAAGTAGCCGTTCCAGGGGTATGCCACATTTCACTTTCCGATACAAGTTGCACGTCTTCTAGTGACATTCTTTAAATTCAGCTTTGCACTTTTTGCAAAACTGTTAGTCATATTCAGGCATGATGTATAATGCTTCTGATTACAGGTTCTTATGTGCTGCCAGGCCCGCCTAATGGTACCCACAAGCCTGGTGTGCATCCCGCTGGGTTTCCTGTGCCTCGGGTCCCTATTCCACCATTTCATGGTGGTCCAACTTCACAACCCTATGCTATTCCAACCCGTGGAGCTGTGCATGGGCCAGTAGGAGCTGTCCCCCATGTCCCTCCTCCTGGAAGTCGAGGTTTTGGTGCTGGCCGTGGTAGTACTGGTGGTCCTATAGGTAGCCATCTCCCTCACCAACAAGGGTCACAGCAAGCTATTGGAAACATGGGATCTAGCTACAACTTTCCCACGCTGGAGAATCCTAACAGTCAGCCATCCGTGGGTGGACCATTATCTCAACCTAGTTATGTTAATAATGTAATGACTACTGCAGTTCTTTATTATCTCTCTTTCAGTGGAATTGTTCCTTCATTGCTTTCTATGAAATTGACAATCTCTATCTTGTTGACCTTGATAATGTCTTTGTGGCTAATGTAGATGGCTGTTCAAGGATCAAGCCAAACATTTCGTGATGGATTTTCCATGGGAGGCATGTCTCAGGTTTGTCATTTTCATCTTATGTTTGCTGAGTGTTCTCTTCATATAGAATTTTCTGATTTGCCTGATAATGGTCTTTAATCAGGACTTTTTGGGTGATGACTTCAAAAGCCAGGGGTCTCATGTTCCTTACAATTTTGCTGACTTCTCCACTCAGGTATATGCTTGTCCTGTTTCTTTTGTGGTAATCTGTTATTTATTTGGTCCCATGTTACAGACTACAGGGATTATTCAGGTCTAACTTTTTAATTTTAGATAGATATAACACTAAGCTAGCTTTATTCAGAAACACTGAGTTTATCCAGATGTTGTAACAAAGTAAAACATTCAAAGAAATGAGGATCTCAAAAAGTAAGTGCCAATGAATTAGTCTGTCAAGTTTAATCTGTGCACCCTCTACAGCTGAAAAGTCACTATGCCATTGCATTTACAGCAATCTGCAACTTTAGAAGAATGTTGGAGATGTATGCTATTTTAGAAATTTGTGTTATGGAGTTCTTCAACCAAATAGAGCCTTATTTTGTTCAGTGGATATGCAACCATTTTCTCATTCTTCTAACTTCTTGCAGGCATCTCAAAGTGGATATGCAGTTGATTATGTTACACAAGGAGCCCAGGGTAGTTTTCCAGGAAGTTTTTTGAATCAAAATTCCCAAGCTGGATATTCACGTTTTGGTTCTGGAAATGATTTCATGTCTCAGGTTTACTTATGTTGAAACATGCTTTACTTCTATTTTAACTACATCTATGTTTTCTTTCCTGATGTACTAATCCTCTTCTGCAGGATTACATGGCTCATGGATCGCAAGGACTATTCACTCAGGTTGGCTTCAATGAAACTTCCCAAGATGATGCAGCTCAAAGCCAGTTTGGCCTAGCCAATCCAAACCCTCTTCAGTCCCAGGTTTTCTTTACTTTCCCAACACTGGCAATGAAACAATTTTAGTAGATGAATGTAATAATCTTTTATACTTTTGAAACACCGGAACTCTGGGGGAATAAATGTTGGATGATTATTTTTGTGGTGTGTTTTTTTAATTTTTTCCCTATATGCAGGGCGTGATCAATTCTCTATACTCTCAGCCCTTTGCCCATTACAATACACAGCCATTGAACTTGCAGGCTCCTCAACAGCAGCCTCAGCAGGGTCAGGGACGGGGTCAGGGCTCCCAAAACCAGAAAATCCACTACAATGGTTGAGGGGCCACTGAGGCTTTTGACTTTGTTGGGTTATAATCTTTGATTCAGCAACTTGGTGTGTGCTGCCATGTGTGCTCCAGTATACCCTGCATGAGTGCAGAAAAGTTTACTGTCTCTTTGAGGTCCGTTTGATACTCTTTACTTGGATGTAAAGAAGACATGGGATGGTAAAAAAGTAAACGATAATTGGAGTTGGCAATAGCTATGCTATGAGCTCTACAAGCACTGCAGATTGCACATCCAGAGGCTGAGAAAGAAAAGAATAACCCTGATTGTGTTTTGTGAAAGTTAAGATTGTTCCTATGGAGAGCATTACATTACAAGGAATGTTTTTGTCGAAAGGGTTGGACGTGACAATAACACTTTTTGGCATACAAGGGATCTCCATTATCAGTACGGAAGCAATAACTACTTCCACATGGAAAATATTGTACAGCGTGGCAGGGAGAGTCGGTGATCTAACCCTTTCAGCAGTTCCTGACATGTAATCTAACTCTTTATCGATTATTTTATAAGACAATGGCGAAATGTTGGGAGTGAAATGTTTTAGATGGTATATGTACGATGTAGGCGTGGAATTTGATTTTATGTTGAAATTGGGCTTGTTTTTAAAGTTCTTTCATAGTCCCATTCTATTCTTGGGAGCAGAAATCTAAAGGGATGTACCATTTTAGAGCATATTAGAGTATATATGCCTTGGTGGGCGATTGTTTGTTTCTACTACCCTTTTCCCCGTTTTTTCATTAGGCATATAATTTTTTTTTGAATTATGTAACCACTGCTAGGTAGTGATTTAATAGACACACACGGTAACTCCTGTAACGGGTTCTCGACGCAATACGTTGTGCGGTGTGTAAACAACTAATCATACACGCTGTGATATCTGATCTTAGCGAATCGATTATGATTGTGATAACTGCAGCTGATGATAGAGAGGGCATCATATGTGAACTCTTAAAAAATTTATTGGGCACATTAAAAGGAGAACAAGTTGTGTCATTTGATCAAGCGTAATGAAAAAAACTGTTTGGTGGGGTGAGAGAGGCTCGAACTCTCGACCTCAGGATAACTCAGAAGCTATGAGACCTACGCGCTAGCCAACTGCGCC
>JANZLC010000001.1:16922330-16934751 GCA_026413385.1 Erythroxylum gracilipes
TTTTGTTTCAATAATTCCTAGTTCTCTGCCTATATTTTTGGGATAGCAATCTGAGATATGGGTGGGTAGTTTATTTATGATAATTGTAACTATGGCCTTATAAATTAATGGGCACAGATAGCAATAAAGGCATCGATCAATTAATACTAATATTGACTAGTCGTCAGTTGAGGCTAGGTCTCCTCTACAAAGATCTATTTTATCTTGTCTTTCCTTTGTACTCTCTGTGTTTCTTCAATCCATCATAGGTCCCAAGAAGGTGTACGTTCCAGCTTGGTATCAGAGCCTCAACATGGAGCAAAGGATGGGACAAGTGGAAGGAGCAATCTAAGCTTTATAGGACAGTCAACAAGTTTTGATGAAGCAAATGACAAAACTTGTTTCCAACATCAACAGTTGTTTTGAACAGTTCTCACTAGCGGGTAAATCTGAGGGGGAAAATTTGGCAGCTAGGTTCGCCAGCAACCACAGGAATGCAAATCACACCACGTTTGCTCCAAAGTTTAAATTAGAATTTCCGCGGTTCAATGGTCAGGAAGACCCCACAAGTTGGGTCTATCGGGCAGAGCAATTCTTTTCCTTTCATGACACACCTGCTCATCAACGGGTCTCTCTTGCTTCTTATCATTTAGAGGGTGAAACACAAATGTGGCTCTTATGAGTCCAACAAGAAAAAGAAAACTTGACTTGGGCTGAGCTCAAAGAAGAACTAAATCCTCGATATGGGCCAACTAAATTCTTTGACCCATTTGGTACACTCACGAAGCTTCGTCAAGAAGATACAGTGCAATCATATCAAGCAAAGTTTGAGAAACTTTTAGCTAAGGCTGGTCGTCTGTCTCCCGAGAAGCAAGTTAGTTGTTTTGTTAGTGGACTCAAGGATACCATTCGCACAGAGGTCCAAGCGAATCGTCCGGCTACACTTTCCTTAGCCATTTCCCTTGCTTGTTTGTTTGAAGCCAAAATAACAACCCAAAAACGAGTATCCAGTGTACCCAAGAGCAACTCATTTCCACCTCGATCTACAACTGTTGCTGCTATGGCTAGTCCAGTTAAAAAGCTCAGTGTAGATGAACTTAACGAGCTTAGGAAACTCGGGTTGTGCTTCTGCTGTAATGAAAAGTATGAAGTAGGACATCGCTGTAAAAAGTTATTTTCTATACAGGTTGTACAAGATGATAGTGAGGATGATGTGGATGGAAATTGAAGATCCAGAAGAGGAGAAGTCATCTATTTCAATCCACGCGCTCACCGGGAGTCCTAATCCGTGAACCATGCATTTAAAGGGCCAACTTAAACAGAGTATAGCTACTATTCTCGTCGACACAGGTAGCACTCATAATTTTATTAATGCAGATTTTGCATAAAAAGCTCATATACCCATTACTAGTAGTGGGCGGTTTGAAGTTCTCGTGGCATCTGGTGATCGATTGTTTAGTAAAGGGAAGAGTAAATAAGTTCCTATCACCATCCAAGGATTCACTACATGGGTGGATCTTTATTTACTTCCACTCGAAGGCTATGATATAGTCCTTGGCACATGTTGGCTAAAGACTATGGGTCCCATCACATGGGATTTCTCTCGCCTTACTATGAAATTTAATTTCCAAGGAAAGGATGTTTTTTACGTGGCATCTCAGCTCCCAAGAATCAGGTGGTGTCTGATGTCCAAACGGTGGAGTTGACCAAAAACATTTGATATGGGATTTATCTTCACATAATTGATGCATCCAGTCCACAAGCTATAATTCTTCCTGAAGTTCGAGATATAATGAAGTGCTTCCGCACAGTTCTACAGGAACCCACCACATTACCTCCCATGCGCTCATAAGATCATCGAATTCCACTTGTTTCTGGCCATGGACCTATCTCAGTACGACCCTACAGGTATCCACAGTTTCAGAAAACTGAAATAGAAAAGCTTGTTTCTGATATGCTGCGAGCAGGAATTATTCGCCATAGCCACAATCCGTATTCTTCTCCGGTGCTTTTGGTAAAGAAACAAGATGGATCATGGCGTATGTGTGTCGACTACAGGGCACTCAACAAGATCACTGCGAAGGATAAGTTTCCAATTCCTGTAATTGATAAGCTTTTTGATGAATTATACGGAGCCCAATTCTTTTCTAAGCTAGACTGAGATCTGGCTACCATCAAGTTCGTGTACATCCAGAAAATATAGCAAAAACTGCATTCAGAACCCACCAAGGCTATTATGAGTTTTTAGTCATGCCTTTCGGCTTGACTAATACTCCTTCCACTTTCCAGTCGCTTATGAATGAGGTATTTCGAGATCATCTGTGTAAGTTTTTGTTGGTATTTTTGATGATGTTTTGATTTATAGTAAATGTTGGGATGATCATTTACGGCATCTAGAGATGGTATTTTCCTTGTTACAATCCCACCAACTTTTCGTGAAACTTGAAAAATGTCAATTTGGGCAACAAAATGTCAAGTATCTGGGTCACATTATTTCTAACCATAGAGTGGCAGTTGATCCGGAAAAGATTGAGGCAATCTTAGCTTGGCCTAAGCCTATTACGTAAAAAGCTATGTGGGGATTCTTGGGGTTATGTGGATATTATCCAAAGTTCATCCAGAGTTTTGGTAAAATTGCAGCTCCTCTGACAGACATGCTTAAAAAGAACCACTTTGCTTTGAGTAAGGAGGCGGAAGAAGCTTTCTCTAAATTAAAGCAAGCCATGACGCAAGCTCCAGTCTTGGCTCTTCCATATTTTTCCAAGAAATTTATTGTGGAATGCGATGCCTCTGGATCAGGTATTGGTGCAGTACTCAGACAAGAAAGGCCAATAGCTTTCTTTAGTCAAGCGTTACATGAGAAGAACCTCTTCTTATCCACATATGAGAAGGAAATCTTGGCTCTCGTTCTAGTAGTAGAGAAGTGGCATCCTTATCTATTGGGAAGGCAATTTATTGTTTAGATTGATCATCAAAGTCTTCGAAACTTGTGGACCCAAAAAATAGCCACCACAGCTCAACAAAGGTGGTTACTTAAGCTAATGGGATTTGACTTCATTATTGAATATAAATCAGGAAAAGAAAATATCGTCGCCGATGCGTTATCACGCAAATATGAGGAGGATGGGGTGGGTCATCTACAGGAAATTTCCAAGTTAGTACCAAATTGGGTGGACACAATTAAAAAGGAACATGCAAACAACCCATTTATTCAATGTATGTTCCAACTTTTGCAAAAAGATGATGTTGTGGGTCCTTGGGAAAATAAAGAGGGAATTATTTTCTTCAAGCAACGTATTTACTTGGAGAAAAACTCTCCTTTACTTCTCTCCATTATTGATCAATTCCACTCTTCAACCCATGAAGGATTTCACAAGACTTATCAACAGGTGCAAAGTAATTTCTACTCTCCTGGGCTACGAAGTAAAGTCATGCAATTTATCCGTGAATGTGACGTTTGTCAAAGACACAAAAGTGAGCAAACATTGCCTTCCGGACTCCTGTATCGTCTTCCAATTCCTGAAAGAATTTGGGAAGACATATCAATGGATTTTATTAATGGATTGCCAAAATCTGGTGGAAAAACAGCGATATTCGTGGTAGTGGACAGGCTCTCTAAATATGCCCATTTTATTTCTCTATCTCACCCTTACACTGTCGTAAGTGTGGCTCGAGTTTTTTTTGAACAAGTGTTTAAACTCCATGGAATGCCAAAGTCTATAGTTTGTGATCGAGATTCAACATTTACTAGCCTTTTCTGGCAAGAGCTTTTCAAACTTAATGGGACTTCATTCAATATTAGTTCCGCTTATCACCCGCAGACTGACGGTCAAACGGAGGTTGTTAACAAAAGTTTGGAGATGTATCTACGGTGTTTTATGAGTTCTAAGCCTGAGCACTAGTTGAAGTAGCTTCCATGGGCTGAGTATTGCTATAATACTAGCCTACATTCCACTACCAAGAAGACGCCATTTGAAATTGTGTATGGGAGAAAGCCTCCAACTCTAATCTCTTATGTACTAGGAACAGCAAGAGTAGAAGCAATAGAGCACGAACTTATGTCCAGAGACGCTATCGTGAGGGCTACTCAGGAGAAAATTAAAGCTGCCCAAAACTGTATGAAGCGGTTTTATGATCAACGACATACAGAGCGTGTTTTCCAAGTTGGAGACATGGTTTACTTAAAGCTCCAACCATTTAGACAGAAGTCCATTACAGAGAAACGAAGAGGAAATTATCTGCAAAATATTATGGCCCTTTCAAAATAATTGAAAAGATTGGGTCTGTTGCTTATAAGCTAGAATTGCCTCCGACATCACGGGTTCATCCAGTATTTCACATTTCACTCCTTAAGCCATGCGTGGGGCCTAACATTCAAGTCCAGCCACAGCTACCAGACTTCCATTATGACAAAGAAATGGTGCAGCCGCTTGTTGTTCTTGGGTACAAGACGCACGGGCGGAAAAGGCAAGTTCTTATTCACTGGTCATCTTCATCTCCATCAGATGCAACTTGGGAGGACGTGGTGTTCATTAGAAGGCAATTCCCTAATTTTGCTCTTGAGGACAACAACTCTTCGTAAGAGGGAGGGATCTGTTACGTGTGTGGACAACATTCCTCCACGTTATAGGATTTGACTTTGTCTTTAGCAAGTTATTTGGGTTTATTGTTATTTTGTTTCAATAATTCCTAGTTCTCTGCCTATATTTTTGGGATAGCAATCTGAGATATGGGTGGGTAGTTTATTTACGATAATTGTAACTATGGCCTTATAAATTAATGGGCACAGATAACAATAAAGGCATCGATCAATTAATACTAATATTGACTATTCGTCAGTTGAGGCTAGATCTCCTCTACAAAGATCTATTTTGTCTTGTCTTTCCTTTATACTCTCTGTGTTTCTTCGATCCACCATAGGTCCCAAGAAGGGGTACGTTCCATATGTCTTGATACAAACACTTTTTACCTAATGTGATTGTAAAATTAATATTAGAAACTTTCTTTTGGATACCCTATAAATTTGCATATATTCAATTAAGCTTAAAACTTATCAAATATTGCATAATTGCATAAGCATCACCTCCCCATTCCTCAAACCTGTAAGTATTACGACCTTAGTCTTCTATTAGTTTATATATCATGTAAAGTCTTATTAATCAATTTAAATGGAACTTTATTTATAAGGTAAGCAACAATTTCATAGGTATATCCCCAAAAGAAAATATGAAGATCTACTTAATTATAATTTCTCCTCTAAAACATTCCATTATTTATGAAATTTCAAATGGAATCCATTATGACAAAATCTCATTCTACTTTAAGTAACTAAGAAACTCATGGTTTAACTACTCACTATCTTAATCACATCTAAGTGTTTAATACTTTTACCAATTTGTTTCTCAAAATCAAGTCTAATTCTCTAAACCTTTCAAATAATTCGATATATGTTTCATTAAATATACATAACCATATATAAAACTATCTTCTGTAAATGTAATAAAATATAAGAACCCACTTCTAGTGCAAATAGACATAGGGCCTCGTACCTTTGAATGTACAAGCTCTAATAACTTAGTAAGTCATTCTTCCTTTCCATTAGTTTGGTCATCTTACTTGTCAAATATATTCACAAATTTCATATGATTCATAATCAGTATGATCCAAATATTTTTTTATGTAACTTTGTAACTCTAGTTTTGTTAATATGAACTAACCTACAATATCATAAATAAGATGAATTTTATCACTTAATTTCTTTTCTTGTTAATTATATTAAGGATTAGGCTTTCAAGATCTAATTAATACAAATTATTTGTAAGTAGTCTAGGCATGTAAAAATAACCTTTATAAGAATAAGGCTATAGGTTCAAATCCACTTTAAAGGTTTTAATAAAAATTCAAATAAGTACTTAAGGTTTTGACATTTATAAATTAACTCTTAATGTTAATATATATTCATAAAACTACCCTAATAAGCATAATTTATTGATTAATGTATTATGAGGAAAAAGGGGCATTCATATAGTCAAAAAAAATTAAAGGAAATTTTAAGTTTCATATAAATAAAGATTATTCTATTAATGTAGGTTATCATTGAAGGTTAACTTATAAAATTTAAAACATTAGGTTTTTATTTAAATTTTCATAAAAAACCTTAATCCATATATTTTACGTTATTAATAATAAACATAAATCCATTTAGATATAAATAAAAAAAAGTTTCTTGTAATAATTGGAACATAATAGCAATTATGTAGTTCTAATGCAAGGTCTTAAGGTTAGAGCTAAACTACAAGTTCCTATAGTTAATGCAATAATCCTTGCTCTATTGCCAACTTGTAAGCTCGTTTAGCCTTTCCTCAATTATCTATTCCTTATTAGAGCATGCACATTATTACAAATATGAGAACCATAACAAATATCTAATATCCAAGATTGTAGAACATAACTAAAAAGATTATTCTCAATCACAAACATACATGAGGATGTAGCTTTCTTAAGCTTCTTGCTAACACGAAAAAAAATTTCATTTCCTCTACCATTGTCCACTAACTCCATAACAAAAATATGCATCCTTATCATTGTTCTTCTTGAAAAAATAAGCCTTATATTTTTTATTCTTATATTTTTTAGAGCCATTTTTTTCACTTTTAGAAGAATTCACAATAAGAACATGACTATGTTCCTTTTTAAGGCACTCTTTTATAACCTTTAGCATATTCAAGAGCTCAGGTAATATTGCATCCCTTTAGTTCATTTGATAATCTATGATAAACCATGAAAAGCTCAAAGTAAAAAACTAAAGGACCAAATTAATGCTTAACTTATATTTTAAGATAAAACCTAATTGGCTTTTTTTTCAATGTAACTAATTATCTTTAATACATGTAACTCTACTAAAGATCCGTTTATCAACTTTCATCAATATAATTCACTAAAAGTTTTATAACTTTCCATCCAACTTTGTACATTAAACAACTCCATGAGATGTAAAATTATAGTAGGAGTGCCCCTCTTCTCATGTTGCCTTTATAGATCAGGAGACATACTAGCTAACATTATACACAATGACGGAGCCAGAAATTTAAGATCAAATGGCTCAAATATTTAAATTTTTTAAATTTTGGGGAGCTCAATGCACCACTGAACTCCAAATAATTCCATTCTTATGTGTATATATATCTATTAAAAATAAAAATATTTAATTTTTTAAATTTTGAGAGACCCAGTATACCACTGGGCTTCATATGGCTCTATTTATGATCATACATGTTGCTTATTCATCATCATTAATATGGCAACGACATCTCTCATTCTTTATCTATCGCATTCACATCGGGTTCAAGTGGAAATTGCAGTATTAAGAACATACAATTTCTTTTATTTCTTAAGAACAATTTTTGGAAAAGTCAACCTAACTCCTTAATTTCAATTAGAGAGTATTAATAGGTGACAATAACTTCCAAATAATACAGACAAAAACCTACTTTCAAGATGGAGATTTAGAAAGACATTGATGAAATGAGAAAATCTATCCCCTTGTAACCGCGTAAGAGGAAGACTAGAACGATAGTCACATTTGAGAAGAGAACGACAAGTGAGAAGTTAAAAGGTTTAGAATTGACATAGTAGCGTTAAATTTATTATATATAAGTCGAGTTTCGAGCTAAATTGGGTCGTAATTCGTAAAGTCCAAGTCTAAACCCATCCCAAAATTTGATCAACTTGGACTAAGCCCACTGACTTTGAATTGGGCCGGATTCCTTGTTTCCATCTCAAGATAGGCTGTCACTAACATTGATGGAGGCTTCCCAACTTCTCCTGATGTTGATGGCTGATCAACAATTAATTAAAACCCTAATCTTTAATAGGCAATAATTCTAGAAACAACGACTACAGGAATATTCAAACTTTTTAAGAAGGATGATATAAGTACTAACTCCCTTAGTACCTTTCTCTTTTTTATGGAGAAATATTACTGTTTCTTTCAAATTCAAATTAAAGTTAAACTCTAAAGTCTAACTAATTCTAGCTTTAGTTATAATTTAATCTTAATAAAATTAACTATCTTATATTTGATCTTTAAAATTTCTTAAATTTTACAATTAAGTCTAATTTAATTTAAATTAATTCTCTCTTTAATTGTTTTATATGTATTGACAATGATTATATAAGTATAATTATAATTAATAAAAGCTCTTTTAATTTATATTTAATTATCTAATTAAATATTTACAATCATAATCCAAACTTGATGTCTTAAAACATATCATGGTTAATGTCAAAAAAAACATATCATGGCTAACAAATTATTATTAATATCAAAATGATTTGATTTATTATATTCATGCATGGTTGTAACGTATGATAATAACGTACAATATGAAATTAATATATACTATATTTAAACACAATCATGTTTATTTTTCCTAATTAGTTATTGGTTTATAATCAATATTTAAAATATAACTTTTTTCAAGTTTCAGTCCATAGAATTTCTATGTAGTTACTCGTATATGAGATATTTTGATAATATCAAAGTATAATGATCTTGTATAATTATTATAAAAAGAACTTCCACGAAAACACACGTAATGTTTTATTTAAAATTGTCATAATCAGTTTAATTTAGTGAATTTATTCTCTAATAAATATTCATACATTTTTTAAGTATTTTCCTACTTTAATTTATAAGTTTAATACTTTATTAAAAAAATATAGCATGTACTAAATTTACCATTCTATACTTAATAAAACTATAATTAAGAACATTTTAAGAATAATATCTAAATATAATTTGAATATCATAATTAAAATATAATTAAAATTTTAATCGTATTAATTACTTAAGAGAATTTATCTCTAATATCAAGCAATAAATAAAATTAACAAGATATATTAAAAAAATATTTTTATTAAATAAATCAATAATATTATACATTAATGGCAACTAATCTATTGATTGTAAAAATATAAACTAACGACCTCAAATTAACATAGTTAGGGTCTAGGCATCCTCCTTGCCGTGTTTTGTACTCCACCTATGAGTTTTTAGCATACATTTCTAAAGCAACCAGAAATTTTGAATCTGGCGATTAAAGAAGACAGAACATTCAACAAAGGGGTTCCAGGACTTCCAGCTGCCTCTTCTGTCGGTATACTTGCAAGAGTCAAGATACAAAGTTCAATCTGACGTAATTAGAATATCTGTTTGAGTTTAGACAAAGTAATAGTTATTTCTGACTAGAATCTAAGACTAGAAGAAAGAAGACAAATGACTACGGTTACGAGGATTTAATATCAATATTTAAAAAAATGTGTCGGAAAGTTAAACGTATAAAATAAAAAATTTATTGTTTAAAAGATTCAATTAATATCGCATTGTTATAAGATTAGTTAAAGATTAAATAAATTTAAAATTTTAAAATATGACTAAAATAATTTAAAATTTAGTTAAAATAATTATTAAATGATAATTAATTGATTTATTTTAACTTATAAGAATCCATCAATTTTAATAAATTAAACGATTAATTAATAAATAAATTTAATTCTAATAAAAATAATTAAAATAATTCAAACCAAAAATTTAAAAGTTGAATTAAAAAATAGTTCAAAATTTTTATATTAATTCGATTGAATTTTTTAATTATTGTTTAAAATACTGAAACAGTGGGAGAGAGCCTTACATATTATATGGGAAAGGGTAATTAATTTTCTTCCCTAATATAAATCCTAAGACTTTTGATTTGTTAACCAAATATAACAGAAAGAAATTAACTTGCCACCCCCTTATTTAAACAGAATTGGAAAAGAGAAGGCAAACTCAATCATCCTTAACCTTCAAAGTTGAATCACCCAGGTGACCAAATCTTTTGCTCTGGTAAATCAATTTTTATCCTATTTTATTAAGCTTCTTTCACATATTTATTCCCGTTAATATAAATACAAAATTGAATAGAACAAACAGAGGATTCGACGTGAGAGAAAAGTAGGAGTCATCCACGTCGACCCTTTTAAACACAAGCTGATTGTTATCATTTTAATGTTGACTAAATGATCAAATACGTTATATCGGTTGACAAAATTTTCAAGTTTAATCGAATACGTCATATCTGTTGACAAAATTTCCAATTTTAATCGATTAAAGAAACAATTTCAATAGATCACATAATATGTTGACAAAATTTTGTTAAACTTAATATGAAATAGCCATGTACAAAAAGAAAATAAATAAGTGGTTGACAAAATTTTTAAAGTTCTTTATATTATATCTATTTTAAAATACTTTTAAAAGGAAAACGGCTTAAATAAAGGTATTACATATTTTAAGCATTAAATTAATTTGAGATTAAAGACATAAGAAGAGAGAGATAAAATGAATTGTGTCCCGTATGCTTTTATAATTGGATCAATAATGTATGTAATGCTAAGTTGTAACAGTCCAGACCACATACTCACAGATATTGTCCGCTTTGAGTTACCTATTGGGACAAGGTCTTTGTGGTTTTGCTCTTCCCGCACCCGAAAAACGCGTTTATGGGAAAAAGGTATCCATACCCTTATAAGGTGTACTTCATTCTCCTCTCTAATTGATATGGGATCTCACATAAATACTAGACTAGATGTCTCTTATATTTTGAGTATAACGAGCAGGTTTTAATCTAATCTTGGTGATGGTCATTGGATTGCTGTGGAAAATATCTTAAAGTACTTAAGAAGGACTAAAAGTGTTTTTTTAGCCTATGGTGTTGCTCTAGAGCATCCATTAGATACTCCCCTTTATCATCCAATTCTTCATTTGATTAATAAAATGATTCTTTTCCTTAAAAAAAAAAGAGCTGAACTGCGAGTATAAAGGTATTCAAATGCTAGTTTTCAATCAGATCCAAATGATAGTAGGTTACAATCAAGTTACATTTTCACTCCGAATGGTGATGCAATAAGTCGGAAGAGTTTTAATAAGAGTTTTAAATAACTAATTATTACGAAAAAGACAAAGCACATTTCAATGTCTGAGACAACAAAACAAGTGGTTTGGATCAAGAAGTTCATCACTAAACTTGAAATAGTTTCTATCATTGTTAAGCCTATATTATTGTACTGTGATAATAATGGCGCCATCATATAAGTAAAGAAACTAATGTCTTATCAATGGTCTAAACATGTACTAAAAAAATTTTTACTTTATCAATGAGAAAGTGAAGTGGAAAGATATAACATTGGAGTGAGTTTTTACTTAAGATAATCTTGTATATCCTCTCACTAAGTTATTGTCTCATAAGAGACATATTCAATATATGGATACATATGATATTAGACATTTAGACGATTAGCTTTAGTGTAAGTGGAGATTATTAGTTTATGCCCTTTCAGCCAATCGAATGGTTGCAATTTTATGTATGACGTTATTATTTTAATTAATAAAGGCATTTTTGTCTTTATGTATTATATTAATTACATTTGATATTTTAATACTAAAGGTAAAATTCTTAAAATAATTATCGTGAAATTGAAATTATGATGATATCATAATTATGAGATTCAATTTGTATTTATGTATTATTCCTGAATTATTCCTAGTTGTAGTTTCGTCAAAGATAGGATATCGATAAAATGCTAAAACTAGTGTACACTATATTTTTTTCTTATAAAGAAAGTAATTGATCTTATAAATTAAAGTATGAAAATACTTAAACTAACATGTAGATACTTATTAGAGAATAATTTACACTGAATTGACTCGATTATGAAGATCCCAAATGAAATATTACTTATGTGTTGTGAATTTTTTCATTATGATAATCGTATAATTAATCTTTACACTTGAGATTACTAAGGAATCTCATGGGAAAATTACTATGTTTTGGTATTACTTATAACCTGTCCTTTTTAGGTTAGCTCAATTGTTAGCACTTGGTTGTAGTATGAATCATACGGAGATAGTTAAGTAAGTTAATAAATGATTAATTACTCTAAAGTAATTAGAGAGAATATTCTATTGTTCTTGATTAGTAGTGGTTTAAATAATTCTTTGGCTAGAGTGAATTGACATTTGAAAAGGTATTTTTCAAATATTAATTATAAATCAATTACTAATTAGTAATAACGAATATTATTGAATTCAAAAGAGTCTAATTGGAATATTGGATGACGAAAGGATTAAATTATATATCATAACCATGCATAGATAGGTTAAACTACTTTAACATGCATGATTAAATTACACATTATAACCACGCATTGTAACACCCAAATACCCCCTGGGAGGATAAGTGGATGCCACCCAAGACAGAACAAACAAATCAAAACATTATATTGATATTTATTTAGTAACTCAAAACCCACACATATATATATTACAGAATTTCCAAAGAATATTTACAGGCCCAAATAAACTAAACAAAATACATAGTCGAGTGACACAAAACTCAGACTC